>CM029565.1:25017667-25176068 GCA_017309665.1 Coelopa frigida | reverse complement strand
TAAATGCACAACATAAATGATTTCAGGACCAATTGCTTAGGTTCTGTCAAAAATATTTAAATTCTTGAACTAACTTCAAGTTGTGATCCTTGAGAAGATTATTGTTCTTCTACAAACATCTCTCCTCCTCTCCCTCTCATATTCTCTCTCTCTCTTGATTCTTCTTTCCTTCTTTAAATTCAATTAAAGTTAAATCAACTTTGACAGTTGGAAAGCTCCTCAGAGAGATTTCAAGTCGAGAAGAAAAATAGAGAGAGAGAGAGATAGGGAAAATCTTACAAAAAATTTAGAGATAAAACTTCTCAACAATTTCTTCAATTAAAATGAAGTCATGTTACATTATCATTATTCGTATTTTTTTCGAAAAATCCCAATGACGTCATTTCTGGCGATAGTAACCGTAATTATCTGCAATCATTTTACTTTTTAACGAGGAGTGTCAAATCGCAGCCACGAGGTCTAGAGAGAACATCATCACGTGACAGCTACTTTCCGATGACACATCAACAATCCCCAGATAGAAAGAGAGAGATTTCATTTCATCCTTAGACGTCCTTTTGTTTAACTTAGTTAATGACGGAGCGGACGAAAAAGAAAGTGTCTCCATTTTGTAATTATCCTGGTTGGTTTATTTGAATTTCTATTTGTTTGTTGCCTTTCTTATGTGATTTTTATTTTTTTTATATATTTTTATATTCTTTCTCCTTGCGTTTGGTTAGAAATTTTAAAAATATTATCAAAATGAAATTATCAAAAGGGTTGTTTTTTTCTAAATCCGTAAAATCTTAACAATGCTGAATAAGATTTTGCGATTGATTCGATTGAATAAGATTTTTCAATTGATACCCTATAATTTCGATGGTTTAGCATATGGAGTTCTTCGCTATTGTCTGAAGCTTCACAAAGATACTCGAAGTGGCGAGACGTCAAGTTGTCAGCTCGAGCACAATCACACTTCACAGCTCAACATGAGGCGTGAGAACTTGTGCCAAAACAACAATAACACCACAAAAACAAAGCCATTGTCGTTTATTTTTATATCATTTTTTGGCCATTGAGCCACAGACATTGTTTTTGACATTTGAATTTCAGTCAATATTTTGACAAACGAATTCCAGTTTATTTTTTTCGTTAGCTGTCAAAGGGCATAGATTTAATAAGTTAAGTTGTAGGAGAAGGAGGGTGGATAAGAGTTGAAGAGAAGAAGAAGAGATGGAAATGGAGAAGAATTGAAAAGGGCGAAAGGGGAGTAGTAACATTCGCCATTGAAATTAACTCGCGGACAGCGTGACGGACATCGACATTCAGATGCTAAAAACAGACAGCTGAACGAGTCGACGGTGGTGAGAAATGGAGGGAGAGGCGGACATCACGATGAAATGATGGAAGCCTTTAAAGGGCTTTTTAAAAGCCTATAAAAAATAATGGTTTCAATATGGGAAATATAGAGAGAGACTAGCATAAATAAGTTTTATTAGTTTTGGAAAAAATTTACTAAAAACAAAATAAATATGTAAAAATAAAATATAAAAATATTTATAAAATATAAAAATATATAAAAAATATAAATTATTAATGAATTAGATTAATACTAAAAATTTCTTTCATCACTTTTGAGTTTCTTTCGCTTTCTTGAAGAATAAATTGTTTTATTTTTGAAACCTTCTTACCTCGATGACCCTAGACATCTCGGTCACGCCCCCTTTTGAATTCTTCTCACTTGATTGTCAACATCCGTCACAGTCAATGTCAAAGAAAATTATGATCGATGGAGGTTTTGTCACAAAATATTTTTATAGCATGTCGATAATTTCTGTAATTTCGCATAACGAAGGCAGATATAATAATTTAAATAACAACAAAAATAACAACTAAAAATAAAACAAAACCAACAACATCAATACCAACAACTATAGTACATTATTAATATTTAATATTGAAAAGAAGAAAATTCAAATAAAAAGGAAAAATTTCAAGAGACAAAAATTCCAATAGGAGGAAAAATTTTCAATAAACAATTACAATAAAAAATCTGCAATTACAAACAACTACAAAAATGTTAATAAATGAAATTGGAGTGACCCGAAAATTATGCACAGCGATATGGCAACGGCAATCATCACGGCAAACCAGTGTCAATCGATCGATCAACAGTGGTTCGGATCCATTGACCAATGTGGGCCATAATCATGGGTTAATGGCAGACACACGTTGGCCACGCACATCAAAAAGGTGCGAAGCAGCAACCAACAATAACAATAATAGCCATACCAGTAATCAGTCACACAACAACATGATCAGCAACATAAACAACAACATGGAATCCGAACATATAGAATAGCAATAAAAAGAAAGAAAGAAAAATTCCTCAAGCGAGCGAAAATATTTTAAATTCATGTCGCAGCGAACGGAGCGGAAACGGAACTCCCGCAGACATGATCGGAAAGAGAACTCCCAAAAGCAACAACAATAAGAAGAAACAAAAAAATAACAACAATAAAAAAGCCTACAACATTATTAACACTAGAAGGACCGACACTTTGTATATACCTAGATTGGCCGAAAGCAGTCAAAATGACTGCCTTGTAAAAGAATAACAAATGTGTAAAGAAATTGGTTAAATATTATTTTTTTATTTTTTTCATATTATTAACACTTCATTTGACATTTTTTTCATTAATTTTGAGCGAAAAATAAATACAATAATCAACTTATTAGAACATGTATCACTGCCTAAAGATTCGAATAACAAGTACTAGTTTCGCTTATTGAGCAACTGCAACTCAGCAAGTATCGACAATTTATCACATATTTACGAGTTATTATGTGATGGCAATCGATAAAAAGTAATGAAAACTATTGTTTCAATATCGAGACGAAATAATAATATAAAAAATGTACTAAATTTAATAATAAGAGTAATTTTATTACTTGAAATGTCTCAAGCAGTCAAAATGACTGCTTTTGGGCAATCTAGGTATAGCACATATGTATATACCAGAAATGAAGGAGGGGGAAGTTAAATACTAATTTAATAAATGCATTTATATGTCGTAAAAAATGTCACAAAGTTTTAAGAAAGTGTGACATTATATACATACTTTTTTTTCTGATTGAAATTAAAAAGCAGTCAAAATGACTTGCTTGGGCAATCTAGTGTTAAAAATACCAATTTAAAATGGGCCCCGAGTAGATGGGCGTGGAGTCAGAACAGAGAAGAAGACATGATTAATTACGATTTTCCATCACCATCCGCAATAGCACTAAAAATAGCCGGGCATGAGCAACAACAATAATGAATTGGGGGTTGAAACCCTTCCTGAAGGTTGAACAAAAGCTGAAAATAATATTGCAATGTAAACAACAAAAATGTTCATAAATGAAAACTAATGCATGAACAAAAATAACATATGATAAAAACGATGAAAATATAAACAAAAAAATGAGTCTAAAGTTTACAATTATTTATGATGAAACGTTTAATTGAGCTCGGTGTTTAAAATCATTTAAGCTGTCACCTGCTTAAAGAGGGTTTTAATTACAGCCCCAGGGTAATTAAAATATGGACTTGAAATTATCAAAACAAAAAACTGAAATAATTAAACGGTTTTTGCCAAAACGCACTAAACGTTGACGAAATTAAAAATCATCAAACGGGGATAAAAATTGAATAAAATGAGAGGTTTTAAATGTTCCATAGTGACCTTAAGATAAGTTTCAAGGTTTTTAAATGGTCTTCGGGGTTTGAAGGGCCATCAAAAATTAAGAAGAAAAAGTTCAAGGTCTGACCATCCATTAATATGAGATTAATATTTAAAGAAAATCTCATATGTTTGATGTGAACGAAAGCTTCTTCTGTGGATAGAAATCTCTTTCTGGTGGGAGAGAAAATGAAATTCAATATTTTTCATTTCATTGCCACATAAATTTCGCATTTCCAGGAAATCCAACACCAATCAATCCAATCCAATAGGGATAAATTCATTGCAAAGATTCTGTAATTCTATTTGTGAAATAATAAATTTTTAACACAACAGTCTGTCTGTCTCTTTCTCTTTTATATGGGCTCTCTCTTTAAAAATCTAGAACCTGAGAACGACGAAAAGAAACGACTTCTTTTAGTTTTCACTCCTAGATGAAACGGAGCCATGTCATCGAGTTTAGGCTACAGAGTAGATTAGGGTGATAGGGAGGTAAGGTAAATGTAGGTGGGATGTTGCGTTGCCATAATTACAGCTCTGTCTCAAGTAAAAGTGTGGGAATGGGTCTGCCATAATTATAGCATTCAAACAAAGTAAACAAATATTCATTATGCTCGCAGATAATTTCAAATTTCTTAGAATTTAAGATAATGAGGTAAATTTAACTTTTTTTCAAATATATGGAAAAGTTCTCAGAAATGTAAAGAAGACGACTTTTTAATGAGCATGGAGTTTCATTTGTTTCTTTGTATAATTTTTTGATTTATTTTTTTAAATTTTATTTCCAAATTGGTTTTTTCCATCAAATATATTTATTTTTGTTGTTGTTATAAACTTTTTAATTTATTTTTATTTTTTTCTATCCTTAAATTAAATACCCGAGGTGTTTATATTTTTGTAATTACTTTATTCGCATTTTAGATTTTTGCTTTGTTAATATTGCCAGTAGACCAAAAAACCAAAGGCAAAAAACCAAATAAAACACAAAATAAAAACCAAACAACGGCGAAAAATTCTACTCGAGGGTAAACCAACAGAAATTTATTCCCACATTAATCAATCAAAATCAAAAAATGCATCCCCTTGCCACTCTTTTTACTCTACTCTCACTCTTTCCTCCCTCATAACTCTTTCTCTTTCACAAGTGTGCGAAAACCCACGAAGACTGGGGGAGGAAAAAATCAATGAAAGCATTAAATTTGTTCTCTCGTGACGGTGGCATTTTTGGGCAATCAACAATTTTCTATAAAAGTTTTTAGTTCTAATAAAATAATTGTAGAAGTCAGTCGTGTTGTATTTATTTAAACCTACATTGGCGATCCTGCTTGTTGAACCATCCAAAATATCGTTGAAGGTGGATGTATGCAGTGTTGGAAACCATACTGAAAACAACATAATACTAAAGTCTATGTATGTGTCCAACGAAGCTAAGAGCTGCAGTCAAGAAAATTACATGGACGTCTTCTCGCTGGTGTATCACGAGTATATGTAGCCGCTTATACCGAAACTTGGACGTTTTCAATCACTAATGCTACAATAACTGCAACAATAACAGCAATCTTTAACATCGCAAACCAACTCTGCAGGGCAAAAATCATTCTACGCAAGTTATGCTACACCGTGCTTCAGTACAACAGCAATCATAATATTTACAACAACAAGAGCTGCAGTTAACACATTCTGAATATATATCAATACCTAAGAGGAACCCACGCATTCTAGTTTACCACTAGATTTGGTAAGCGGTACATATCTTTTGCGAATATTGGAACTCCAAAGATTTATTATTAAGTTATTTTTAGATCTAAATATTATTATTGTTAATTATATAAAATGTTAAGCCATTCACCACAACGACAAACTTATACTCAACCTCTTATTTCATTTCCAAATTCTGATAATCAATCACATACAACTAGTTCTAATTTACAAAATATGGAAATTTGTGCTTCTTCAGTTAAATTGCCCCCCTTTTGGACTGATTATCCAGAAGCTTGGTTTGTACACACTGAAACACAATTTGCATCCAAAGGGATTGTTCAAGATAATACCAAGTATGAACATCTTATAATTTCTCTTCCACAAGAAATTATTATATCAGTACTTGATATTATTCAAAAACCACCCTTAAATAACAAGTATGATAATTTAAAGAAATTTTTAATTGAACGTCATTCTCTTAGTGAACAAAAAAAACTTGATAAACATCTCTCAGATTCAGAAATTGGAGATCGTAAGCCCTCTGAGTATTATAGATCACTTGTATTACTAGCTGGAACTAGTATAGATCCAGAACTTCTTAAAAAGTTATGGCTCAGAAAATTACCGAAAACTATGAACTATGAACTCTTACCGGTTCGAATGTGTCTAATGTTAACGAACTTGTTAAATTGGCCGATGATATATGGGAAGTGTCTAACAAAAATGAAATTTATACTCTTAATTCTAGTGTTAATAGAACTGAAAACAATTTAGAAAAAGTAGTGGATAATTTAGTTAAAATAACCTCCACAATGTGTGACAATTCTAATAGATTATCACTTGATGTTTGTGAAATAAAACAATCATTGGAATCT
This sequence comes from Coelopa frigida, assembly GCA_017309665.1. Classification (NCBI taxonomy): domain Eukaryota; kingdom Metazoa; phylum Arthropoda; class Insecta; order Diptera; family Coelopidae; genus Coelopa; species Coelopa frigida. Next base: position 25,169,791 of record CM029565.1, on the reverse strand, counting down.
ACACCTAGAGTTTCTAGAACGTCACGATCTCGTTATTTGCGCCCATATAACACAAGTCGTTCTCGTGAGAGGTCATCATCTCGTAATTGGTTATGTCGCTATCATTACCGCTTCGGTAGCAAAGCTCGACGTTGTGAGCAACCATGTTCATACGTTTCATCGTCCTCGGAAAACTGAAATCTCCCATTATTTCGGCGACAAACAATGGGAATGTAAACTCTTCGTCACGTCGCCTTTTTCTATATGATAAAGAAAATAAACTTAATTTTTTAATTGATAGTGGTGCTGAAATTTCTGTTTTACCCTACTCCAAATTCAAAATAAATAAAAGAAATTCTGATATTTTTTTAACAGCTGCAAATGGAAGCACCTTTAAAACTTTTGGTAAAAAAATGTTAAATGTCAATCTTGGTCTTAGAAGAGAATTTTCGTTTGTTTTTATTATTGCAGAAATTTCAAAACCCATTATTGGAGCTGATTTTCTTTCAAAATTTGGACTACTTATTGATTTAAAAAATAAATGCTTGATTGATCCATTGACTAACTTATCTGTAAACGCGATTTCAAGTTTTTGCAAAATATCTTTACCCAAATTGTTTTCAGTCGATAATAAATACACTCAACTACTTAAAAAATATACGTCTTTATTAGCTGAACCTGATTACAATAAATCAGTAAAACATACAACCGTTCATCATATCATAACTAATAGTCAACTTCCTTTTTCAAAACCCAGACGATTAGATCCCATTAAGTTCAAAATCGCTAAGTCTGAGTTCGATTTTTTAGTTAAAACTGGAATTTGTCGCCCATCCAGTTCGCATACAGCCTCACCATTACATCTTGTTGCAAAGAAAGAGCCAAATGATTGGCGACTGTGTGGTGTGGATACCTGACAGGTATCCTCTACCTCATATACATGATCTTAACATAGATCTGAGACATAAGGAAGTATTCTCAAAAATTGATCTTGTACGTGCTTATCATCAGATTCCTGTAGCTGAAAATGACATACATAAGACAGCAATCACCACCCCATTTGGAATGTTTGAATTTACGAGGATGCCATTTGGTCTTCGTAATTCAGCGCAAACATTTCAACGATTTATTAATGAGGTTTTTGCAGGTATTGAATTTGTTTTTGTTTACCTGGACGATATCCTAATAGCCAGTAACAATGACAAGGAACATTTAGAACACTTGAAAATAGTTTTTGAAAGATTAGACAGTTATGGTTTCAATATTAAACCCAGTAAATGTTTATTTGGTGTTTCTCAACTCGATTTTTTGAGTTATAATATTTCCAAAGATGGAATTAAACCATCAGAAGATAAAGTTAAAGTTATCCGTGAGTTTGAACGTCCTAAATCAATTAAAAATTTACAAAAATTTGTCGGAATGGTAAATTATTATCATAGATACATACCTAATCTGGCAAAATTATTAAGTCTCATTCATTCCATGATAAATGCAGCAACCAAAACCAAAAACAAAACTTTAACCTGGACCGATGAAGCAAATAAATCATTTTTGCAAGTAAAAGATAATTTTGCCAAGAGAACTTTACTGAATCACTTTGATAGTAAAGCTAAATTATCTATAGCTGTTGATGCACCCACTATTGCAGTAGGCGGAGTTTTACAACAATGTATTAAGAATCACATGGAACCTTATTGAACTACATTCAACTGTTCAACTGTTTGTTTAAACCAACACCATCACTGCGGGCGTCGCGGTCGTGTCAAAAGGTAAGTTCTTTGGTTTGTTTTTGGTAACATGGTGTCTTTTATAGTATAGTAGTAAATGTTAGTAGGTAGGTATTGTAGTTAGGTTTTTACACCGAAAATGAAAATATGGTTTTTACTAAAATTACAATTTTTAATTTTCTATTATTATTTATAAATTTCTTAAATGATTTCCTTATAATTTTTTATGGGTTAGGGTATATTAATATTATAGAAAAGTCGATTTTAATGTCTTTCAATCTTTTAAATAATTTTCTTTTTAAGTATATATTTTCACATTTCTTAAAACCAATTGTTGAAATGATTAAATTTTAAGATTTCTTGAAATCAAACATTAATGTTTTTTCTTCAGTGTAATTACACTCTATCTCCCAGTCTCCCTATCTCACCTATGCCAACAACTAGCTGTGTGTGAGTTTGTTAGTGTGTGTTGATAGAGCCTTGAGCGTGTGAGTGAGCGGAAGCTATAAAAGCGATAATATTTAATGGCGGCATGGTGCTTCCTCTTTCAGGCTCTCGAGTGCTCGAGGGATTTAATTTTGTTTGTTTTGTTGTTTCGTTTAGGTTTACTGCTATTGTTGTTGTTTTTATTACTGTTCTTGTTATTGTTCGGTAGACGTATCTCACATAAAAAAGGCTAAATTAATTTTGGTTTTTCTTCATACAGCTTCATAAAAAGAGCTACAACAATGAGATTACAACAAGCACAAATTAAGAGTAGGTACAACAAAAACAATAACAAGGACAGAAGGACAAATCACCCGACTAGTCAAATCGCGGTAAATTAGGATTCGAGTTGTGGAGACTTTCTGTGATTCCCTCTCCACATAATTGTTGTTGCTTTATGTATCGATGTTCTTGTTATTGTTGTCTTCAACAATATAAACAGTTGCTGTCAATGGGGTGAATACATATGTGTGTATTTGATATTTTTGTTGCATTCGTGGAAATATAATTTGAAAAGAAAAAAATTGATTGAATGGTTTTTTAAGTGCCTTGACATGGGATTCGCATTTGAATAAAAGGTTTTCCCCTCAATCGCACCCTACTTCTTTATCTTATTTTTATTATTTTTCACCCTACACCTTCGCATCCCCTTTGATTAGCCTTCCGTCCGTTTAACGAGATTTATTTATAGACTCCAGAATGACGTCGTCTGCGTTGTCGTTTGAAATAAAAATCGCAATTCAAGGAGTGGAAAAAGGGATCTAATATATGTATGTCATGAGACTGGAAGATTCTGTTAAAGAGGATATTCCACTTACCAGGTTCGTATTTGATGCCCTTTTTGGCTCTTGAGCTGGAAGGAGAAAAAAGAGAGAAATATTGTAGATGAATTAAAGGTTGAATTCCGTGATTTTTTAAAGAGTAATTTACAGAAAAAGTTCTAAATTGGGAAACAAATTAATAAATAAAATATGAAAATTGTTTACCAAAATGTAGTCTATGACTTAATTTGAGGATCATTTCAAATCAGTTCTTAGTGAGGAAATTCCTCCAAAATTAACTGCAAAAACCATCAACTCAAACTTTTAAAGCTCCAAATAAATGACAAAGATCAAAACTTCATAAAACCAAGTCGCAAAAAAATCATCATCCACAACGTGATGGTGTTTAATATCAACAACAACAAAGTAGTATTTCATCACAACAACAAAGCTATGCTTTATAACAGCAACGAAATGATTTATCCGAAACAACAACCAACAGAAATCATAGCCATAATCACTGCAGTTGTTTAAATAAGTGTTAAATCTTTCATCAAACAGCTGTTCAATTTTAACCATGTCAGGGCAACTACAAAAAACGTTTTTTTACAACAAAACCATATTGTCTACAACAACCTAATCGAAAATAACAACAACTTTTCAGATCTTAACCGTAGAAACAAAAACAACGATTAAAACAATACCGAAAAACTACAACAAAAAACACTGAAACAACACAAACATAACAACATTAAAGATGCTACAACAACACCATGACCTATAGCACGAAAAGAGAACCTACAACAACAGCTTATTCAGCTACATTCAACAGCTGTTCAATGAAGCATTGACCTTTCTTGTTTGTTGCTTAATAAGATTCTTCACGGTACAACAACCATGTCACAAAAACAACATCATTCGGAAGACAAAACCAAAATGAACGCCAACCCTACACAAACGCCTTCCCACTTCGCCACGCCCACTTCCGTCTCTCGACATAAGTTAAAAAGTTAATCAAGCGATGAGCACTTTGAACTTTTGAACACTTCCTTTTGTTGTTCCGGTTGTTTCTAATTTCCACTGGCTCGAGGAAAGAAAAGAGCTAAACAAATGGTAAAGCATTAAGAAAAAAATTAAGAAATAAGAAAAATCTTTGAAAAACCAGAATTTCTATTTTATACAAAAAATAGCAAAACTAAAAAAGGTTTTAAAAAATACGTGGAAAACAAACTAGAGAAATTGGAATTAAATCACGGAATTCGCTTCAATGGTTGACTTGATAAGGTGTTAACTGGGTCGGAAGAGTGGAGACGGAACTTCAAAGAGCTGTGAGTGAAGAAACAACCACAGTAACAATGACTCCATGGTTGAGGAAGAACAATCGTGATGGTCGTGGTTCCATGGAAAGTTGCGAAAACTTAAATAAATAAGATTACAGCATGAATGAGTTGAAGAAAGCTCCGGTGAGTGTCTGCGGACAGATGTGAGAGTTTTGAAGGATGTAACGAAAATGGATGAAGAGGAAATATTGAAGGAAGAAGAAATAGGTAAAAGGGAAATAGTGAAGCTGGAAGTGATGCGGAAATGAAAAAGGAAGTAGTTGGCGTGTGAAAAGTTAATTCCCTAGCGAAGTTGTGGGGTGAATCTGGTACAAAGTATTGGAGCATTCATTTAAAAGTTGAAGAAGAAACTGGAGTCTTATAGTTTAAGAGATGGAAGTCCTACGAAGTACATTAAGATACATAAGGATGGTATGGATAATATGTTGAGAAGATGGAAAATAAGACTTTAAAAATAGATCAGATCTATCTGATCTATCAGAAGATCAAGTAAGTGAGCAATTTAATTCTATGCAAATTAATAATAATCATTCTAAAATTCAAAAGAAAAAAAATAGATTAATGCCAAATCATATCCCAATTCACATTATTAACGATTTAACACACGATCCGTTTTTGAGAAAGTTCCTCGCGATACTCATATATTACATCAACAGAGCATAATAAATCATATTTGGCAAATAATAATAAAAAAAATAATTCCCATAACTACATCAATAAATAAAATTTTCAAATAAATTACGGTGAAAGTCTAGAACAAGTGGCTTGAAGAAGTTTCGATAATTTAATAATCTGCGGTTTTGGTGAACCTTCTCTTTTTCTTCTCATCGTCTCTCTCTTACTTCTTCAAAAATTTTTCTCCATCGATTTTTCCTCCCTAGCTCTGTCGAAATCTGTGGCTGGAGGCTATGACAAATATTTTAGCTCATTTTTTACCCGTTCAGATTTCATCGCTTCTCCTAGTTTATCTTCAATCGGCTATTACTCTTTCCTCTTTTTCTCACACATTTTCTTTTGGATTTGAATTCTTTTATTTAGGTTATTTTTGTTGTTATTTTTTATCCTATTGCAATTTGTTGTTGTTCTGCTAACCCCAGTGATCAACGAAAGTCACGTTTCCTCGAGGTAAACAAAAATCTACGGAGCATCAGTCGCAATTGTAACACGGTCTTAAGTCGAGTCGAGTTGAGTAGAATTGAGTCCAGTTTTCGTCGAAAGCCAAGTTAAGAGCTGGCCTTTCATAAACGTCAACGAGGTTCACGTCGTGTCTGGGCTTGACCCACTTTTTGATATCTGCTGGAATTATTTTCCATCTTCTTCGAAATTTTTCTTTCTTTGTCTGGGATTTTTCTTTCGTTACGGTGTTTTGTTTGTGATTTTTCGGGATTTTTTTTTATCTACACTTTTTTGTTTTGTCTAATTTTTTCGCTTATTTTTGTATGTGGTCTTTCATTGTTTGGCTCAACCAACTTTTAATTGTTACCAATCTTTAGTTTTGTTTTCATTTCATGCAAACCTTTTTGTATGTTTTTTTATTGTTTTGCTATCGTTACAATAAAATACACAAACACAACTAAAGTTATTGCATTAGCAGCAATGGTTACTTTTACAAAAAATAAAAACAACAAAAGAAAAAGGAAATAACAACAATACTCTTACATAAATAACAACAATACCGCCTCGAGTCTCGGGGAACTTCGTTCAAGCGTCTTCCCAGACACAATGGGTTTAATCCGTTGCCCAGCATGGTTTTATACAATGCTCATTGTAATAATGCGTTTAACCACAATAGAACTTAGCCTTATTCTCGCTCTATCTCTCTCATCCACCTTCTCTATTTTGGTATCCCTGCCCATGTCTGTCTATTGACCCCGTATTTGGATGGCAACAATAAAGACAACAAAAGGTCTTCGTTAATTAAATGTATTTGTAGAGAATCGATAATAGTAGTTTGTGATGGTTTCGGTTTCTATTATTGTTTGTGCTATTATTATCACAATAATTTACTTAAAAGGATGTGAAGTCAATATGTTTATCAAATTAGGGACGGGTAACGGTGACGAGACGATGTCACGAACACAACCCTGAACAAGAAATATTTCGACAATTAAATGCGTGAGAACTGACATAATGTCAGAATAATTTTTCCCATTAAATCCATGGTAATCAAAGAGACCAACAAAAAGTGAGATGGAGAGTGATTCAGAGAAAGAAAGAGAGATGGAAAATAAAACTGATTATAAAACTCAGAGGAAGTCGTTGAGCTGTCGAAGGAAGATAAAAATCATTCCGTAACGTTTGCACAGTTTTATTTGTCTGTCATTAGAGCGTGTTCTCCTCATCTCTTTCTCTCTCGTGCCCTCGTCAGACCTCAGCGGACATCAACCAGTGTTGCCAATTTCAGTCGGTTATTTTCTTCGTTACTTTCGTAATGTTCTCCCATCCTCCTTAAGTGTCATTTGAATTCCGTGTAATGTTTTTTCTCGAATCTCCTTTTACCGTATATTTATCTTTTACGGTGCTTTTCACCATCTTCTCTTTTTCTTCTCTTCGATCTTCAAAATCTGTCTGTCATTTATTTGCAACAATAATTAAAGAAGATGGAAATCATTTGGTAAATGATATGCTGCAATGTTATGACAACAACATCAATAGTTTTCATAACAATAGTTACATCAACAAAAAATAATTAGTGCAAAAACAGCATCAAAAATAATTAAGTAAAATTTCAACAATTACATGACTATCAACAGTATCGTCATATCATCACAAACTTGTGAAATAATAGCAAGAAAGAGAGACAGAAAATAATAACTTCAGAATTAAAAAGATTATGTTATGATTATTTCATCCCACAAAAAATATAATAAAGATCCTAATTTTAATAATCGAAAAAATTAGTCAAAGGTAAGGTTTAAAAGCACTCCCCAAGGAGTCTTCAAATTTGTTGACAATAACAATTCCGCATTGTGTTCATTGTCTGTTCTTCCCTTTATGTGATCGTCCTTCCTTTTATTCTTATGTCGTTCCACTTGTTCGTGAGTTCTTTTATATGTATCCGCCTGACCTTTCCTCTGAATATTTCCCTCCCACATCACGTTTTTATGTCCGATTCGTGAACACATAATGTTCAGTGTATTATTAAATATTTCTCTCGCGACAACAACATCCTCGGAATCGGTTCCCTTCAACTTCCCTTCAATCTCACCCTTGACGGTATTCCCAACCATTCTCAACCTTTGTTTTGTACTACACCCACCCTCCTCGTTTACACCTGATCGTTGTCTCTTACCACTCGATATATGCAATCTCTGTCCAACTCCACCCACACACCTCTCTCTGCCATTGTCCTGTCCACCCATCTGTTCATAAAACACACCTATATTACCTTCTTATTACGGTTGCATTGGCCACACTTATGTCTCCACATGGCTATTCATGTATGAGTGCGTTTGTTTCTGTATGTCTGCTCTTACGTGTCACAGTGTGTATATTATTATACCGTAAGCGTCACTCACTGTTATTATGCGCTGCACGCAATTTTATTGCGTTTTCATTTTGTCTCTTTTCCACTCTTTTCCTTTTCTTCCTCTTTCTCCGGTCTTCCCTTCTTTTTCCACTCCATCGCCAACGGTTTTTGAGCCATTCGTTCATTATATCATTTATTTTCTTACATTTATTGTTATTTTTAACATATTTATTATATTATTTTTATAACATTTATTATTATTATTATTATTGTCACAATTTGAGTTGATGTTTTTTGGTCAAGCTCGATTAAATTGTCTGAAGCGGCCTTGCGTAATATTTTTATTTATTTTGTTATTAATATCATTGCTGTTGACATTAATGTCAGTAGGTTGGTGAGGGTGTTGAGGTAGGTTGGGTGGTGCGGATTAAGGTTGGTGTGTATTAAAGCCGATAGGGCATCGTCACAAGGTTGCGTAAGTCATCGATTGATTGCCTCTTAAAACGTTTCGCGAAGCCAAATAAGATCATCGTGAATGTTTTCATCGTGATTATAGGCATCGACATTGCAGTCATAGCTATCGTCATCATCGTCAATGCATAAAAATCGTACCAATCATTGCTACGTAATCCCCCTTCTTATAATCGTCATAAATCCCTGATTGCAAAAAATAATGTTCGATGACAGGGAATTGGGATCGAAAATCGCTTTCATCGTAGACTTTTTATAGATGTCTCATGTGTTGGTTTACGAATGAGAGAACGTGTAGTCATAAGAACCTTAAAGTTCATTGGTTCTTAAACTTTGAAGAATGATGCGAAATTATTTCAGGTAAAGGTTATTGTTTATCGCTATAATTTCAAACGACCATGAGTGAACTGTATGAAATCTCAGAATTCAATCATAATTAGATTCCCATTATTCTCTCATTTCTATCATAACTCTCTGAGTTTTTTTATTATCCTCAAATTTATCATCGCCACTCTCATCATTATTGAATTCCTATCAGTAGAAATAATAATTCATCGCTTCATCGCTAATATTTTTATTCTGCTCAGCACTTTTATCATCATTATATTTCTACCATATATATAATTTGAATTTATACCATAATTTGAATTTATACCATTGTTGTTCATATTAAAACTAACTTATTTAATCCTATTTCATCATAATCATAATAATTTCTAACGTAGTTTTCTCAATTACCATACTTTACTTCATCGCTTCCAACATTATCACCATAACATTATTATCCGTAATATTAATCAGATTCATCGCAATATTATGCATTTCCCTGTGAATCCTCTTCAGCTAGTTCTCAAAAATAAAACCAACCAAATAAAAGAAGAGACGAGAACAAATGAACGAGAGATGAAAAGCTAGAAGCCCGAAATCAGAAGCCAAACCAAAGCATCGAAGAGTTGGAGAAAGGATGAGAAAGAGGGAGAGAGAAACGGAATATAGAAATTTATGCAAATTTTCAACATATCTTTAGCTTCTATCCGGCATTGTTGTTGTAGTTTTTTATTTTGTTAATTTTGCGAGTTTTATTTTTCGTTATTCTTATTTTGCTGATATAGATTTTATTGTTATTTTTGTTGTATTTTTATAATAGTTGTTGTTGCAATTGCCAGTTTCCCAGTCATTCACAAAATGAAACCCACCTGAATTATTGTGCCATGTACCATGCACTCTGTACCCTCCCCACCCACTTCCATTTCCCTCCTTCACTCTTTCTATCGTTGACAACTCCTACCTCACACGGTATATGGTAATGACTCTGGATCGACTTCGGTTTGGGAGTGGAGTGATTTTTTATGGCATCGCCCAAGACCATTACCGTGACCTTAACCCATGTTGTACGGTATGGTATTCAAATTCTGTCCTTCCACTGGTATGCAACGGATGCATAATGGAATACCACATTATACCACACGACTCCCTCCATTTCCACTATCGATCTCCTTCTCCCACACAACTATGTTCTCTCTTCATCTCTTTCGTTCTTATCGTGATCCCATCGTCATTCATGCATTCATAGCCAAGAGTGGTTGAAACCGTTGGAAAAGCTCACGTATCAGAAGCATTTTTTCTCTCCCTCTTTTTCTCTCTCTTTAGAACTATTGACTACGGTGAGAACATTATGGCCAATAAATGTTCTACTAAATATCATTATTTCTCATAATAATTATTTTCCTTCATTGTTCACCTATGAACTATTTCTTCTTAACAGTTCTCTTTAAAAGTTCTTAATTGCCTATTTTAGGGTTTCACTTGTATTTTTCATCAACTTTTCTGCACCTTCATTCGTTCCCTTTATCTCGTTATTTGAGATCGAGCACAACCACAAAACAACCCTCATTAATATTTGTTTCTAGGTCTCGTGTTTTGTGGTTTCCATTGAATTGAGCCAGATAAATGACAACACATGAAATTTTCTGAAGAAGCCTTTGAAAGTTTATAGGCTACACTTGGATACATTATTTATTCTGTAAATGTAATCCATCTTATAAAATTATTTAAAATTAAAGAATTATATTATTTTCTAATGTAACTAATTTTTACTAATTTAAATAATATTTTAAATTAAAATAATAAAATCATTGATAGGTTAAAATATTTTGTAATATATTTTTCCGTTTTTGAACAGACATTATTTTACCCCAAGCATCTGTTGGTTCATGAAGACCTTGAAGTTCCTATATAGGTAAGTATTCAACCCTTCTACAATTCTCATAAAAATATGCCTACAGCTGTCCCCCAAAGTTTAAAGGCTCAGACTAATTGAAATAATTAAAATTGAACATTTTCGGGAAGAAAATTGTTTGAACGTTTTTATTTATTACTACCCTTGTTGATACCTTTTGTTTCCTTTATGAAATTTGTTGTCGTTATAGTGATTTATATTTTGTTTTTATTTGCTCATGCCACCTTTTTCGTATCATAATGAGAAAAGTAAGAATTTCATAATGCAATTGCCAGAAGCTGTTTACAGCGAATGTCTTTAATTTCCTTCGCTAAATTTTCCTTGAAAAAATCCTTCAAGATATGTACACGGAGAGAAAATACAACGGGTGGAGGGTCGAATAAGATATTGAGAAGGAAATCGGTGAGATGTGAAAATAGTAAAGATGGAACGAAGTTGAATTACGGAATCTGTTTTAAGATAAATGAAAAAAAAAACCCAAAATCCAAAATACATAAAAAACGATGATCGAAGAAGAAAGCAAAGACAATACAAGCCAAAAAAATAAAAAAAGGGTCAAAGAAAGAGAATGATAAATTAAAAATCACAATTCCCATTTGGTAAACGCTGCGCTTTGAGTTCCGATCTAATAAATCAACTCGATGTTCTTTTGTGCTGTTTTAATCTTTTGTTCCAATGGTTGGCAACTCGAATATTTTCCTCATTCATTGATGTTATTGTTATTACTTCCTATTCTTTGTCTCGCTGTTGGTTTTATTGTTTTTCTACTTCTTCATCCTCCTTGTTGATTAAAATATTGTTGTTATGCGATGTTCTTGTTTCACACTATTGTACATTGTTATCATGCTTGTTGTTATCGTTTATATTGTTGTCATTATAGTTGGTTCCGCTTTTCTTATGTAAACTGTATTTGATGTTCTTTCTGCAACATCTAGTTGCTTTGTTTAGATTTACTTTGCATATTTAAACAAGTGTTTCCTTTTCCACATCTTCTTCCTTTGTTTTATTCACCGTCTCCTTCGGTTCCTTCCCTTTGAACAGTTTCCATTATTTTCATACTTCTTAACATGCTTTTCTCATGGCTCTTTGTCCTCCTGATGTTCTTTACACTATCAATTTAGTTGCAAAATTTATTTTTTATTTAGCGAAATAATTTACAAAAGACGACTATATAATGATACTGCCATGCATACGACCCTAAGTCATAGAAAATTCGTTGATGTTTTTATAATTTTCCATTAATTTATTCAATTTTTTAATAGATGCATTTTTTATGGATATTATGTATATTTTTTGTTATTTTCATTAAATTTTATAAAATTTCGTGTTGTTTTTAATTAGCATGTTTTTAGGTTTTCTCAAAAATTATGTAATGATTCCACATTACCGAAAAACATCCTTTTCTCTATCTATCCATCAACTATTCAAGATCACCCACATACGTTTTTCATTGTCATCCGAATGCATTTGTTGAATACAAGCAGCATTATTATAATATCTACGCATAATGCACTTCTTCAAAAGAACATTCATTGTTTTCGATGACATTCACTGGCTTCCGCTCCGTTCTGTTCTTGCTGAAAGGGAAATGTTGCCAACGCATAGAGCTGTATGTGTAGATATACCTATATCCACTGAGAGTATGAAATGACACACTCCCAAACCACACACGTACACACATGTGTCGTTGTTTAACTTTCTGTGTGTTGGTTGCTTTCGTTATATTTCTTTATGTTTTGGTGACTTTAGTTGTATGTAGATCTGTGTGTTCGTACGGGAGTCTGTTTGACTATTATTCTGTCTGTCTTTCAGTCTATCTATCAGTCTGTCTTTCTGTCCATCCTTCCCTTTGTTAGTATTCAAATGAAAATGCACAGAAATGTTTGCAAAAGTATGTATGTATTTGTCGCCGATAAGAAATGAAGCGAAACGTAACTATTGGAACCCCAAAGAATTGGGTGACTTCCGTCTCTTTCACCTCGTGCTGTTGTCCCCTTTTATTCCGGATCATTCTATTCGGTTTTTTTTTTCTTTTTCACTTCCGTTCTATGCACCCGAGTATCACGAGTATACGACAACAAAAGATACAACTTTCTGTCGAAGATGTAATGATATGTTTGAATGAAAAAATGAACGGTTTATTGTATTCATTTCTGTGCGCGTTTCTTGATGATTTCTATCGATTGAGAAGTTCACAGGAATTTCAGAAAATTAGATAATATAAATTTAGTTGAATACCAGAAAAATAATTTTTTTAAAACTTTTTTGAATAAATTTTCCTTTTTTATTAAATTTTATTTATATAGAAATTTATATTTGAAATAATAAATTTCAAAAGAGACAATTTCTTGGAAATGTACTTCACGTAAATGGTTTAAATTTCAGAGAATTGATTAATATATTGAATTGAAAATAACTCCAACAAAACATGACAGCAAACAATGGTTACACAAGTATAGAAATAATAATGACAACAACAATAAATACCGTGAAAAGAGCAACGACATTGACAAAACATACTACAACAAAAATTTAAAAAATTACAACTACAACAACAAAATACATGACAACCAATTTCCGGTCGAGCGAACACGAGGAAGCCGATAAACAACATGAGCATGAAAGAACGACCGAGAAGAAATTAACAATTGAACATTGAATTGATGAGAATTAGGAAGTTGCCTGAAAGAAAAAGAAATACGAAGAACCGGCCAGGAGCGTCTGGAATCACAATGGACTGGACTTTGGGAATCGAATTCCGGAACAGCGATGTGTTTGACATTATAAAACCGAATGCAGTTGTCTTGCTGTTGATGACATTGGTTTCGTTGTTACTGTTACCAATGCAACGTTTTCCCATTTCTGGTTGCTTCTGTCGATTGTTTTGCTATTGTTATTTGTGTCCATTGTCGGAATATCTTTTGCAACAGAAGAAGCAGTGGGTGGAGTTGTTTCCATTGTTTTCCTTGTTGTAGTTATTGGTATGCCTACATTTTCGATGTTTCTTTTTAATGCAGTTGATGTGATTTGTTTTTGCTGTCGCGCATGGAACAATGGATCGTTGTAGTTCTTTTATGAATGTTGTTGCTATTGTCGTTGTTAATTTTTCGTAATATTTGTAGCCCATTCAATAACAACAATCAATTTCAATTCAAATGCATTGAAGTTTTTCTTGGTTGTGCAATTAATATTGATAAAACGGAAATTTAAATAAAATCTTAACAAAAACCAATATGAATCATACGAAATAAAATCCCTAACCACCCAAAATTCCTTCCTGATTTCTCCCGACTTAAATTATATTCCATGGTCGAATGATAAACAGCCATGCACCAATGAATTCGCGACTCTATTGTGATGCGATGCCAAAGCTCCTTCCCATCGACTCTTCTTCTTTTCCTACCCTGTGACTTTCTTCTTCCTCCTCATCCTTCCTTCTTCCTTCCTCTTCCTCCATCATCCAATCAGGCGAATAAAAGCCGGAAATGAGCGGTCGATTCTTCATTTCGCGAGCAATACATTTTCAAAATGGTTGACATCCCACAATCCTTGTTTTTGTAGTTTTTCTTCTTGTTGGATTCTCTTCCGCAATGTGTCAAACGATGTTTTTCCATTCAAGTGTTTTTTCACTCGATTTAATTTTTGTTTTCATTGCTGATCATATTATTATTTATTTTGGCATTTCACGCTTATATTTCCTTTTGAAGTTTCAAGTTTTGTTGAAAAAATCGTTGACCTTTTTCTAACCAAATTAACGAATATTTCGAAATTAACCAATATTGCTTTGATTTTCCTTTCAGTGCTATTACTTCGTAAAATTAGTCATCTTTATATGTATTTATTTTAGTTTCTTCGCATATTTTTTTAGGGCAGTTTTAGTTAATTTTTTAATATTGGATTTTTTAATTATGTATACATCAAATATATTTTCATTTGTAATTTATCAATTTTTCAGTACTTTCTGTTTTCGACGCCATGTATAAAAAGAAATCTTTAAAATCCTGTATGGCATGGTTATTAAATTCACAAAGTAAATCCCTTCCATCTAATCCAAAGCAACATTTCTCTCTGATCCCTCATTCTCTCACATCTGGCAATTATCCCTTGGCTTGCGGGACACAACTTTATCCCCACAACCACACACACACACACACACACACACACACACACACACACACACCCCAGTAGGAGACTCACAGGAGCTGCTAAAAGCCGCCTTCGTTCGAATAGGATGGGTCAGATGTAGGCTGCGACTAAACATCAAACCTACCCGGTGCTTTAAATGCCTCGACTATGGGCATATAGCAAGGAACTGTCAAAGCAAGACCGATCGATCCAATGCCTGCCTCAAATGCGGAATCGAAGGGCACAAGGCAATGGAATGCAAAAATACGGAAAAATGTATGCTATGCTCTCCGGGCAAAAGTGATCACCCAACAGGCGGACCAAGATGCCCCAAATATAAGATAGCAGTTCAAAAGATGTCTGGAAAACATGGTTAAGTGCATACAAATAAACCTTAATCATTGCGAAGTGGCCCAAGACCTCCTGTCACAAATGGCCATCGAATCGAAAACTGATATCCTCATCATAAGCGAACCCTATAAAATTCCCACGAACAGTCACAACTGGGTAAAGGACGGAACGGGAAAAGCGGCTATGTGCACGTGCGCGGGTTTACCACTGGATTATAGACCACAAGACCTGCAGGATGGTTTTGCATATGCGAAAATAAAGGGAATACATTTCTTCAGCTGCTATGCACCACCAAGTCTCAGCATACAAGAATTCCGAGTAAACCTAGACAGACTAGCGCTCGCAGTAAGAGGAAAATCCCCAGCTGTAGTGGCAGGCGATTTCAACGCGTGGGCACTGGAGTGGGGAAGTATAAGAACGAACCAAAGAGGAGAAGCAGTTCTAGAAACATTTTCCAATCTAAACCTGGTGCTGGTAAACAGCGGAAATAAATGCACCTACGATAACGGTAGAGGCTCATCAATAATCGACTTGACTTTTATGAGCAGTTCGTTAATTAGACATAGCACATGGAAGGTCTCTGACGCATACACGAACAGTGACCACAAAGCAATCATGTTCGAGATACGACATACAACTACGCATCCTCAACGGCAGGCAGGGAGGAAAGCGCAATTGATTCGATGGAATAATAAGAAACTGGACAATGACATGTTGCACATGCTAGTCGACAATATGGAGCTAATCTTTGGAGAAGCAGAGGAGAAAGCCAACGGCGTGATGCGGTCTATTACAAATATATGTAATAGGAATAATAAGAAACTGGACAATGACATGTTGCACATGCTAGTCGACAATATGGAGCTAATCTCTGGAGAAGCAGAGGAGAAAGCCAACGGCGTGATGCGGTCTATTACAAATATATGTGAAGCATCAATGCCGCGTCAGAAAAATGGAAACCACAGAACCCCGGTGGTATGGTGGAATGAAACCATTGCGAAATTACGTTCTGAGTGCAATGCGCTACGCAGGAAAACACAGCGCTCAAGAGCAAGAAATGGGTATGAACGACTGTGTGCGGCCTTCAAAGCTAAAAGAAAGGAGCTGCGCAAGGCTATCGCGAAAAGCAAAAGCCAGTATTGGTCAGCTCTTATAGATGAGGTCCAAAAAAACCCATGGGGAAGCGCGTACAAGATAGTGATGAAGAAAACTAAGGGCAAACCTACCAACACACCTGTCTGCCCTGCCATAATGCGCCAAATCGTGGAGGGACTATTCCCGCAACACAGCCAGTTCATACCACAACCATTAGACGCGCTAGACGAAGAAATCCCACCAGTGACAGAATCAGAGATAAAAGAAATCGCAACCAACCTAAAAAGCAAAAAGACGCCAGGCCTAGATGGTATTCCGAACATGGTCCTCAAGACCTCAATGACGAGGAAGCCTCATATTTTTGCCGACCTGTACACCTCCTGCCTCAGAGAAGGAAAGTTCCCTGAGCGCTGGAAAAAGCAGAGACTCGTCCTCCTTCCCAAAGGGGATAAACCTCTGAATGAGCCATCATCATATAGACCACTCTGCATGCTCGATACAGCAGGAAAAGTTCTTGAAAAGATAATTTGCCAAAGGCTGGAAGCGGTAACAGAAGGACGGGCTGGACTATCCAATCAACAATTTGGTTTCCGGAAGCATCGCAGTACCACCCATGCCATTTATCAAGTCTGCAATATAGCGGAAAAGGCAATAGAAGGCACAAGATGGTTGGGAGGGAAAAAGCAATACTGTGCGGTAGTAACGCTGGATGTCAAAAATGCGTTCAACTCAGCAAACTGGGAGCAGGTAATTGTAGCACTAACCAGGCTAAACGTCCCAAAGTACCTAATAAGAATTATAAATAACACAGAAGATGGTCCCAAAGCATACACCGTGAGCGCTGGAGTCCCTCAAGGGTCAGTCCTAGGCCCTATTCTGTGGAATATCATGTATGACGGTGTCTTAAGGATCGATAAACCCGCCGGAGTCAACATCGTGGGGTATGCGGACGACATCGCAATTGTAGTGGTCGCGAAGACGATAGATGCGGTGGCACAAAGCTGTAATACAACAATACAAAGGGTTAAAGAATGGCTACAAGCTGCAAAACTGGACCTGGCGGCGCACAAGACAGAGGCAGTCCTAATCAGTAGCCGCAAGAAAGTTGAAACATTGGATATACGAATAGGCGGGCACACTTTAACGCCCAGCCCATCCATCAGATACCTGGGGGTTCTCCTTGATCATAGGCTATCCTTTAAGGAACACTTGCGGGCGACAAGCGAAAAGGCGGCACGTGTTGGAGCAGCTCTGGCAAGGCTTATGCCAAATATAGGTGGACCAAGGCAGCCAATAAGAACGTTACTCGCCAGTGTTAATACATCCATAATGATGTACGCAGCACCTATATGGGCGAAGGCAACCACTTGCAAAACATATATGAGTGGCCTACACTCGGCTTACAGACTGTCCTCGTTGAGAATTTGCTGCGCATTTCGAACAGTATCAAGTGATGCTGCTAATGTCATAGCAGCTCGGTTACCCGTAGATATAGCAGCGAGACGAAATGCAGCCCTATTCTACAACCACGTTAACGGAAGACCTAACCAAAACAGGATCACCACTGATGAATGTGCCATCAGGGAATGGCAAGAACGATGGAACTCTTCACAAAAAGGAAGATGGACGTACAGGTTAATTCCAAACCTAAAATCATGGATTGAAAGGAAACATGGCGATGTAAACCACCACCTGACACAATTCCTGTCAGGGCATGGATGCTTCCGTGAGTACCTATATAAGTATAAACATGTAAATAACCCATATTGCAGCTTTTGTGAGAATAGCACTGAGAACGCGGAGCATATCCTAGTAGAGTGCGGCAGATTTGATGTGGCCAGAGAAGTATTGCAAGGAAAAATGCCAGAAGTCTTAACCGTTGAGTCCGTCATAAGGTTCATGCTATCATCGGAAGAAAATTGGAATACAGCAGATAATATCATCACGCAAATGATAAAGCGCGCACGGCGAGACGAGGAAAGGGCTCGAACAACAGAGAACACGTAATTAAAGTGAGCCAAATAATATAGGGGAGTGATTAGCTCCATCCTGCCCTGTGACGGAATGCCTTAACTGGTAGTACCACAGGGATCACAAACAGGACAGTGTGTGTGTTGAGGAGAGGGTTTAGTACGTCTAAGCACCGCTACCTGATGTAGCGGTGAATCGTGCATGCATTCAGACCGGTCTGTTTGTATCTTTTGAAGATTCCCTCTACCTGGATACGTATTATCAAAAAAAAAAAAAAAAAAACACACACACACACACACACACATATGGGGGGGTATGGGAGAAGGCAAATAAGGCAACGTCCCTGATTGTTCTCAACTTGGTGAGTTCCAGGACCATCCTTATCCCTGCCTAATCCAAGATGACACACATCCTCCTCGTGGAGCCCCCTGGATAGCTATACAACACCCGTTGATAGTAAACTGAAGTGTGCAGCGAAAAAAATCCAAGTGCGTCTGACCCATAGTGGGCGGCTTCTTGGTCAGCGTCTGATCCCCAGATTTGGGGCGGCTGAATATAAACCTGGCAGAAGGTATAAAATGCTAGTGGCTGCAACCACGAACTAAAATCGTTTGCAGACAATGGAAGGTCCACTAAGGAATTCTATTACGGTGCAGGGAGTCGGATCCCCAGTACCGGCGGCCATCGGCATAGACGCATTCAGGAAAGGGTCATTAATAACCACCACTAACCCAGTCGAGGCGGATATGGAGTATAGAACGCCAGTAACGACAGCCTCAGAATGTAAAACTAGCAAGATACAGGGATCTGCTACAAATACCCCGCTGGGTTCGATATTTAGAGGACAGCAGAAAAACAAAGCAGTCGGCAAAACAACTTTCTGCAAACTCGGTGAGCAGATAAGATCGTTGGTGGAAATGCTTAAAGATGGGAAGGATGGGAAAAGGCGAACACTCCACCAGAAGATGATAGACGCAATCGAGAGCATCAGAGCCCTGTATGAGCTATCTGCTATCGAACAACATGATGATGCAGCGAAGGCAGTAATCAGGAGAAACATCTCCATGGATCAAACCATGTACTGAGCAGAAAAGAAAACAGGAGAACGATGCCTCACACCCCAAGAGTGAGAATGTTGTGATACCTTCTGCAAAGCGGAAGAAAGGCAAGCAAACCCAAGAGAACGCTTGCGTACTGTCTACTCCGGATGTTAAGAAGAAAAAGAACTGGGCGGCTGTAGTTAAGGCACAGAATAAGGAAAACGAGACAACCATACGGAGCGATATTGCACATCCGAAAACAAAATCAAGCAACAAGCAGGAATGGACGAAAGTACAATCCATGAAGCGAAAGAAGGAGAATCGGAGGAGGCTCAGGCCTGGCGCGTTGATTATCTCCGCCAGCGAGAATCAAAACTATGAGGACATTCTGCGCTCCATCAAAACCAATGAAGCGCTTAAAACACTTGGTGAAAATGTGAATAGCATACGACGAACGGCGAAAAAAGAACTTTTGCTCGAGCTCAAAAGAGGGCCCGAAAGCAATACAGGCGCTTACGTAGAAGCTATAGAAGGAGTTTTAGGAGAGTCAGCAAGGGTGATAGCAAAAACCCAGAAAATAAACGTCCAACTGAAAGACTTGGACGAAATAACGACGCAAGAGGAGATATGTAACGCATTACACGAACAATGCGACATACGGTGTCCGGATGAAAGTGCGATTCGCCTGCGAAAAACTTTCCGAGGTACGCAGATAGCTACTTTCAGCCTCTCAATAAGCGATGCTAAAAAGGTTCTGACTAAACAACGCATACGAATTGGTTGGGTTTCCTGTAGGGTACTCGAGAATATTACACCTAGGATATGTTTCAGATGTTGGGGATATAATCATTTAGCCCAGAACTGCAAAGAAGGAGTCGATCGCAGCCAACTATGTAGGAAATGCGGCGAAAGTGATCACAAGGCAGCTACATGCACAAATACCCCGAAATGCATATCCTGCGGAGCCGAACACGCCTCTGGTAGTTTTATCTGCCCGGCCTATCAGAAGGCTATTAGACAAGTTGGAAGATGAAAATTATCCAACTAAACCTCAATCACTGCATTTCAGCGCAGGATCTACTGCAGCAGGTGATTTTTGAACGACACACCGATCTCGCGATATTGTGCGAACCACATCACGGTATTGATGGTTGTGAGACGAGTATGGACATTTTTCAATTTGAAGGGATGCTCTCGGAATTGGTTGAAGAAGCCAGAACTAAATCCCCATTAATAATCGCTGGGGATTTCAATGCGTGGTCAACAACGTGGGGAAGTAAAAATACCAACCGAAGGGGAAGAGTGCTAATGGAGTGCATGGCAACATTAGATATTCAGCTCCTCAATGATGGCCGACACACATTTGAGGCCGGGAGAAAACGGTCAGCAGTTGACCTAACCTTCGCGCACAGCACGATCGCGAATAGAACCACATGGAGTGTAGGGGAATTTTATACGCACAGTGACCACCGAGGAATAGAAATAGAGCTGAAACAAACGCCCATCTACCGAAGGATAACAATGACTCAGACCACAGGCTGGAAACAACGAGACTTCGATGCCAACGTTTTCAAATATATGTGGAGCAATACAGTTACAGCAATTGGTGGGGCCTACGACATGGCTCACAGCATCAAAAAACGCCTAAGCATAGCATGCGATGCAGCAATGCCTAGAATGACGAAGAGACCAAGCAGAAAGCCTGTATACTGGTGGAATGATGGTATAGCAGAGGCCAGGACACGGTGCACATCGTGCACGAAACAGAACGACATGGGAATCGTTGAACGCGGATTGCAAAGCATGCCGCCAACATCTCAAGAAGGCCATAAGATCCAGCAAAGATTCCTGCTTCAAGGACCTTCGCGAAGCTGCCGACATTGACCCGTGGGGCATGGCATATAAGGTGGTGATGAAAAGAGATAGAGGTCCTAGAGCTCCACAACCATCGGATCCCACTATTATGGATAGAGTAGTTGCAACATTGTTTCCGCCACAGGTGCCACAATGGCACAACATCCACTCAAACGAACTCGAACGAACAGTACCGATTGTGACGACTGCGGAGATCCAGTCGATACTAAACAAATTTGCAGATAGTAAGGCGCCAGGGTTGGATGGCGTTCCAAATGTGGCACTGAAAACGGCCATACGACAGGATCCGGATACTTTTGCGCAGATGTATTCGGCTTGTCTAAACGAAGGAGTGTTCCCAGACTTCTGGAAAAGACAAAGACTTGTGCTGCTACTTAAACCCGGAAAGCACCCTGATCAGCCATCGTCATATCGGCCCCTCTGTATGCTGGATACGATGGGCAAAATACTGGAAAGTATCATTGTCAACTGATTGCAGGATACACTTGAAGGACCGGGAGGTCTATCCGAAAAACAATTTGGTTTCCGTCGAGGGAAATCAACTATCGACGCTGTCCAAACAGTTATGAAGATCGCACGAGAAGCAACAAACGGAAAAAGATGGAAAGGTGGCGACAAAAAATACTGCGCAGTAGTAACACTTGACGTCAGAAACGCCTTTAATTCTGCGTGTTGACCACAAATAATGCGGTCCCTACGCAGCCTAAATGCACCGGAGTACATACGGCGAATAATTTCAGACTATTTTAGAGACAGAGTTCTGTTCTATGACACCAATAAAGGTGTCAAATGCTATAACGTTTCGAGAGGAGTCCCACAGGGCTCGGTACTTGGCCCCACCTTATGGAACATAATGTACAATGGTATCTTCACCATTGAGCTGCCCAGAGGCGCTACACTGGTCGGATACGCGGATGATATCGCACTTGTGGTTGTGTCAAAACACATTGACACACTCAAGGAGTTGTGCAGTGATTCAGTAGCCAGAGTAAACAGATGGCTACGTGAAGCGGATCTGGAATTAGCAACCCAGAAAACGGAAGCCGTGTTTTTGAGCTCACGAAAAGCACGTGAGGTTTTCAGTTTCCAAGCATGAAATCATATCCCAGCCATGCCTGCGTTACCTTGGAATATGGATTGATACACGGATGTGTTTCAAAGACCATCTTCTGGCAGTCAGTCAAAAAGCTGCAAAAGTAAATGGAGCCTTATCACGCATCATGGCGAACATCGGTGGACCTCGATCGAGTAGGCGCAAGATCCTGGCTAGGGTTACCACCTCCATAATTCTCTACGGAGCTCCGGTATGGGCGGATGCGACCAAATTTGAGTCATATACTAGCGGAATTCGGGCAACTTATCGACTCAGCGCACTAAGAGTTACAAGTGCTTTTCGGACGGTGTCAGATGACGAAATTTGCGTGATAAGAAATACCTGTTCAAATACAAGCATGAGGAAGATCCATTCTGCCCCAATTGCCCGGAAGAAACTGAGGACGCTGAACTTATTTTGCTGAGCTGTCCACGTTTCGACACTGAACAAGCATATATAGCCGAAGCTTTCGGTGAGGAGCCTACAGTGAGGAACATAGTTATGCATATGTGTCACACTACCCAGAAATGGAATGCAGTAAAGATCGCAGCAGCGAAGATTATGGTTGCCCTTCGCCAAGCAGAACGTATAAGAAACAGTGAACGTATCATGCACCGAGCACTAGCAACTTCGAGGACGGTCACGAACTTGACTGACGCTTGAGCAATAAATGCTCATAACGGCCTCCCGACGAAATACTTAGCGGTGGTTCCGGGAGGAATACTGTATGGACAAAGAAGGATTTTAGTTCGGGTTAAAGTCCCACACTGACTTTCGGCTTTCGATGCTTTTGCCTTCTATAAAAAAAAAAAAACACACACACACACTCACTCACTAACCCACACAAACGTAATTCACCAAGGAAAATCGAAAGGAATGAAAACTTAACTTTATATGTATTCAACAATGGTCTTCGGTCCTTGTGAAAAACCAATCTTGAAGTGTCAGAAAATTTGCCACTCGAGTTTGAGGCGAGGCGTTCATTCGATTTGGATTGCCAACAAATTTATCTCGTCCTAGATTGTGGTCTATTTTTCGCATGGATTGTTTCTCTCATATATTGTTTATTATTTGTTTCTTTGAGATGAAACAGATGATAAAAATAGATTTGAGATAAATAAGATTTCCTGAGACAACAACAATGTGAACAACAAAATTGTCCACGACAACAAAAACAAAAAATTGCAGCAATTCCTATGATAACAACAACACTCAGCGACATGAAGACAAATGACAAATCTTATTTTCAACTCTTGTAAATTGTCAAAAATAGTGACAACGTCTACAAAATGAACAACATATGAAAAATTGCAACAAGTTACTTTTATCAACCAAGAATCAGATAATCCACAAACACATCTACAACATCATTGCCTTCAACAACATTCGTTACTTCTTCCCTGATTGCATCTCAGCAATTTGCATGCTACATTGTGTACAGCGCAATGTTGCCAGATTGTGTCAAAAAAAAAAAATTTAATTCACCTTGACTTCAGTTAACTAGATTTTTTCATCCTCCTGGATGGCTGGATTAACTTATCTTTCTCTCGTTATTTTTTCGTCATCCTATCTGAGAATATTCTTACTCTTTCCCTTTTGGCTTCAGCTCACTTCAGTAAATCTGTCCACGATTTGTCGCAGACTCGCGGTCAGTTTCGATTTGCATACTTCTCTATGTCGTTCCTTTATCTCTTCCTGTTACATGTGTACATGCTTGTCTTTCTGACTGTCTGTATAAATGTTCATTTGTTCATCTGTCTTTCTGCCTATCAGCCCAGCTGTCGTCGTTGTGTATTTTCTTTGTTCTGTAATAAGTACGGTGTTGAGAGCCTTTGAGTCTACTGGTTACCACTTGTTGTCCTTCGTATGTAAAAGAATAATAATAAAAATAACAAATGGAACATCAAAATCAACCACAATATCATAAGAAATCATATTATAAACAAAAAAATTGTCAATAACAAAATCTACATAGAACAACAATACCTAGGCCAACAACATCTAGACCAACAAACAAATCTTCATAATCTGAAAAATAACTAGCGCACCTGGTCCACCCAGGCAAAATCTGTTAACTTCGGCCAGGCCGAAGTTTACATACCCTACACCCTGCATATAACGTTTATTAAAGGAAAAACATTGAATTTCTATCAATAATTATTGAAAATGCGTCATTACACTTTAATGCTATTAACTCCATCGTGCGTTTTTCACAACTGTGGTCTCTTGCAAAGATAAATTATATATTTGAAGCTATAGTCGTTTTCCAAAAACCATTATACTCATTTTTGCGTCGATTGTCTTTAGAACTATCTAATCTATAAAAAAGAGTGAAGTTAGGAATATTATAGTGTTCTGTTTCCACAAAACGAAGTAGTTGTGATGTTTGAGCATTGTGCCATTGGAAAATCTTGGAAGTGCGCATTAAAGCTCTGCAATTTATGGAAGAATAATTGAATCGATGATTTTTTGTGTGCCATAAAATCATAGTGTGCCTTTAGTTGCTTTTCCGATTTTAGATGTTCATTTCAATGCAGACAAAATCTGATTCAACAACAGACTTGGGAAGGTTGAAATTTTCAACAACATGAAGTCCAGAAGTACTTACTGCGCTACTATAAACAACATATAGTGCCGCGCGACTGATTCCACTTGGAAGTTGAACAGCTATTTGAAAATATGTAGCTCCCGGACTGTTGTGGATTGTAATTCCTTTCTTTTCCATTTGATTCTTGGGAACCCTTAGGAGCAATATTTAATTTAATAACTGTCTATATGGTTTACCATATATCCAACATTGAGCTGTAGCTTTTGAGCTGTGCTGTAGCTTGTCAGTTGGCCGATCTTTTCCATTTTTTGGCCTGTTAACTCGTATCGGTGGTACATGATCACACACCAAATTTCATTCCGATATATATCATAGTTCACCAGATATCCCATATTGAACATTTGCTTTATATGGGAGGTGGGCGTGTCCATTGGTCGATGTTATCCATTTTTGATTTTTAAACTCTTATCGGTCGAGACAGACAGACGGACATAACTAAATCGATTCAGGAGGTGACGCTGATCAAGAATATATATACTTTTCCATACCTACGACCTCTCCTTTAATGCGTTACAAACGGAAGGACAAAATGAATATACCCTTACCCATAGGGTGTAGGGTATAAAAATATGTACCAGGATTACATGGAATTATCTTCAGAATGCAGTCTGAAACATATGACGAATGGTCAATCGGACAGAATGATGAACGGTCGGTCACAAAGACGAACGGAGATGGAGACGAACAGAAAGACGGAGAGAGGCTATCTTGACATGTTGTTTATTTATTTGTGGCAAGAGATATGGCTATGAAAAGGGCAGAGAAAAGTCTACTGGGCGTGATTGTGTAGAGAAATCGCTACACAGTCGAATATTCTATGGAGATGACCAGAAGCAGGAAAGAGAGGAACGAACAAAGAGGACGATGGTAAGAAGAGAAAGGAAGGGATCAAATAAGAAAGATTGTCAGGCAAACAAGTAAAAAAGTAGACAAACACAGAGACGAACAGTCTCAGAGTCAGACAGACTCTTGAGGGCCAAACTTATTGACCAAGTGCCTCAGAGACCAACAAACTAAGTGGCCAACAGACAAAATTACACGAAAAAAACTAAAATGCAGCTTGAGTTAAAATATTTCAGTAATTCGGTGCTTAAAAAAACTCAACTTGATTTCTCTTCATTTATTTTTTTTCTCGGATTTTTTCTTAAAATATATATTATCAATATCTTCTATCCATTTATAAGATGTCACTGACCCAAAAACCAAAACTAAAATCTAAGCCATCTCTAAGATGCAAACACCTACGCTTTTTTTGAATGGATGGTTTTTCTTGCTAATCAAGCGAAATCCGGTTCACGATTAACGACCCAAAGCCATAGACGAGCTGTTGATTTATAATTAATTTGACATAGGAAATGTCAAAAGTTCACAAGTTAATTCTATATGATTAAACATTTTATATAGAAATAAATAACTTTGACAGATAACGAGATATACTCGTTGAACTTAGCAATAACTCGAAATTGAAGTGTTTATTGTTGGTACTTACCATATGAACCGGAGTCAGTTACAGCAGAAAAAATATTAGAAAGATCAGCAGCAGGAGTAACAGGAACAACAACAATTATACAATGAAAATAGCACTTGAAGAAAGAAGATGAAAAAATCACATGAAGTTAAAGAAGGAAAAAATCACATGAATATACAAGAAATTAAATCACTTCATAAAGAAAAAATAAAATTCACTAGCTGAGTGAAGAAAAAATCACTTCTTAGAAAACAGAAAAACTTGGTATAGAATGGGATACGAAAACAAAGAGCCGAGAATGGAATTGAATTCACTTCGATGCACAATACACGAGATTCGCACGTTCTAAAAACGATTGAGATCACGAAACCTCATCGTAGTGTTGTTGTTGTTGAAATGAAATCAAACGCTGAAAGATACAAGCCAGGTCCCAGAGTATATACGAGATACTCAGGTTGCCGTAGGTTGTCAGATTCACTTGAATTCGGATTTCACTTGGAGAAATGATAAACATTCGTTCCCTTTTACGGTTTTTTCTTTGATGTCGTATAATTTAATTTTTTTAAATTGATATTATTTTTTTAGAGATAGATAATTTTTAATTTTTTTATATATTTTTTATTTTTGAATTTTATTTTATTTAAGTGTTTTTTATTTTTTTTTTTAAATGATATAAATTATATAATTATGATTTTCTTTAGATATCTTTTAAAATTAAACAAAATCTCCATAAAATTTAATTTGATTGATTTCTTTTAATTATATTTCTCTAATAGATTATTTCCCGAATTCTCGTATTTCGCCTTTGGCAATATTTAGTTAACCTAGTCAGACGCTAACTCGCTTGACACACCTTCTCTCTCAATCGCCCCTTATCTTTTGCTCTCTTTCATTTAGCATTGGCTCGGTCATCGGTTCGAGAACGAAAGAAATATGGTGAGAAATCAAAACTCAAATGGCACAAAAACAATGAAAACTTAAATCAAAAAACTACTCAATTCACCTGCACAAGATGCACAAACTTCACATTTTTTCGTTTTTGCCGATTTTTTTTCGAATAATTTTCAATTAAATTTAGTTTTTATTTCTTGTTCTCAAAACTTCAACCACATTTCGGTTGTTGTCTCACAATCTTTGAGATCAGATCAGAATCTTTGAGATGTATCTGACGATGATGATGACGACGGCGACTCGCGTTGCCAACCGCTCGACCGTTCGTAACGAAACTCGATTTGGAACTGAAGCTCGCTCTCGGCTCCGAGTAAATGCAGCAGGTGAACTGTGACCATGTGCTCCGTGTGGTGAATTGAGAATTGAGTGAAAGAGTGAATTTACAACTACAGCAACTACAACAAGAGCTGGTTTGAGGCTTACTAGACTAGAGCGATACCAAAGCGAGAATTTAACCACGTGATCTGAAACTCACCACAAACTCGAACTCGTTGGATCGAGTTGTATTTTGTTTGAGAGTCGTTTTTGGGGCTAGTGAGGGGGTGTGGCAGAAGATGCGCAGGAAATGTGGCGAGAAATCCTTCGTTTCATATCCAGGGCTGGGTTTCGTAGCCGGATTGAAGTCAGTGGGAGGAGTGGGGAGGACAGCGAGAGATAATCGAGAGATGGCGAGAGAAAACGGAGGATAGCGAGAGAAGACGAAGGATAGTGAGAGAATACGAAAGGTAGTGAGAAAAAATTATAGGTAGAAAGGTGGAAAGGCCCAGGCTTCTCACTTCTTCTTGTTCTCGTTGAAGATTCTCATGGTCGGAATTTTATAATGAGCTGTTTATGGTGAGGCTCAAAAACCACTTGAGACACCGAGAAGGCGGCAACTGAGGTGTTTTGGGAGGATCTGAAGAAAAGAGTAATATAATATGAGGGGTATTTTTTAAAACCTATATTATTTTTTATATTTTTAATTTACATATTTTTATATCTTCTCATTCTATTCGATCTGTCCATTTTATGGCATTCAATTCGGTGTTTTCGGTTTTTTTGCATTAAATTATTTTTTTACACACGCCATTTCATTTTACCTTATTTGATTGACTACTTCCTCCTTCTCATACAAATACTCTTTATTTCCCTCAATTAAACTCCCTTCACTTCTATTCGCATTTATAATAAGAAATCCTTGCACCTCTTTTTGTCCCGACCACCAGTCATTAACTCTTTCCCTTCTCTAAACGAATTTCTCCATTCTCACGGACTATTTATTCTCCTCCCAAATTGAATTTCCTCCCTCAGTTGCTTCCACCTGTTTGTTCCTAATTAATCAAGGCTCGTGGCCATTAGAACCGTTTTCTAACCTCATTTCTAACCCATGCCCCACTGCCCCACTCAGTTTATCCTCCCATCTCTCTCATCACTTCACTTCTTCCTCGTCATCTCTACCTCTATTTCCTTCCCCCGCATCTCATTTGCCTTTTCTCTCATCTTCGTCTCTCATTACGAGGCTTTGTTACCAATTCGCGATACTCGACACCCAAGGGCTTCCTCTTCATTCCCCTTTTCCATCCTGCATTCTATCACCCGTTCCTTTTCTCATTTTACTTTCTTCTATACACCTCATCTTCATCCTTCGCACCTTCGTTCTCAACTCTTAATGTTTTATTCCACATCCACGTCTGGGTTGTACGACTTCTTCTTCCCCATTTCCACCTTTTCATCCTCAGATTCTTTCCTCTTACTCTCAATTTCATATTCCTTCTCTTATTTAACTTTCCAGTTCTTCTTCCTTCTCTCTATCTCTTCTTCACCTTCTACCTGTATCGTCTTTCTATCTCTTCCTACATCCTTCCTGCCACCCACAGAGCTCGACTCAGCCTATTTTGGCACATGTTGCATGTGCAAAACGGGATATACAATAACAAAAATAAAAGCAAGCAGCTATAACAAAAATTACAACTACAACAAGTACCCCATTAGGAACTGCAGTAAGAACTACAATAACATCTGCAACAACATTAGTATTAAGACTATCACCAAAAATTCAAGAGGCAGCTACAGTAACAACAACAAAATCTCTCTCACGTTTTCTGTCTTTCTCCTCTCTCTTGCTCACTCTATATCTTCTCCCTCTTTCTTTCAATCTCTATGGCGAGAGACATCATCTCGTTCCCCCTTCTATCACTCTCTCACTATCCCTTCATCAAACCTTCAGCCAAATTGGCCGCTTGACCTCGTTGTTGTCGTCATCTTTCGGGTTGACTGAAGCATGTTTATGACTTCGTCTTAAATGGAAAAGCATGAAAAGTTATGTGCAAAGCTTAGAAGAGAAGGAGGAGGGAAATGAGTGAGACAGAAGACTCATTTTCTTTTTCCGTTTCATTGTTCACATGCGTAAACTGCGTTCGAACTGTCAGCGTCTGCGGCTGCATCAGAAAACTTGCTGAAGATTACGCAATCTACGTAATCCTGTTACGTTCGACATGAAACCGTGGTGGCGGCTGTCTCTCCTCACAGACTATCTTTCCGTCTGCCACTTTTCTTCGGATCGAAGGTTGTTACTGGGTTGGGAAAAAAGAGAAAGAATTACGGAGTAAAAAGTGCCTGCATAGGAAAGGAGTTAGTGAAGTTGTAGAGAGGGAATGTGAAGGTGCACAAGAAAAGTAGGAGGTACAGCTTATGATCTTGGAGGAGTGTTCAGGAGTTTTAATGCATGAAGGATGGAAGAAGATATTTTCTGAGACCTACAAGTGTTTACGAATATTATCAGATAATCGATAGAAGACAGCTGCTACAACATCTTTGTTCTACTCAACTTTCTTCTCTTTCTCTTCTTCATTTGCTATTTGTTCATATGCAACATGTTCTGCGGTAATATCGCTGTGTCATGAATTCATTATTGAGGCTTCCGTTGGCGATGAATGGAAGCTGTAGTTGTTATGATTACGGTATACGGTATTTGCCACAAGAGATATCTACCAGAAGAGAGACGAGACCATCAGCAGATTCAGTCCAGTAAAAACAACAATAATAAATAACATAAACATCAAGCTAACAAAATCAATAAACTCAATACCAACATCGATACGCCTGCGCAACAACCTCAAGAAATATTTCACCAACGATGAAAGCGGCGGGCTTCTTTTGCTTCGCCTTCTTCATCGTCGCCTACATCGACACCTCCTTCACCACTGACCTCCTCTTTCCGCAATTGACTCCTCTCAATCCCACTCCAAGCTACTCCTACTCATGTCTCAATACCAGGAGACTCTAACCACGTAGACCGCGTTACCAACGACGATGATTTGCAGTTCCCCAAGTGGCTACTTCTTCCTCCTCTTCTTTTTAGTCTCCTTATATCACTCCTTCATTGTCTTATTCGCCTTCCTTCCTAATTCTTCTCACTGTTGGTAACTTCTGTTGTTATTCTCGTTGGTGCTGTTGCAATTGTAGGTGGTGTTATTGGTGATGTTTGTTTTGTTGAAAACTTTAATTGCTGAATTATACTGTAACTGTTCGATCAGTTGTTGGTTATTTTTGTTGCAGTTGTTTTTGATATCTCTGTTGCTTTTGTTGCTATTGCTACTCCTGCTGCTTCTGTTGGCCATGAGTTCTGCCAACAGCTTCTCGTTTACATAACTTATGATACATTTTAATTGAAACACCTCCAGGGACGACGGAGACCAAACTTGGATATTTTCACCTCCCTTGCATTTCAGTTCTCCTCATCCAAATGGCATCAATATTCAATTCCATCCTGGGTTATGGTTTCAGTTGTGTTCGTTGGTGAACTCTTCGTTTGGTCATGATGAAGCCATAAATCGAAGGTGTTGCATTTATGATGTCTAACGGTACTTGGTTACTTATGGTTGTTTGTTTATTTCGTATTCTAGTTGGCTTTGTTTATGTTGTAGTTGTAATTGTTGATGTTGTTATGGCCATTACTTTCTTCGTTGTTGTTATTGTGGTTTTTGTCTTCGTGGTTGTGTACTTTTTTGTTGCTAACTCTTTTATAAGTTTTTTGTTTCTCTTCATGTAGTTCCTTCTTTCTCTCTTCCTTCCTCTTAATAAAATTGACCATCGAATCAAATCGGTCCCTGAAGTGTGTGGGTTGCTGGCATCGTAAGAATTGAGTTGTGAGTTTGAAACCACGGTTACGATGATAAAGTGAGGTCCATGGCCAGTTGGTTCATATGGAGGAAATTATTGTTCTCCAGGTTAATATATTCTGGAAATGGTTTATTTGTTTTTAGAGAGATAAATTATCGTATTTATCTACTTTGCCGCGTGCCACTGAGCCACATAAAAATAAACATATAAATTATTAATTTTTTCACTAATAGTTTTCTCAGTTAGAAATATGTATTTAAAATTTTGCTCTTATGCTCAAAGTAGATATAAATAGAGTAGTAGATATAAATAAATACATAATTTAAAACTTGAAAATTTTCACGAAAAATTCAATACTTGATAATTTTCATAAAAATTCAATAATTTTCATGGAAAATTCAAAATTTAATTATTTTTATTGAAAATTCAAAATTTGATAATTTTCATAAAAAAATCAAAATTTTATAATTTTTATGGAAAATTCAAAAGTTGATAATTTTCACGGAAAATTCAAAATTTGATAATTTTATAATAAATTAAAAATTTGATAATTTTCAACGAAAATCCAAAATATGATTAGGAAAAATTTAAAATTTAATAATTTGCATTGAAAATCTAAATTTGATCATTTTCATGGAAAATTAAAAATTTGCTCATTTTCATATTCATTATATTTTCAATTCAAAATTTGATAATTTTTATGTGATACAACAAAACAAATAATTTATTTTTCTGTCCTTAAAATTTTAAACTAAAGAGAAGGTCAACCTTGAAAAAACCCCTTTCCTCCCTTTAAATGTTGTAATTTATTATTTTCTCGTGATTGTTTTATTTAGTTTAGTGGGGTAAAATTTCCGTAGAACACGGTAATATCCGTGTAGTTTGCATCGGTCTCGAACCGTTCTCATTTCCACCCTCTCATTATTGGTTGTTTTCATACCAAACACACGCAAACTCAAACTCGCAATCGAATCGAACGACACAACTCGAACTTGTCCAATTCAACATTCAGTTGTTCGAACCAGTTGGTTGCAGGAGGTTGGGTGAAGGGATGGTTTGGCTGGTGAGAGAGGGGAGGGGTTCTGTCAACATCGATTCCTGCGAGAGAACCTGTCTATTGCTTTTGTTGTTCCTATGGTCGGTTGCCTGTTGCATTTCCGTAGCAAGAGAAGGCGACGAAGTAGAGAGAAGGCGAGCAGCTGTTGCCACGAAGTTAGCCAAGACTGAGGTCGATCCAGAAGAGGGGAAAGGGAGAAACGGCAGGAGGGCCGGCAAAAGTTGAGGCCTGAGCAGCGACAAGAATGGGGCAGAGGCTGAGGCAGCAACTGTGTCTGAGTTTGGCTAAAAACCCGGGGACTTGTCGGATGCAGTTGGTTGTTGTATTTGTCAATGTTGTTGTGACGATCGATGTTACTGTTGTTCGCGGCTTTTGTGTTGTTGTTGTTTGCCAGTCCACTTTTTTGTTGCTGTTTGATTCTAATTGCCATATTTTATTTCAATGTTCTTTCCGTAGAGGTTTGAGCTTCGTTCCGTGAAAGTTTTTTTTGGCAGAAGGTTTGATGAAGGGATACTAAGAGAGTGAAGGAAGAGGGAACGAGATGGTGAGAGAAGAAGAAGAGATTGAAAGAAAGAGGGAGAAGATAGAGAGTGAGAAAGAGAGGGGAGAAAGACAGAAAACGTGAGAGAGATTTTGTTGTTGTTACTGTAGCTGCCTCTTGAATTTTTGGTGATAGTCTTAATACTAATGTTGTTGCAGATGTTATTGTAGTTCTTACTGCAGTTCCTAATGGGGTACTTGTTGTAGTTGTAATTTTCATTATAGCTGCTTGCTGTTATTTTTTTTATTGCATGTCTCGTTTTGCACATGCAACATGTGCCAAAATAGTCTGAGTCGAGCTCTGTGGGTGGCATTATGTAGGAAGAGCTAAAAATACGATACAGGTAGAATAAGAGGAAGAGGTAGAGTGAAGGAAGAAGAACTGGAAGGTTAAAAAAGAGAAGAAGTATGAAATTGAGAGTAAGAGGAAAGAATCGGAGGATGAAACGGTCGAAATGGGGGATGAAGAAGTCGTACAACCCAAACGTGGATGTGGAATCAAAAATTAAGAATTAAGAACGAAGGTGCGAAGGATGAAGATGAGGTGTATAGAAGAAAGTAAAATGAGAAAAGGAACGGGTGATAGAATGCAGGATGGAAAAGGGGAATGAAGAGGAAGCCCTTGGGTGTCGAGTATCGCGAATTGGTAACAAAGCCTCGTAATGAGAGACGAAGATGAGAGAAAAGGCAAATGAGATGCGGGGGAAGGAAAGAGAGGGAGAGATGACGAGGAAGAAGTGAAGTGATGAGAGAGATGGGAGGATAAACTGAGTGGGGCAGTGGGGCATGGGTTAGAAATGAGGTTAGGAAACGGTTCTAATGGCCACGAGCCTTGATTAATTAGGAACAAACAGGTGGAATGGCGTGTGTAAAAAAATAATTTAATGCAAAACCGAAAACACCGAATTGAATGCCATAAAATGGACAGATCGAATAGAATGAGAAGATATAAAAATATGTAAATTAAAAATATAAAAAATAATATAGGTTTTAAAAAATACCCCTCATATTATATTCCTCTTTTCTTCAGATCCTCCCAAAACACCTCAGTTGCCGCCTTCTCGGTGTCTCAAGTGGTTTTTGAGCCTCGCCATAAACAGCTCATTATGAAATTCCGGCCATGAGAATCTTGAACGAGGACAAGACGAAGTGAGAAACCTGGGCCTTTCCACCTATAATTTTCCCTCACTACCTTTCGTTTTCTCTCGCTATCCTTCGTCTTCTCTCGCTATCCTTCGGTTTCTCTCGCCATCTCTCGTTTATCTCTTGCTGTCCTCCCCACTCGTCCCACTGACTTCGACCCGGCTACGAAACCCAGCCCTGGATATGAAACGAAGGATTTCTCGCCACATTTCCTGCGCATCTTCTGCCACACCCCCTCACTAGCCCCAGAAACGACTCTCAAACAAAATACAACTCGATCCAACGAGTTCGAGTTCAACGTGGTGAGTTTCAGAACTCGTGGTTCGATGCTTCGGTATCGCTCGAGTGAGCTTCGAACCAGCTCTTGTTGTAGTTGCTGATGTTGTAAATTCGCTCTTTCACTCAATTCTCAATTCACCACACGGAGCATACGGTCACGGCTCACCTGCTGCTTTTGATCGGAGCCGTGAGCGAGCTTCAGTTCCAAATCGAGTTTCGTTGCGAGCGGTCGAACGGTTGGCAACGCGAGCCGTCGTCGGTATCATCGGTCAGATATATCTCAAAGATTATGAGACAACAACAATAATCACTATAACAACCGAAATGTGGTTGAAGTTTTGTGAACCAAAAAATACAAAATAAGTGGAATTGAAAATAATTCGGTATATAATTAGGAAAAAAAAATATGTAGAATTCAACTAAAATTCGAATTAAAATATTAAAAAAAAAAAACAAAATAAAATCTAAAAAAAAAATTCAGTTTCATGCAAAAACCCATCCGTGCATTTGTGAAGCATTTTGTGCAGGTGAATTAAGTAGTTTTTTGTTTAAAGTTTTCGTTGTTTTTGTGGTTTCTGATTTTTGTTTTCTCGCCATCCTTCTTTCGCTCTCTAATCGTTCCCGGGCCAGCGCTGCCTCCATCGGCGCTCGACCAGCTGAATCTCAGATTGGCAGAGAAAGAAAAAAATAAATGAAAGAGAGCAAAAGATGAGAGGCGATTACGAGAGAAGGCGCGAAAAGCGAGTCAGCGTCTGACCAGGTTAACAAAATTGCCCAAAGGCGAAATACGAGAACCGGGAAATAATCTATTTGAGCAAAAGATTAAAAAGAAATTAATAAAACTAATTTTAATTTCAAGAATTTATTACAAAATATTTTTGTAATTTTTAAAATATGAAGGAAAAATAATTATAATTATGAATAATAACGTATATTAATTTAAAAATCGAAATACATAAAAAAGTAATGAAATAATAAAAAAGAAAAGAATAAGAAAAAGAAAATCAAATAAGTACAAATAATTTTGCATGCTGATTTTTAAAAAATTATTATAATAAAAAATAAAATGAATTAAAAATTTAAAAAAAAGCGAAAATGGGAGTAAATTTTTATCTCGTCAAGTGAAACCCGAATTCGAGTGAATCTGACAACCTACGGCAACCTGGATTGTATCTTTCAGCGTTTGATTTCATTTCAACAACAACAACACCCCATCGTATCGCGATCTCAATCGTTTTTAGAACGTGCGAATCTCGTGTATTGTGCATCGAAGTAAATTCAATTCAATTCTCGGCTCTTTGTTTTCGTATCCCATTCTATACTAAGTTTTTCTGTTTTCTAAGAAGTGATTTTTTCTTCACTCAGCTAGTGAATTTTGTTTTTCTTCTTTATAAAGTGATTTAATTTCTTGAATATTCATGTGATTTTTTATTTCTTTAACTTCATGTGATTTTTTCTTCTTCTATCTTCAAGTGCTATTTTTATTGTATTATTGTTGTTGTTCCTGTTACTCTTGCTGCTGATCTGTCTACTATTGTTGCTGCTGTAACTGACTCCGATTCATATGGTAAGTACCAACAATAAACACTTAAAATTCGAGTTATTGCTAAGTTCAACGAGTATATCTCGTTATCTGTCCAAGTTATTTATTTCTATATAAAAATGTTTAATCATATAGAATT
Organism: Coelopa frigida; assembly: GCA_017309665.1. Lineage (NCBI taxonomy): Eukaryota > Metazoa > Arthropoda > Insecta > Diptera > Coelopidae > Coelopa > Coelopa frigida. The sequence goes on along the minus strand of CM029565.1, from coordinate 25,133,940 downwards.
AACTTGTGAACTTTTGACATTTCCTACGGCAAATTAATTATAAATCAACATATTAGGCTCGTAAAACGACGTCTATGGCTTTGGGTCGTTAATCGTGAACCGGATTTCGCTAGATAAACAAGAAAAACCATCCATTCAAAAAAGAGTGGGTGTTTACATATCTAAATACTTTGCATCTTAGAGATGGCCTTTGTAGAAATTTTGTTTTTGTTTATGGGTCAGTGACATGTTATAAAATGGATAGAAGATATTGATAATATATATTTTTAGAAAAAGTCTAAAAAAATAAAAAGAAATGAAGAGGGAACAAGTTGAGTTAAACAAATAGAATTACTGAATCTGAATTACTAATTTTTTTTAACTCAAGCTATATTTTAGTTTATTTCGTGTAATTTTGATCAACTTGAATTCTTTTCAATTGCAATTCTTGATTTGCTTTTGATCAATTAGCCTTCTCTTATTGCATCAGTTTTTTCTTGCTCACACTCTTATTGTCCATTATTAATTTTTCCCGGATACGTTCTGCTCTTTACATGATCTCCTTTCCCTTTCTATTGCTTCTTTCCTACCCTAATTCTTTGGCTTATTCTTACTATTGTAAACATTCATTCCTTTCACCACGAACCTTCTCTCTTCTGCCCTATTCATCTTTGCCAGTGTCTCCCCTTTATCTCTCTACTTCTGCCTTATTTCAAGTTTGTCCCTTGGTCCTTTCGAATTTGAACTCTTGACCCATTCGGCCTTCAGAAACGAACTACATCAAACTTTGACAAAAACTCTGCCCTCGTTTTGAAGTTTATCCTTCGTTTTATCGTTTCTTATTTCGTCAGTCCGTCTCGGAGTCTGGTTGTCTTTGAATCTATGGGTTTTTGAAACTGTCTGCATTGAGTCTGTCGGCTACTTTGTTTGTTGGTCTCTGAGGCAGTTGGTCAATAAGATTGACCCTCAACAGTCTTTCCGTCTTTGAGACTGTTCGTCTCTGAGTTTGTTTTCTGTTTTATTTTATGTCTGACAATCTCTTTGCTCATCTAATCTATCTCTCGCTTTACTCATCTTGTAACTCTTTCTTTCTCTCGTCCTGCTCATTTGATCTCTTTCTCTTCCTTTGATCCCTCTCACTTCTAATCATGTCCCTCTCCACTCGTTCCTCTCTTTCCTGCTTCTGGTCATCTGTCTCTCCATAGATTAGGCGACAGTCTTGCGGTTTGGCTGGACAATGTTTGGCTTCTCTCTGTCCGTTTCATAGCCATATCTCTGGCCACAAATTATATAAGCAACATGTCAAGGTAGCCGTCTGTCTGTTCTCCTTCATATCCGTACTTCGTTCTGACCGAACGTCCGTCCTTCAATCTTACTGACCGTCTGTGGTATGTTTCAGACTGCATTGAGATGATAATTACATGTAATCCTGGTACTTGTTTTTGTTGCCGTTGTTATTGTTCATTATGAAGTTATGGTTGTTGGTCTAGATATTGTTGTTCGAGATGTTGTTATTGACAATGTTATTGTTGATAATTTTATTGTTGATAATGTGGTTTCTGATGAAGTTGTTGTTGATTTTGATGTTCCATTTGTTATTTTTATTATGGTTCTATTGCATACGAAGGACAACAAGTGGTAACCAGTAGATTCAGAGGCTCTCAACACCGAGCTTATTACAGAACAAAGAAAAGACACAACGAGGACAGCTGGTCTGATATGCAGAAAGACAGATGAAGAAATATACAGACAGACAGAAAACAAGCATCTACACATGTAACAGGAAGATATAAAGGCATCAACATAATACATGAAGCCCTAACAGGAAAACAGGAGAAGAGGAAGAGACCAAGGGGTTCTGTGAAGTGAGAAGATAAACTTGAAAGACAGACCACAGACAGGAAGATAGTCAGATAGAGAGCTAGATAAACTAACTGAGAGACCAACAAATGGACATATAGACAGACAGACCCACATTCAGACTAAAGGAGTTGGTCAAACAGAACTGCAAGACAACGAATGAAACTGTGGTCAGCCAGAGAGACAGACAGAATGCTGGATCAATAGACAGAAATAGATAGACGTAAAGATATCCAGACACACATAGACAGAAAACAGACAGACCTATATAGCAAGAATTAAAACGGCAGACATAAACACAAAAAGACAGCCGGAACGACATAAAGAAGTATGTAAAATGAAACTGACCGCGAGGCTGCGACAAATCGGGGACAGATTTACTGAAGTGAGCTGAAGCCAAAAGGGAAAGAAATAGTAAGAACATTCTCAGATAGGATGACGGAAAGATAACGAGATGAAGAGAAGGTAATCCAGCCATCCAGGAGGTTGAAAAAATCTAGTTAACTGATGTCAAGGTGAATTACAAGAGGTTGTTATATTTTTTTGCGTCTACTGCACATCATGCAATGCTTTACTCATGCTATGTTGCCAGACTTATATAATATAAACATGAGAATAATAAATGAAATTAAAATAGAAGAATAAATTAAAAATAAAATAAAAAACAAATAGAATTGGTCAGAATTACAAAAATAGAAAAGAAAAAATAAAATAGGACATGAAATTAAATAAGTGTTAAAAATAAAATACGAAAACTAAAATTATAGACAAAATATCGAAATAAATGTCAGTAAGGAAAAAACCAAATTTAATTCAAAAAATGATAAAAATTATTATATTTCTTTTGAGACAATCTGGCAACGATGTAACCTGTAACTGTAAACAATGTGCCATGTAAATTTCTGATATGCAATCAGGGAAGAAGGAGATTCTAAAAGGTGACGAGATGTTGTTGAAGGCAATGATGTTGTTGTTGATGGGGATGATAATAATGATTTTGTAGTTGTTCATTTTCTGATTATTCTTGGTTGAAAGATGTAACTTGTTGCAATTTTTCATATGTTGTTGATTTTGTTGCCGTTGTCACTGTCGTTGACATTTACAAGCGTTGAAAATAAGATTTGTCATTTATCTTCATGTCGCTGAGTGTTGTTGTTATCATAGGAATTGTTGCATTTATTGTTTTTGTTATTATACTCGTCATGGAAAATTTTGTTGTTCACATTGTTGTTGTGTCAGGAAATCTCCTTATTCTCAAATCTATTTTTATCATCAGTTTCATCTCGAAGAAACAAATAATAAACATGTATGAGAAAGAAAACCGATGCGAGAGACAATCCAAGTGAAAAAGAGACGACATTCGAGGACGAGATAAACTTGTTGACAATCCAAATCGAATAACACCTCGTCTCAAACTCGAGTGACAAATTTTCTGACACTTGAAGATTAGTTTTTCTCAAGGGCCGAAGACCATGGTGAAGTTTGCGGTTCTGTCCAGCATACATATGAAGTTAAGTTTTCATTCCATTCGATTGTCCTAGGTGAAAATCGTTTTTGTGGGTTAGTGAGTGTGTGTGGGTGATTGTGGGGATCAAGTTGTATCCCGTGAGCCAAGGGATTATTTCCAGATGTGAGAGACAGAGGGATCAGAGAGATATGTTGCTTTGGTTTAGATGGAAGGGATTTACTTTGTGAATTTAATATCCATGGTATCCAGGATTTTAAAGATTTCTTTATATTCAAGGATCCAGTGGAGAAAATAAAAGTAATGACAAATTTATAAGGTACAAATAGAAATATTTTCGTTTTAAACCATTTGGTCTAACTATAGTTTAAAAAAATCCAGTATTAATGATTTAGCCTGAACCAGCCTTAAAATAAATACTCGAAAAAGCTCAAATACAAATAAAGAAAATCAATTCTGAGAAGAAATAGGAATGAATGAAAAATCAAAGCAATATTGGAATTTTTGCTCGAAACATTCGTTAATTTGGAAAGAAGGAGAAAAATACACAAACTCACAAATACAGGTCAAAGATTTGCTCAACAAACTTCAAAGGAAATATAAGCATCAAATAGAAAAAGAGCAAAATGAAATAAATAAAAATATAATCAGAAATTAAAACAAAAACATTATGAAAAAACACTTGAAAGGAAAAACGTTTCGTTTGAAAATTAAACACATTACGGAAGCAATGCGAACGAGAAGAAAACTACAACAACAAGGAGCAGATGTCAACCATTTTGAAAATTTATTGCTCGCGAATTTTATCAAGGAAGAAGCGACCGCTTACTTCCGGCATTCAGTCGCCTGATTGAACGATGGAGGACCGCGTGAAGAGGTTGGAGAAAATCACATGGTATGGGAAGAAGAGTCGATGGGAAGGAGCTTTGGAATCTCCGGCTCCGAAGGCGTTTACAATATTGCCGGTCGATGGTGATCGATCTAATTCAACTAGGGAGAAATCAGGAAAAGATTTTGGGTGGTTAGGGATTTTATTTTGTATGATTTTTATTAGTTTTTATTAAGATTTTATTTAAATTTCCGTTGTATAAATGTTAATTGCTCAACCATGACAATGATTGAATGATTGAATGAGATGCAACAACAAATATTACGAAAAAAAATCACAATAACAATAGCAACAACATCCAGACAAAAAACTACAACGATCGATTGTTTCCATACGCTACAACAGAAACAACAACGACAACAAACTCAATGTACTGCATTAACAACAAACATCGAAATTGTAGGCACAGCAATAACTACAACAATGAAAACAATGGCAATAACAATGGAAACAACTCCAGCCACTGCTTCTACTGTTGCAAATCTTTTTGCATATACAATGAACAAAAATAACAATAGCAAAACAATCGACAGGAGCAACCAGAAAGGGGAAAACGTTGCATTGGTAACAGTAACAACGAAACCAATGTCAGCAACAACATGACAACTGCATTCGGGTTTATAATGTCAAACACATCGCTGTTCCGGAATTCGATTCCCAAAGTCCAGGCCATTGTGATTCCAGACGCTCCTGGGCGCTTCTTCGTATTTCTCTTCTTTCTACTTTTTTGCTATTTCGAAGACTGGAGTGTTTCTTTTCCCTTTATGCAACTTCCACATTCTCTCACAGGTCGAAATTCAATGGTTAATTTATTGTTCTGTTGTCTTCCCCCTTATTCTCACTCAGTCATTTCATGTTCACCACTTCTCTCGTTATAGTTTTTATCTTTCTTTCTTTCTCTCACTCTCTCTCACCATCATACTCCGTTTCGCCTTGGTAGCCACGACTTCATTACACTTGTAGACTCATCCCTCTTCATCAAATTCATTCCCTTTATTCCCTCTGGGATTTAAGCCGTGTTCGCTGTTTCGCCTCTTTCCACTATCCCGCTCTTATTCCTACAATTTTTTTTCTCGCTCTCTTACTCTCTCTCCCTCTCCCTCACTCTCTCCATTCCTCTTTTCGGGAAGTTTTTTTCGGAGCTTCAATTCAGGCTTGTGGTGCTTCTCAGGTCCCTCGTGTGCGCCCGACTGGAACTTGGTTGTCATGCATTTTATTTTTGTTTGTAACTTTTGAAATTGTTTTTGTTGTAGTATGTTTTGTCAATGTCGTTGCTCTTTTTACAGCATTTGTTGTTGTATTTGTCATTATTCAATTGTTTCCTATAGTCATTGTGTTGCTATTATGTTTTTGTTTGACTGATAATGTTGTGGTTATATTTTTATAGATTTGGTTGTTTTATTTTAATGGCATTCGGTGTATATATTTCATGTTGTTATTTTTTGATATTCATTCCAGTTGTAGGTTTTTTATTAGATGCTGTTGTTGTTATTTTTATGCTCATTCCCTATAGTTCATGTTGTTATTTTTGATATTCATTGCAGTTGTAGATTTTTTTGTTCATAATATTTGTTGTTTAACTTTTATTGTGTTCTTTCATTCTATAGTACGTTTGTGTATGTATTTATTTTGTATTAACAATTGTATTTATTGCTGTATTCGTGGTGGTCAATTACTAAGAAAAATGTTTTTTGAAATAGAAACGATTGCTGCAAATAAGTTGCCATAAATATTTTTCTAATAATTTCCTTATTCAACAAAGTCCTAATTTATTTTTGAATATTTTCCTTCAAAAAATTATTTAGGTAAATATTTTTATGGTGTACATCATTTTGCAAATATTTTCTAAACTTCTCAATCGATTGAAATCGTCGAAACACATCCAAAGAACGCACACTCATAGAAACATTCATTCATTCACACATATCATCACATCGGCGACAACAAGTTTTATCTTTTGTGATACTCTGGTGCATAGAACGGAAGTGATGGTGTTAGAGAGAGACAGTGAGAGAGAGAGATACAATAGGAAGAGAAAGAATGAGAAGAGCCGGAATGAAAGGAGAGAATATGTGGGTGGCTAGAACTAGACAAGAGCACGAGGGGCGAGAGAAAGAGACGGAAGTCACCCCATTCTTTGGGGTTCCAATAGTTCCGTTTCGCTTCATTTCTTATCGGCGACAAATACATACATACTTTTGCATACATTTCTGTGCATTGTCATTCGAATACTAACAAAGGGAAAGACGGACAGAAAGACAGACTGATAGATAGACTGAAAGACAGACAGAATGATAGTCAGTATATACATATATGCACACACGCAGCTATCTATGCGTTGGCAACATTTCCCTTTCAGCAAAAACAGAACGGAGCGGAAACCAGTGAATGTCAGCGAAAACAATGAACGACGAAATTAGCGTAACGAATGCATGTGCACACATCTGTACTTCCATAAGTTTACATATATGTTCCTGTGTGTTCTTTAGAAGCAGTGAAGATAATGCTGCTTGAATTCACCGAATGCGCTCGGATAACAATTAAAAGTTTGTGTGGGAGATCTTGGATAGTGGATGGATAGATAGAGGATAGAGGAACGGATAGTTTTCGGTAATGGGGTATCAACAAAATTTTTTGGAAAACCAAAAATTATGATAATGAAAAGCAACACGAAATTATAAACAAATTTTATAAAACAATCTTTATATAGTGGTCTTTTGTAAATTATTTCGCTAAATAAATTGAGTGAAAACAAATTTGCAACTAAATTGAAACTGTAAAGTTTCTTCAGGAGGACGAAGAGCCATGACAAAAACATGAGAAAAAGTATGAAAAGAATTGAAAATGTTCAAGGAGAAGGAATCGAAGGAGACAGAGAATAAAACTAAGGAAGAGGATGTGGAAAGGAAAACACTTGTTTAAATATACAAAGTAAATCTAAACAAAGCAACTTGATGTTGCAGAAAATAAGAAAAACGAAAGCAAGTAATGACAACAATAATACCATCGAGAACCATGATGATAACTACAAGGCATAAGAACAACATTGGGTAACAAGAATATCTTCTAAATACAACAATGTAACTAACATGGAGTATGAAAAAGTAGAAAAACAATAAAACCAACTGCGAAACAAAGAGTAGGAAATAACAACAACCACATCAATAAATGAAGAACATATTTGAGTTGCCAACCATTGGACCATAAGATTTAAAAAGTACAAAATAGGGTTGTTTTATTAATCGGAACTCAAAGGGTTTCGTTAACCGAGGATATAATAATACTTGATTTTGAATATATTATTTTCTTTTCCTTATCTTACCTTCATCTTGATCTCGTTTTCGACCCTTGTTTCCTATATCTTGTCCTTATCATTGACCTTTTCATCGTTCGTTCCATCTTTACTATTTTCACTTCTCACCGATTTCCTTCTCAATCTCTTTTTCGACCCTTCACCCGTTGTATTTTCTCTCTGTGTACATATTTCGGAGGATTTTTCCAAGGAAAATTTCGCGAAGGTAATTAAAGATATTCGCTGTAAACAGCTTCTGGCAATTGTATTATGAAATTCTTACTTTTCTCATTATGATACGAAAAAAGCGGCATGAGCAAATATAAACAAAACATAAATTACTATAACGACAACAAATTTCAAACAAACGGTATCATAACAACAAGGGTAGCAATAAATAAAAACGTTCAAACAATTTTCTTCTCGAAAATGTTCAATATTAATTATTTTAATTAGAGTCTGAGCCTGGATCCTTTGGAGAACAGCTGTAGGCATATTTTTATGAGAATTGTTGAAGGGTTGAATATTTACCTATATAGGAACTTCAAAGTCTTCATGAACCAACAGATGCTTGGGGTAAAATAAGGTCTGTTCAAAAGTGGAAAAATATATTACAAAATATTTTAACCTATCAGAGATTTTATTATTTTAAAAATAATAAAAAAATTTTAAAATATTTTTTAAAATAGTAAAAATTAGTTACATTAGAAAATAATGTAATTCTTTAATTTTAAATATTTTTGAAGGATGGTTTACATTTACAGAATAAATAATGTATCCAAGTGTAGCCTATAAAATTTCAAAGGTTTCTTCAGACCATTTCATGTATTGTCATTTATCTTGCTCAATTCAATGGAAACCACAAAACACGAGACCTAGAAACATATATTAATTAAGGTTGTTTTGTGGTTGTGCTCGATCTCAAATAACGAGATAAAGGGGCAGCAAAGCGAAGTTAATGAAAAATAGAAGTGCAACCCTAAACTAGGCGATTAAGAACTTTAAAGAGAATGGTTAAGAAGAAATTGTTGATCGGTGAACAAAGATGGGAAATAATTATTATGAGATATAATGACATTTAGTAGAACATTTATTGGCCATAATTTTGTCACCGAAGTCAATAGTTCTATAGTTCTATAGAGAGAGAACAAGAGGGAGAGAAAAAATGTGTCTCATGTCGTGAGTTTTTCCAACGGTTTCAACCACTCTTGACCATAAATGCATGAATGACGATGGGATCACGATGAGAACGAAAGAGATGAAGAGAGAACAGAGTTGTGTGGGAGAAGGAGATCGATAGTGGAAGTTGATGGAGTCGTGTGGTATAATGTGGTATTCCATTATGCACCCGTTGCATACTAGTGGAAGGACAGAATTTGAATACCATACCGTACAACATGGGTTAAGGTCACGGTAATGGTCTTGGGCGATGCCATAAAAAATAACTTCTCTCCCGAACCGAAGCCGATCCAGAGTCATTACCATATACCGTATGAGGTAGGAGTTGTCAACGATAAAAAGATTGAAGGAGGGAAATGGAAGTGGGTGGGAAGGGTACAGAGTGCATGGAACATGGAGCACGATGAGTCAGGTGGGTTTTGTATGACTCTATTAGTGAACGACTGGAATACTGGCAACTGCATCCAAACTATCAGGAAAATATAATAAAAAATAACAACCACCACTACTACAACAATGCCAGATAAAAGCTAAAGTTGTGTTGGAAATTTGCATAAATTCCCATACTCCGTCTCTCTCTCCCTTTTTCTCTTTCTCTCTCTCTGCATGAGTTTTGTTTGAGTTCGGGCTTCTAGCTTTTGATCTCTCATTCTTTTGTTCTCGTCTCTCCTCTTATTTGGTTGATTTTATTTTTGAGAACTAGCTGAAGAGGATTCACAAGGAAATGCAAAATTTTGCTATGTACTGTGAGATCAACATTGACTTCTGGATCGACTGAATCTGCATAATATTACGGATAATAATGTTATGGTGATGATGTTGGAAGCGATGAAGTAAATGAAATAGATTATTAAGAAGTTAGTTTGAAAATATAATTAATATATATATATAAATTCAAATGATGATACACATATGACAAAATTGCTGACGATAATAAAAACAATGCCAATGAAGTAGATGATTATGATTATTGCTTGTATTTAGCTCTTTTTATAAGAATAATAACAAAACGATAACAGAATAATATAAAGGATGATGAAATTTATGATAATGATGATTGGGAGGATAATGATTTTCACCTGTGGTTGTTGAAAGAATTGTGTTTTACGACGTTAATACTGCTCTTATGCTAATTTTATCTTCAGTTAAAGTAAACATGACTTAGTTAGTCTTCATGAGTTGATAATATTAACGCCAGAGACCTGGAACAAAATCCGTGCGTTGGTGATGAAAATCTATGATGATCAAGATTGTATGGAGATGAGAATCCATTATTTACGAAACCGATGGGGATACAAAAAACCGATTGTGATGAGAAACCGATGTTGATGGGAATTCAAGAATGATGACAATGGTGACGATAAATTTGAGGATGAGGAGACGACTCAGAAAGTGATGAAGGAATGAGAATATGATGAGAATTTAAGAATGGTTGAATAATGAGAATTCATACGGTTCACACATGGTCGTATGAAATTATAGCGATAAACAATAACCTTTAACTGAAACAATTTCTCATCATTCTTCCAAGTTTAAGAACCAATGAACTTTAAGGTTCTTATGACAACATATGTATGGTTTACCACATCCACACGCCAATCTCTCTCATTCGTAAACCAACACATGAGACATCTATAAAAAGTCTACGATGACAGCGATTTTCGTTCCCAATTCCCTGTCGGCAAATATTATTTTTTGCAATCAGGAATTTATGACGATTATGAGACGGGGGATTACGGTGGCAATGATTGGTACGGTTTGTAGGCATTTACGATAGCTATGACTGCAATATCGATGACTATAATCACGATGAAAACATTCACGACGATCTTATTTGGCTTCGCGAATCGTTTTAAAAGGCAATCAATCGATGACTGACGCAACCTTGTGACGATGCCCTACCGGCTTTAATACAGACCAACCTTAATCCGCACCACCCAACCAACCTCAACACCCTCACCAACCTACTGACATTAATGTCAACAGCAATGATATTAATAACAAAATAAATAAAAATATTACGCAAGGCCGCTTCAGACAATTTAATCGAGCTGGACCAAAAAACATCAACAAAAATTGTGACAATAATGCAAGTAATAATAAATGTGATAAAAATAATAATAAATGTGATAAAAATAATTATAAATGTATTAAAAATAATAATAATTGCGATAAAAGTGAAATAAATGTAATGATATAAATGATGTAATAAATGGATGACCCAAAATACGGTGGCGAGTGGCAAAGAGGAAGGGATGACCTTATAAAAAGGGATGAGCGGAAGAGAGGCAATATGAAAACGCATTTAAAATTACGTGTAATGCATAATAACAGTGAGTGGCGCTTACGGTATAATAATATACACACACTGTGACACGCAAGAGCAGACATACATATACAATCCAAAGCACACATACACGAATAGCCATGTGGAGACATAACTGTTGCCAATGCAACCGTAATAAGAAGGTAATAAAGGTGTGTTTTGTGAACGGATGGGTGGACAAGACAATGACAGTGAATGGGTGGATTTGGACAGAGATAGCATATGTCGAGTGGTAAGAGACAACGATCAGGTGTAAACGGGGAGGGTGGTTTGGAATACCGTCAAGGGTGAGATTGGGGTTGAAGAGAACCCATTTCGAGAATGTCGTCGTCGCGAGAGAAATATTTAATAATTGACTGAACATTATGTGTTAACAAATTGGAAAAAAAACGTGATATGGGAGGGAAATATTCCGAGGAAAGGACAGGTGAATACACATATGTTCCATGAATAAGGGGAAGGACGATCAAAAGAAGGACAAACGTGAATGTAATACACCGGTGTATAAATTTTTGTCTATAGTTAGAATGCTTTAAAACGATAAATTAAATATTATTTTTATTAATGAGAAAAATATATAGTGATGAAATAATAATGAGAATAATAAAAATATATACAATAACAACAAATTTTTAAAGGCACATACTTTTTAAATCTAAAAAATAATAGTAAAATGTTAAATAATAATCAAAATTAAAAACAAATTCCTCAGTCATTATTTTGTAACTGCAGAAATGAATTGCAAATATTATAAAATGATTTTTTTTTCAAACTAAAATGTACTTTTCTGTTTCTCTCTCTGAGCTTGATATTGTTTCAATATCTGAGCTTGATATTGTTTTAATTTAATTTTTTTTTTTATTAACAGTTTTTGTACTTCTTATTGTTATTTTTACATTTTGTTGTAATTGTTGTTCTGATAACTATTGATGTTGTTTTCATAGTATTACCGTTTATCACTTACCAAATGAATGTCGTCTTCTTCAACGATTATTGTTGCAATAAAAGACAGACAGATTTTGAAGAAAGAAAGGACAGGACTAAGAGGAAGAGAGGACAGAGTGAAAAAGCACGGTAAAATAGAGGACAGAAAAATCATTACACGGAATTCAAATGACGCTTAAGGAGGATGGGAGAACATTATGAAGATAACAAAAAAAAAATAACCAACTGGAATTGGCAACACTGGTTTGTGTCCGTTGAGGTCTGACGAGCGCACGAGAGAGAAAGAAATGGAGAGAACATGCTCTAATGACAGACAGATAAAACTGTGTAAACGTAACGGAATTATTTGTATCTTCCTTCGGCAGCTCAACGACTTCCTCTGGGTTTTATAATCAGTTTTATTTTCCATCTCTCTCTTTCTTTCTCTGAATCACTCTCCATCTCTCTTTTTTTGTTGGTCTCTTTGATTGCCATGAGTTTAATGGGAAAAATTATTCTGACATTATGTCAGTTCTCACGCATTTAATTGTCGAAATATGCCTGTGTTCGTGACGTCGTCTCGTCACCGTCAGCCGTTCCTGCACCTCGTAATGAGGTCTCCACCGGTGACATCAGGTATCTGTGATGACAGTCGGTGGATTCGTCATTGCGCAATCTCTCAATTGTCAGCAACAACAGTAACAAAGTGAGGAGATACAAACTTTAAAAATAAAAGAAAAATATTTGCACGACTTCAGAATGTTCGAGCTGGAGGATGGTGAAGATTGTTGTTTTTACAGATTGATTGATTGATTGCACAAGGCTGCACTTTGGAAATTTTACAAATAATATTATTTATTTTTCATTATTAATGCTTAAATATAAACAAAAAATTCTGATTTTGTGAAGAGTTTAAATGCCTATATTCCAAATATATCCATCCAACCGAATTTTTTGAATGACTTAAAATACATTTTGTAATTCATTCATAATTTTTTTAAATCAATTTTTCTGTTCGCAGTTTTATTTTCATGTATTCCGTTTTCTATTCATTCTTGTCTTCATATGATAAATAAACCATTTAACCTACTGGTTGTGAACCAAATTCAAACTCAGGCATGAAAATCACAAAAAGATTACAAATTACAATAAAAAGAATTAATAAAAAAAACAAACACAAAAATGAAAACAATTTCACTAGACCTAAATTTTTCAACATGAACATCCTTTCAGGTCAAATATTGTTGTAATAAAAGCAACAATAATAATGAATGTGTATAAAATAATAATAAAAATAATGTACAAATAAAAATCACCGCAGCAAATTATTTCACATGAACAACTACAACAATCATCGAACACTATCAATGATTCCATAACAAATTGAAAGCTTAATTAAATTAACGAAGACCCTTTGTTCTGTTTGTTGTTGCCATCCAAATATGGGGTCAATAAACAAACATGGACAGGGAGACCAAAATAGAGAAAGAGAGAGAGAAATATAATCCAGAGAGTGCGAAAGAAAGGGAACGATAGGTTGATGGCGATGAGTTCGATTGTGGCTAAACGCTTCATTACAATGAACATTGTGCAAAACCATGCTGGGCAACGGATTAAACCCATTTCATTGTGTCTGGGAAGACGTTCGAACGAGGTTCCCTGAGACCCGACGCGGTATTGTTGTTATTTTTTTTTGTTTATATTTTTTTAGTTTCTGTAAGAGTAACCCATCCTGTTAATGCAATAGCTTTTGTTGTGTTTGTTTATTTTATTGTAACGATAGCAAAACAATTAAAAACCACACAAAAATGTTGGCTTGAATCCAAAACAAAGCCAAAGATTGGTAACAACAAAAAATTGGCAACCCGCTGAGGCAAATAACAAAAAATAACAACGAAAAATTAGAAAATCAGAAACCAGACAAAAGAAAAAATACTGAGAAATAGTAAACAAAGCACCATAGCGAAAATCCCAGACAAAGAAAGAAAAGAAAAATTGCGAACAAGATGGAAAATAAGGGGTCCAGTCAACATCAAAAAGTGGGTCAGACCCAGACGCGAGTCTCGTTGACGTTTATGAAAGGCCAACAGCTTAACTTTGCTCTTAAAGCGACTTGGGCTCAATTCGACTCGACCTAAGTCCGTGTTACAATTGCGACTGATGCTCCGTAGATTTTTGTTGGTGAATTTATGAGAAAAATAAAATAAAAATTACCTCAAGGAAACGTGACTTTCGTTGATCGCTAGGGTTAGCAGAACACCAACAAATTACAATTGGATCAATAATAACAAAAAAGTAACAACAAGAATAACATAAATAAAAGTATTCAACTCCAAAAGAAAATGTGTGAGAAAAATAGGAAACAGTAATAGCCGATTGAAGATAAACGAGGAGAAGCGATGAAAACTGAACGGGTAAAAAATTAGCAAAAATATTTGTCATAGCCTCCAGCCACAGATTTCGAGAGAGAGATGAAAAATTGATAGAGAAAAAATTTTGAAGAAACAAGAGAGAGAGAGAGAGAGAGAGATGAAAAATTTGGGAAGGAAAGAAGGAAAAGAGAAGGTTCACCAAAACCGACAATTATGAAATGATCGAAATTTATTCATGACATTTGTTCTGGACTTTCACCGTATTTAGTTCTATATTTTATTTATTGATGTTATTATCAGTGTTCTCGATTTCAGCTCGAGCCTTTGATCCTGTCCGGACACCCGAGCCTTAAATGTCCGAGCGCTCGGACCTTGTCCGATCCGGCTCGGACCTTTGAGCCGGCTCGGACTTTTGAGCCGGCTCGGACTTTTCAGCCTACTCGGACATTGAGCCTGTCCGTCCGTATGCTCGGGTACTCGGTCTCTCGATCATCTTCGGGTGAACCATTCGGGAATCTTCGGGTGGACCATTCGAGAATTTTCGGGTGTTAGGTAGAGACCCTCTCTCTCTCTCTTTTAGAGAGAAATATTTTTGGGCGTTATGCGTCGTTTATGGTTTACGACCTTTTGTGTTGTTTGTGTATTTGGATTCTATGCGTTGTTTACGTTTTTTGTCTATTTGCTTTGTTTGTGTTTTTTGACTGCGCGACGCGTGGAGTTGTTGTTGGTTCGTTGCTTTGTATGTATACATGTGTTTTGATGATCCTTCGCATTGCGTGAATTGCGCGCATATGAGAGTGTGAATCTTCGCATTTGGCTGCGTAGATTGATGATGCGCGAATATGAATGGACGCGTGAATGGATTAATTTAATCATATGCACCTGATTATTACACTTAGAAAAATTGAAATGTTTCAGAAATCCTTTTTTATTTAAGATTTTATTTTTTTATTAAAAAACGAAAATGTTATTTTTTAAAATTAAATCTTTTTGTTTTTATAATATTCAATCAAGAAAGCTTAATATACATATAGATTGAATAAGAAAACACTTTATTTTTGTTTATTTAAATGGACTTTATTTTGATGCAGAAATATTAACATATTCGCATTTTTGGGTAATAGCTCATGGAAGCTCATAAAAATTGAAGATTCTCGAATGGTCCACCCGAAGATTCCCGAATGGTTCACCCGAAGATGATCGAGAGACCGAGTACCCGAGCATACGGACGGACAGGCTCAATGTCCGAGCAGGCTGAAAAGTCCGAGCAGTCTGAGAAGTCCGAGCCGGCTCAAAGGTCCGAGCCGGCTTGGACAAGGTCCGAGCATCCGAGTAGTCCGGACTGTTCGGACTGCTCAATACCCGAGCAGTCGAGAACACTGGTTATTATGAGAAATACTTTTTTGATTTTTATTTGCCATTCATCCAAATATAATTTGTTATTCTCTCTTGGTGTATTTATGAGTGAGGAACTTTCCCAAAAACAGATTGTGTGTTAAATCGTTAATAATGAGAATTGGAAGCTGATATGTTATTAATTTGCTTTGATTCTTTTGAATGATAGAATAGAATTAAGTTGTTCACTTACTTGCTCTTCTGATAGATCAGATAGATCTGATCGATTTTTAAAGTCTTATTTTCCATCGTCTCTACATATTATCCATACCATCCTTATGTATCTTATTGTACTTCGTAGGACTTCTATCTCTAGGACTGTAAGACTCCACTTTCTTCTTCAACTTTTAAATTAATACTCCAATACTTTGTAACAGATTCACCCCACAATTTCGCTAAGGAAATAACTTTTCACACTTCAACTACTTCCTTTTCATTTCCGCATCATCACCTTCATCTATTTTTTCTTCTATTTCCTATTCTATTCCGACCTATTTCCTTCCATCTTCGTAACTTCCTTCGCAACTCTCACATTTGTCCGCAGACACTCGTTACGGTGAATTTTCTTCAACTCCTTCATGCTGTAATCTTATTTATTTAAGTTTTCGCAACTTTCCATGGAACCACGACCATTACCGTTGGTCGTCCTCAAGCACAGAGTCATTGTTTCAGTTTTTATTGTTCCACTGACAGGTCTTTGAAGTCCGTCTGCACTCTTTCAACCCAGTTAACCCCTTATCAAATCAACCATTCAACCGAATTCTGTGATTTCTTTCCAATTCCTCCAGCTTTTTTCATGTATTTTTTAACACCTTTTTAAGTTTTTCGTATATAAAATTACAAAAATTTAGTTTTCTTCATTTTTTTTTTGTTAGTTTTTTCAAAAGATTTGTCTTTTTCTTAATGCTTCACCTTTTGATGAGCTTTTTTCTTACCTCGAGAGAAATTACCTCGGAAAATTAGAAACAAGCACAATAACAACAAAGATAAGTGTTCAAAAGTCGTGCTCAACGCTTGATTAACATCTTAACTTAGGTCTAGGGGCGTAAGGGGGCGTGGCGAAGTGGGAAGGCGTTTGTGTAGGGCTGGCGTTAATTTAGGTTTTGTCTTCCGACTGATTTTGTTGTTGTGACATGGTTATTGTACCGTGAAGCATCTTATCTAGCAACAAAAAAAGGTCAACGCCTTATTGAACGGCTGTTGAATGTGGTTGAATAAGCTGTTGTTGTAGGGTCTCTGTTTGTGCTGTAATTCAGTGCGTTGTTGTAGTGTCTTTAATGTTGTTTTGTTTTTATTTTTTTGTGGTTTTACCATACTGTTTTTGTTTCTACGGTTTAATTCTGAAGCTTTAGCCAAAACTTCGAAGATTCTCATGGTCTACGTAACGTTGTTGTTATTTTCGATTAGGTTAAACAATATGTTTTTGTTGAAAACATTTTTTTTTGTTTTGCCGTTGATAAGTTTAAATCGAACAGCTGTTTGATTAAAGATTTAAGACTTGATTGAACAATTGCAGTTATTATGGCTTTTTATGTTTTAATTGTGTTAAGGCATCGTTATGGATGATGATCTTTTTGTGACTTCGTTTTATGAAGTTTTGATCTAAGTCATTTATTTTATGTACCTCAAATTAAGTCATGATGATATTTTATTTTTGCAAAAAATTTATATATTTTATTTAACAATTTGTTTCCCACTGGAGAACCTTTTCTCCAAATCACTGAATTTAACTGGAATATATCTCTCTTTTTTCTCCTTTCAGCTCAAGAGCCAAAAAGGGCATCAACTACAAACCTGGTAAGTGGAATATCCTCTTTAACAGAATCTTCCAGTTTCATGACGTATATTAGATCCCCTTTTCCATTACTTGAATTACGATTTTTATTTCAAACGACAACGAAGACGACGTCGTTCTAAAATATAAATCTAAAATCTAAAAATAAATCTCGTCAAGTGAATGGTGATGAACAAAGGGGAAAGTGATGGAAGGCTAATCGAAAGATACGGAGAATTTCGGTGAAAGAACATATGAAGAATAAAAAGAACTGGAGTGAGATTGAGGGGAAAGCCTTTTATTCAAATGCGAATCTCATGTCAAGCCACTCAAAAAATCATTCAATCAATTTGCTTTATAAATGAAATTTCCATGAAAATACATACATTCGAAGGAAAGCAACAACAATATCAAATACACGTATATATACTCATCCACCCCATTGACAGCATCATGCAATGGAGACAACAATTACAACAACAACATCGATATATAAAGCAACAACAATGATGGAGTGAGAGAGACAATGTCTCAACACCTCGATCGCTAATTTACCGCGAAATCTTTGGTAACTAATTTTTCCCTTTCACATTTTTGTTGTTATCTTCATTGTTCCAAGCTTCTAAAATAATATAAAGGAAGGATAGAAAACAAAAATCATTGGCACTTTTTTACGTGAGCTACGTCTACCGACAATAACAACAACAATCATAACAACAATAGCAGTAGACCTAAATTAAACAA
The DNA here is from genome assembly GCA_017309665.1 of Coelopa frigida. Lineage (NCBI taxonomy): Eukaryota > Metazoa > Arthropoda > Insecta > Diptera > Coelopidae > Coelopa > Coelopa frigida. The sequence continues at coordinate 25,115,741 of CM029565.1, read as the reverse complement.
ACGAAATTGAGCACTCGAAAGCCTGAAAGAGGAAGCGCCATGCGATGCCGCCATTTAAGTTTATCGCTTTTATAGCTTCCGCTCACTCGCACGCTCAAGACTCTATCAACACTCTTCACTCTAACAAACTCACACACAGCTAGTTGTTGGCATAGGTGAGATAGGGAGATTGGGTGACAGAGGGTAACTACACTAAAGAAAAATATTAATATTTGATTTTACAAATATTAAAAATTTATAAATTATAAGAGATTCGAAAAAATGAAAATACTTTTATAATTTCCAGAACATATAAATTACAAATACCGTTGAAATATACAAGAAAGTTAGAAAGAAGAAATATATTAAAAATTAAATACACAAATAGGGTGGATGGTAGATATATAAAATGGTATGGAAATCATTTTAGAATTGTTCTAAAATATCAAATTATTCAAAATATATATATTTTTTTTAATAAATCAAATCAAAAATGTAATTTTAGGAAAATATAAATAATTTGTATTTGCGGTGTTAAAATGTACCTATAATACTACTATGTATATATACCATGGTACGAAAAACAAATCGAAAAACTCACCTGTTGACATGACCGCATTGACAGCGACACCCGCAGTGATGTTAAATAAGCGTAGTCGTTAAGAGCAGGAAGGCGTCACAGGATGTGTGGAAGGGGTTAAAGTGGTCGGAAGGTTGGGCCATTAAACAGCATGCGTTTTTGTCAACGACTATCAGGTTTTGGCCAAAAATGCCTCCGTCACCATCGAGGGAACAAATTTAATGCTTTCATTGATTTTTCCCTCCCGCAGTCATCGTGGGTTTTCGCACACTTGTGAAAGAGAAAGAGTTATGAGGGAGGAAAGAGTGAGAGTAGAGTAAAAAAAAGTGGCAAGGGGAAGATCTTTTTGATTTTGATTGATTAATGTGGGAATTCATTTCTGTTAGTTTACCCTCGAGTGGTTTCCAGGAATTTTTCGCCTTTGTTTGGTTTTTATTTTGTGCTTTATTTGGTTTGCTTGCCTTTGGTTTCGTTTCGTTTACTTTCTCCTGGCTGAAATTGCGACATAAGAAAAATTACGAAAAACAATGCGAATAAAGTAATTAAAAAAAGAAATAAGTATAAACACCTCGGATATTGAATTTAAGATTAGAAATAATTAAAATGAATTTAAAATTAATTTGGTGAGAAAAAGAATTTCGAAATATACTTTAAAAAATTAACCAACAAATTTTATTGAATATTTTTCTACTCTGGTAATGCTATAATTATGGCAGACCCATTCCCACACTTTTTCTAGAGACAGAGCTGTAATTATCGCAACGCAGTCAGCATCCCGCCTTTCGTTTACTTTACCTCCTTACCGAACTGACATTCTCTGTGGCCTAAACTCAATACCATGGCTCCGTTTCGTCTGGGAGTGAAAAGTAAAAGAAGTCGTTTCTTTTCGTCGTTCTCAGGTTCTAGATTTCTAAAGAGAGAGTCCATATAACAGTGAAAGAGACAGACAGACATTTTGTTATTACAGAATCTTTTAGTTTCATGAAATTTTTCATCGTCTCAATTGAATTTCTTTCTTTACTATTGGTTTTAGATTTCCAGGAAATCCCTGCGAACAGTATGTGACAATGAAATGGAAAATATTGAATTTCACTTTCTCTCCCAGAGGATTCTGAGATATTGAAAATTATTGATGAAAAATATACCTCTGATATGAAAGTGATTTCAATCAACGGAAGAAGACTTCATTCAAAACCAAAGAAAGAGGTTTTCGATGAATTGTTTCTATTTCAGATTAATCAATGGTCAGACCTTGAACTTATTTTTCTTTATGTTCGTAGGCCCTTTGAATACCATCTCCAGTCTCCGAAGCCCATTTAAAAACCTTGAAACCTATCTTAAGGTCACTGTGGAAAATTAAAAACCTCTTATTTTATTAAATTTTATACGTCGTCTGAAGGCTTTTAATTTCGACAAAGTTTAGTGCGTTTTGGCAAAAACCGTTTAATTATTTCAGTTTTTTGTTTCGATAATTTTAAGCCCACATTTTAATTGCCCTGAGGCTGTAATTAAAACCCTCTTTAAGCAGGTGACAGCTTAAATTATTTTAAAACCCGAGTTCAATTAAACATTTCAACATAAATAATTATAATTTTTAGTCAGTTTCTTTTTTTTTATTTTAATTTATTTTTGTGGCTCCATAGTTTTCATTTATGGTATTTTCTGTTATTGTTGTTTTTATTGTTGTTTATTTGTTGTTTATTTGTTGTTGTTTTTATTGCAAAAATATTTTCAGCCCTCGCACACAATCAAAGCACAATTATTTTGAGAGTTCGTTTAACCTTGACGAAGGGTTTCAATGTCCATTTACTTGTTGTTGGTAATGCTCGGCTGCTTTTAGTGTTTTTTTGTTGTTGATGGAAAATTGTAATTAATCATGTCTTCTTGTCTGGTCTGACACCACGCCGACCTACCCAGAGCCCAGTTTACATTGGTATTTTTAATAATGTGCGTAGCGATGGTTGTTGTGGGTTTTATTCTTCTTTTTATTAGTAATGCAAATTTTCTTTTGTAGTTGTTCCTTATTATTGTTGTTGTTTTTGGAGAGTTCTTTTCCCGATCATGTCTGATGAGTTCCGTTTCCGCTCGGTTCGCTGCGACATGAATTTTAAATATTTCGGCTCGCTTGTGGAATTTTCTTTCTCTCTTTTTGTTGCCATTCCATGAGTTTGGATTCCATAATGTTGTTGTTGGGTTGCTAATTACTGGTATGGGTTTAATTGTTGTTGTTGGTTGTGGCTTCGCACCTCTTTGACGTGCGTGGCCAACGTGTGTCCGCAATTAACATATGATTTATGGTCGATATTGGTCAATGGTTCGATCCACTGTCGATCGATCGATTGACACTGGCGTGATGATTGGCGTTGCCATATTGTTGTGCATAGTTGTCGGGTCACTGCAATTTCATTAATAAACATTTTTGTAGATGTTTGTGATTGCAGTTTTTTTGTTGTAATTGGAATTTTTGGATTTTTCCTTTTGAATCTTTTCCTTTTGATTGGAATTTTCCAGTTAAATATTAGTAATGTGCCTTTGTTGTTGGTATTGATGGTGTTTTTTTTTTTGTAATGTTTTTTTTGTTATGTTTTTGATTATTATTTTTGTTTTTATTAAAATTATTATATATGCCTTCGTTATGAGAAATTACAGCAATTATCACTATGCTATAAAAATATTTATGTGACAAAACCTCCATCGATCATAATTTTTTTTGACATTGACTACTACGAATATTGACAATCAAGTGAGAGGAATTTATATTTATAAGTGGGCGTGACCGAGATGTCGAGGGTGATCGAGGTAAGAGAATGGAAGCCATCAATTATTGTACTATTTGAGGGTTTAAAAAAGAAAACAATTTATTCTTCAAGGAAGAATAATATTCAATGGAGTACTTTTTTAGTATTAATCTAATCCATTAAACTGCGAATAATTTATATTTTTTATCGATACCTTTTCTCTTCAATATTTTACATAAATTATAAATTACATAATTAATGATTTTTAATTATTTTATTTTTACATTTTTATTTTGTATTTACTTTAATTCTTTCTAAAACTATTAAAATTTATTTCCGCTTGTCTCTATCTATCATACTGAAACCCTTTAATATTTTTTGTAGACCCTTTAACAGTCCTTTAAAGGCTTCCATCATTTCAGCGTATTTTCAGTCTCTCTTCCTCCATTTTCCCACCACCGTCGACTGATTCAGCTGTCGGTTCTTCACATCTGAATGTCGATGTCCGTCACGCTGTCCGCGCGTTAATTTCTCCTCTTTCGCCCTTTTCAATTCTTCTCCATTTCCATGTCTTCTTCTTCTCTTCTACTCTTATCCACCCTCTTCTCCTAAATCCCCCTTCTCAACGTCTGTTCTCTGACACAGCGTGAAGTCTTTCGACAGTAAAAAATAATTGAAATAAACCCTTCTGGAGGCAGACAGACAGGTGAAGAATCGGGAATAACAGACAATGTTTGAAAGAGAAAAAATAAAATATTTAAAGGAAGATGAAATTGGACAATGACGGGTGGATTTCGGAATAGGTGTAATTGATAAAAACAAAAATTATTAGCTAATACCATAGAAAATAAATTTTCATTCAACAGAAATGATTTAAAACTCCCCACAACAAAAACAGCTGTTTTCACCAATAACAACTCGACCAATAAAACAATGAAACATGCTCAACAAAGCAGAACTGCGACTCTCCCACCTCCATCACCTGCCCGTCGGCGACCATGAAGCTTGCCGCCGTCCACTGCCCTGGGCGAATTCAATTATGCGTCTCGCAGGGCTGCCCTTAAAGCGGCAATCAAAAGACAATAATACGAAGCTCGCCTCGTTTTATTCTCTTCGGCTCTATTTTTGTTACTCTACTCCCTAAAGTAACATTGCTTTTTTTTTTGGAATCCCGCATTTTTCGAGCCCAAGGCGAGTGAGGGCATCAACTGGGCGGGGGCGATGAAAAGCCCGGCGTGACCACGCCTGGCTGGGTACTTAACATGTATTATTATTTGTGTTCGTCTGCCACTTTTATTTTATTTTATTTTATTTTATTTTTAAAATTTTTTGTTATAGTGGTTTAATTCGAAAGAAAAACAAGAAAACTGGGATGGTGTTTTCGGCATTTCAAGTATTTTCCTGAAAAGAGGAAGAGTGGAAAAGAGAGAGATTTAAAAAAAAAAAAACAAAATTAACTTAACTTATTAAATCAACTCTGTAAGTTATACAAATTTTTATAGAGACATTTCCGAGATAGATAAAAGTAATATTAGATAGAAAAAGTTGGAAATATTCCACTCTTCACACAAATGTCTTTTGACAGCAATTGAAATAAATTACTGAAATTCGTTTGTCAAAATATTGACTGAAATTCAAAGGTCAAACCAATGTCTGTGGCTCAAAGGCCAAAAAAATGATATAAAAATCAACGACAATGGCTTTGTGTTTATAGAGTTATTGTTGTTTTGGCAAAGTTTTCACTGGAGCCTCATGTTGAGCTATGAAGTTGATTGTGCTCGATCTGACAGCTTGACGTCTCGCCACTTCGAGTGTCTTTTGTGAAGCTTCAGGCAATGGCAAAGAACTCCATATGCACAACAATCGAAATTATTTGGTATCAATCCAAAAATCTTATTCAGCTTTTTTTATTAAGAATTATAAGGATTGAGAAAAAGAATTGAGAATATTTTTTAAAATTTCTAATCAAATTATTCAAATTTAATCATATTTTAATAGTTCTGTAGTATAACCCTCAGAACTTGAAAAATATCATATTTTGTGACCAATATTGTTCTTGGTTATTTGCTTTGTTGTAATGCCCTTCCGCAAAATAAACACATGATGGTTAATGACCCCGAAAACTTTACATGCTTTATTTTGGATCTTTTTCATGAGATATATAATTTGTTATTTCTAGTTTTATTTTCATTCTTCTTTACCTCTTTTGGCTTTAATTTCTTGGTTTTTGTCATATCAAATTATAATGTTTTTAAAGGCTAATCTACGCATACTGAGTTCTCGGTTTGCTGTTTTATTGCCGTCTTTGAAGTGAACACCTGGTCCTCGGTGGTGTTGTGGTCTCGGGGAACCTCTCTCGTATTGCTTCTGAGAGAGGTTCCACCACACACACTGAGTTTAGAGAAATTGTTTTGGGGATGTTTTCAATTTTTTTTTCTTTCATCAGTATATTTTCCGCTCTCCACAGTTTTATGATTTGTTGAATTTGTTTGATTTGAGTTTAATTTATTTATGTAGTTAAGTTTCTTTAGTACAAATTTTATGTTTTTACTATAATTTTATTTTCTCAAAATTCGCTTCAGCTAATTTTTTCCAAAATTTCTCAAAATATTTCTTCATCTTTTCATTGGATATTTAAATATTTCTTAAATGTTACTCTTTCTCCCTTCAACCTCACTCAATTTGAATTTTCCACCTTCTACATTTTTTCTCTTTTCTAGCATTTTTAGCACATATCTGAACTTTGATCTCTGTCTACTTTTGCGTATTGTCCGACCGTCACCGCGTTTCCTCTGCTCCGAATTTTCCACTCGGCATTGTATTTGTTTTGGTTTGTGTCTATTCCTCCTACTCCTCCTCTATCTCATTACACATTTTCTTCGCTACCCATTGTCCACGCTTTCTCTTTCGCCCTCTAATTCTCAACATTGTGTTTTCATCGCATTCTAGTCTTCTCTATTTTCCTCCTTTTCACGATTTTTCACATGAATGCGTTGCAATTAGTCGAAATGATCTCGTTTTCATCATATCAAAGAGTATGTTAGAAACTGAGGGGAGAGTAGGTGGATGTGGAGGGGCATCCGGGTCAAATGGGGGCGTATCCGTGCTGTAGAACGTGATGCTGAATTTAAAGTGAACGTGTGTCTGCGGGCAAACAACCGATTGGGCCAAGAGCAAATAGACAAGGGGACAGAGAGAGAGAGAGAGGGAGAAGTGAAACTATGGACCAAAAAATATAAAAAAAAGAATGTGAGAACTAAAAGCATTTTAATAAAAAACAGTCAATGGAATAAATGAAAATTAATGCAAAAATCAACAACAAAATTGTAAAATATAAATCACATAAGATCTCACATAAAAATAAAAATCACGTAAGAAATTAACAAAAAAAAAGAGATTACCAGGATAATTACAAAATGGAGGCACCGCCATTTTCGTCCTCTTCGTCATTAACTAAATTAAACAAAAGGACGTCACGCAATTGTGATTAAAATGAACCTTGCTCGCCTCAAGCAACAAGTGAGTGAGAGTGAGATGTGGCGGTTTTCAACAGAAACAGAAGATCAAGCGAGATAGATAGATGAGAGTATCTCCATAGTCGTCGTCGGTGCGTTTCCATAATTAATTTCATTTAAAGGAACTCACGGTTTTGACATTTAAATTTCTTTCTTGTGTTGTTTGCCTTTTTAGCTCATTCTCCCTCTCTATCTTTCTCTCTGGGGGAATCTTGATTTGTCATCCGAGAGCAGTTATCACATTATATTGCTCTCTCGGGACCTTTGTGGCTGAGATTTGACACTCGTCGTTAAAAGGTAAAATGACTGCAGTAATTACGGTTGGTTGTGACAGACATGACGTCATTGAGGTTTATCAGATGAATAATATAATACTAAACCTCAATATGACTTTAATTTAAGTAAATAAATAAGTTCTTTCTCTCTATTCTCTCTCTCTTTCTACTTTTCTTCTCGACTCAACTCTCTCTGAGGAGTTGTCAATTTCAGTTTTTCGTTATTCTTCTGCATTCTAAACGATTGATCCTTATGTCAATTACGTTGAGGATTTGCCAATTGTTAGATGGAAAAAACGGCTAGGGATTTCGACTTAACTAAGACATGAGCAGTAAACCTCTTCAGAAAAATTTCTTCCCAAACGTTTTTTTCAGGTTTTTTTGTGCTTCTGTTTATTTCATTCAATCGATCATTTTGTCACTTCATGCGATGTGACAGCTCGTGGGAGTGTGCGAACGAGACAACAAATCTGTTTATAAAAGGCTTGTGTAAATCTTAAATACCGTCGGCAAAGAAACCTACGAAACATTAAATAAGCAGAATAGCAACAAAAACCACATATCCCCATGAACCAATAACATAAACACAATGACAACAATTCAAACGAGTAGATGCAGAGTGACAGCTGTCAAATGGGTAATGTCAAAATGTCACGACGCTGGTGCCGCAGTCGACATCGGAGTTAACGTTCAAATAATCAAAACCTACCTCAATAAGAGAAAGAAAGAGTGAAGGAGGAGAGAGAGAGAGAGAAAGAAAGTGAAATGGGGAGAGAGGAAGAGATGACACAAACTTGACATGTTGACGTAATTAATTACGACTAACGAAACGAACGTCGATGGCTGACTGGAGAGAGAGAAGGCGATAGTGATGAGGAGGTAAAATAAGAGAAGGAAGATGATGAAGTGGAATTAGTTGAGATGAGGAGTGCGATGATTTTGAGGAAGATGCGAAGGGGAACATGAAGAGGAAGATGATGAGGTGGATGACAATGCGATGAATGCATTTTGAGGAAGATGATGAAGGAAATGATGATGAGAAGAATAAATTATATGAAAGAAGTTGAAAAGGAATGATGCGTCGATGAAATGATGAAATGGGAGATGACGATGATGATGCTAACTATAAAGGTTGCAAGACGATTTGTAGAACAACTTCGAGGAGGAATCTACCGATAAGAAGATAAATAAAGAAGGCTGATCAGGCCACAAGAAGGAATATCATAGAGGAAGATCTTCACAAACTGTTAAATTATTAATAAAAGGAAGACAATAAGTTGTTTGCCAAAGAAAGTGAAAGGAAAGCGATTATTAGCGTTGAAATTCAAACAATTAAAGTGCGCTGGAAGCGATGAAACATGAAACATTTGTTTTCGCTCTGTCTGGTGGCGATTGTCGAAATCTTGGAGAAATTAAAATAAACAAAGAGACGAAGAAATGACATTACATAAGCCATAAGTGACCGATAGCAAATGTCAGTGAGTGGTTAAACAGATGTCGTTATTATTACTTTTGCTGTTGTCATTGTCTTTATTTTTGTGATTGGTGTTTCTATTGTTATTATTATTATTGTTTTTACTGTCATAATTGATGCCGCCATTGTTATTGCAAAAATGATGAACACAGAAAATAATCATACATTCGAAGGTTAAAAATTTTGAGTAAGAGGAATCAAGCTTAAAAATTGATACCATTTATCCTTCCGTCCTCTATTAAATTTCTTTCTATCTTCCCCTTCAAATATGTCACAATGACAAGGTAATATTTTCTGATATTGTAATAAATTTATTTTCAACACTTATTGTTTATTTTTATCCACAACAACTAATATATATTTCTACCAATTTCATCTTTTTCCAATATCTACTTTTATCAATATCTCGATCTAATCGTATTTTCATTTCCTCTTCAATTTCTTGACAGTGACAATGACAATTCATATTTTTTCTTGTAATAAAAAACCATGATTTAATTTAATTTATCTCAATTTTTGAAATTATTTTGCAGTTTTTATGTAGTGAATGTATTTCAATCATTCGCAGTCATCTATTTTCTTGCTTCTTCTTTATTGAAACTTTGGTGTATAGCAATTATATTTAGTAATATTTTTTGTAAAATTTTTTAATTTATTTTACGAAATATTTCGTTTAAAACTTCTGTTTGTTGTGAAACGTTTCATAATTTTGACAATAGTTGGTGGCAATTGGTCTCTCATTGATTGGGGTTTGCTTCTTCATCCCTTGTTGTCGTTATTTCTATTCCTATTTTTGTTGGTTCAATAGCGTTTGTAAAGGTTTCTTCTGTTGCCAACATCTGTGAAAGGCATCAGGAAAGTCGTTATTGTTGATGTTGTTTTTGTTATCGTCGATGGCCGTCAATTGTGATTTTCATAGTTCAGAAATCATTATAAGATATTTTCAAAAACGTTATTGTGCTTTTAATGGCGAAGGCAGAAGAAAGTTGAAACAATTAAAAATAATAGAGAATAGAAAACTTAATAATGTAAGAAATATTAAATCGAATAAGCAATATGTGTTTAACGCAAAATGCAATAAAAAGCAACTGGTGAACTCCACATAAATAACTTTAGTATTAAATAAATAATCACAACAAGAAACAGTAACAACAACAAGTTTAAACATGATACTAAGTTGACATTATAACAAATTTTAAAAGGTTAAAATTATATTTTGATCATATTTAGTAGGAATATAACAATAACAAATATATAAAGGTAAACATATAACATTTAATAATATATATTATATAATATTTATAATAAAATACAGTTAATAGTTCAATATAAAACTTAAATAAGGAGATGAATCTAAAGAAAGTTAAAGAAATAAACTAAAACTTAGTTAGAGAAGATAAAAGCAAAGTAAAAAGAGATGATGATGAGGAAGAAATTAAATGGAATTGGAGTGGGTAGAAGCAAGAGATGAAACAGATGCTAATAACGATGATGAAGTGGTGGAGTGAATCTCACACACATACAGACTTATAGAGATTTTCATGCATTCACACCAGCCGTCACAACAGAAACAGCTGGAGACGAAAATGGAACAAAACTCGTGAAGTGGAAGGCATTAAAAATTACAACTGTCTATGGGGAGCTTGGCGGGAGTTTAATGGCGCTGACGACAAAGATGACAACAACGATGACGACAACGATGACGACAGTGACGACGGCATCGTTCAAGTTGCTTGCAGCAGTCGTTGAATGCAAACGAGTTTTGCAAGAGAGCCAAAGAAGGAGTTAGAGAGAGAGAAAAAGAGAGAATGAGGGATTGTGAGGAAACGGAGAGCAATATCTATATAATTTATCACCATAATTATCCAGTTCTCTTCCTTCTCCTACTTCCTTTTTCTTAATTTTTTCTATAGTTATTGTTTTTATTTTCTTCTAGTTTCTGTGATTTTTGTTTTTATTATCCATGCTGTTTTTATTAGTAGTTTTATTGTTATTCTGTACATTTTTCTCTCTATCCAGTTTTTTGCATGCATTTTTTGTTTTCCTATTGTGGGTTTCAGGTTTTTGTTTTTATTCGTTTTTGAAATCTTGACAGTTGTTAGAAAAAGTTGGATATTGATTATTTAATAAACACCAGGGCACTGGGGCAGTCGTCGTATTTTTTCTTCTCTTTCCTCCACTGCTTTCCGTTTTTATGGTCTTGCCTTCGTTTCTGAATATTGACAGGCCTGATTTACAGCAGAACCAGTTTTAGCTTCGGCTTCAACTGTTGATAGAGTAGTTTTTCTTTTGTTTTCCCTGGGTTTTCGCAATTGCTCAAGGGATTTCAGTCAAATATCAGTACTGTATATTTAAAACTAGCGCACTGGTCCACCCAGGCAAAATCTGTTAACTTCGGTCAGGCCGAACTTTACGTACCCTACACCCTGCATATAACGTTTATTAAAGGAAAAACATTGAATTTCTATCAATAATTATTGAAAATGCGTCATTACACTTCAATGCTATTAACTCCATCGAGCGTTTTTCACAACTGTGGTCTCTTGCAAAGATAAATTATATATTTGAAGCTATATTCGTTTTCAAAAATCCATTATACTCATTTTTGCGTTGATTGTCTTTAGAACTATCTAATCTATGAATAAAGGGCCCATGTTTCTACAAAACGAAGTACTTCTGATGTTTGCAGCATTGTGCCATTGGTAATATCTTGGAAGTGCGCATTGAGGCTCTGTACGTTATGGAAGAATAATTGAATCGATGATTTTTTGTCTGTCATAAAATCGTAATGTGTCTTCAGTTGCTTTTCCGATTTTAGCCTGTTCATTTCAATGGAGACACTATCTGATTCAACAAAAGACTTGGGTGGGTTGAATTTTGCAACAATATAAAGTCCAGAAGTACTTGCTGAGCTACTATAAGCAACATATAGTGCCGCGCGACTGATTCCACTTGGAAGATGAACATCCATTTGGAAATATGTAGCTCCCTGACTTTTGTGGATTATGATCCCTTCAGCAGGTACAATTGGAAATTGTATTCTCTCAAACTTCACCTGCTCATTACGTTTGTATTGAAATCAATTTTTCTATGGGCGTCCATTGAGGTTCAGTTGGATGTGGTCTCTTTCTTCTTGCATTCACTCCCACCTTTCATCAGGAAATAACATCCATAAAGTAGTTTGATTTCTTGTAGATCTACGATTTTGTATGGAAGGTGCTCGTGTCCTATAAGAGATCTTTTCCATTTGATTCTTGGGAACTCTTAGTAGCAATATTTAATCTTAGAACTGTCTATATGGTTTACCATATATCCAGCATTGAGTCGTAGCTTTTGAGCTGTGCTGTAGCTTGTCAGTTGGCCGATCTTTTCCATTTTTTGGCCTGTTTTCAAATTTCATTCCGATATATATCATATAGTTCACCAGATATCCCATATTGAACAATTACTTTATATGGGAGGTAGGCGTGTCCACTGTGTCGAAACAACCGTCACAGTGTCGAAACAACACTCACTGTGTCGCATCAACCGTCACTGTGTCGCAACAATCGGCACTATGACGACCTTTCGACACATCTTCGGGTGTTGCAGCGAAACGACGCACATCGTTCTGCCTTTCAAGCGACGGAGCAGGTAGCGGGCGATTGCTTTGAGGCAGAGTGCGTCGTTTGTTGTTTGTTTTGATGACTCTTTGATATGTTATGCTTTGCATGAAATGCATATAAAAGTGATCTGCCATTTGAAGTGCGTTTATATGATGTGTAGGAAGTTTTCACATCTGCATTGACTAATTAATGAAGTATTGATATTTGTTATTGTGTTTATTTTTTTTTTAATTTATTTATAAACAAATTATGAACTAAATAAAAAATAAATATTTGTTTAATATAATTATTTTATACAACATTTTTTATTAAATTTTGAAAAAATTGACAATTTTTTTATAAATAATGTTTCTTTATAAAATTTAATTTTTCAATTTTCAAAGTTCAATTTTTTTTATAAAATAATTTTAAGAAATTTATTTTTTATTTAGTTCATAATTTGTTTATAAATTTAAAAAAAAATGCGACACAGTGACGGTTGTTTCGACACAGTGTCGGTTCATTCGACACCGTGACGGTACTACCCTGGTATTGCCCGGGTATTTGAGCGCCCGGGTACCCGGGCACCCGGGTATTGTGAGCTACCCGGGTAAAAATCGAGAGCCCTAATTAATATAGAAATACTAAATCCAAAATTTCAAGTCAGTATCTCTTACCGTTTCTTCAGAAAATCTATTTCCACAGACAGACACACAGACAGACAGACGGACATAGCTAAATCGATTCAGGAGGTGACGCTGATCAAGAATATATATACTTTTCCATACCATACGACCTCTCCTTTAATGCGTTACAAACGGAAGGACAAAATGAATATACCCTTACCCACAGGGTGTAGGGTATAAAAAAAGTTATTTTATTTTTTTCTCTAAAACTCCCATCTCGACTTAACTTACATTTTTTTTTTTTACATTTCAGTTAACATTAATTTGTTTTAGTTTTTAGTTTGCTTTTTTGACAGATGTCAATAACACGTTTTTAATAAAATTGTATTTGTTTTTGTGGTATTTCTCATAGTTCTGTGAATGCTCCGACAGCTGCAAAAATAGTTATAACTTAGTTAGATCTATGACTCCTCCAGCCTCCTACAACTGTCATAACCAGACTCTATTGATTTGGAGTTAAAAATTTATTCAATCTATCCGTCGGGCCGTCAGGCAAACATTCAATTGAACTGCATCGCCGGCGGCTCTTGACAGGTTCGGCAATTAGCAACAATGTTGGCTAACATAGGAGAAAAAACTGAACCCAACACATAAATCCAACAACAGGAACAACAAAGTTGCAAACAAAACAACAAATTCTCTTAAACAACTACTAAAATCTTTGTAAGCCGAAAATAGAAATGAAAATAAATTCAGAAGAAAAAATAAAAGAAAACAAAATCACAAAAAGAACACAACTACAAAATCAAAATAACATTAACAACAAAATCAAAATAAAAGCATAAAGTTAAAATCACACCAAAAACTAAACTAATACTAGCAATAAAATCACAACAATAACGATTCTAAGCCCTCTGACTATTGATTTCGGAGAATTTCCTGATGTCTGGGAGAGAACAAAATATAGGTAAAAGGAGTAGAACAGTGAGAGAAAGGGATATATAGAGCGAAACAACTACGAATAGAAGCCAGATTAACTATAAATGTTGCTGCTGCAAGCGGATCAGCAGCAACTGGTAGTAGTAAAAATAATAACAAGTAGTTGTAGAAACAAAAACAATAAAAACTGGTTCTTTCAAGAAAAACAAAACAAACCAAATCACCTACAAGTAGCAACAATAATATGAACATCTGATGGCAACAACAACCCCAGTTGATAACAACAAGAACTATTGGCAAGAACAGGCATCGATTTGCAGCGGATCAGCTGCTCTTGTGGCAAATCTTTGAGTAGGCTCCGAGGCTGATGGAAGTCGACTTTTAGGCCAAGTCTTGGGCTTCTGCTCCGTGGAGCAAGATAACGTTGACTTTTTATTTTTGTTTGTAAGTTTTTCTCTTTGGTTCAGTCGGCAAACTGCTTGTTATACTTGTAGAATAAGTTGTGGTTCGTTTTATGATTGTTATTGTGTCTTTTGCTGCTAGAAACCACTCAATTGTCAGAACACGATGGAGTTCTCATCTCTCATGATGATGACGATTGAGATGGGCATTGAGATCATGATTGCGATGATGATTGCAATGATTTTGCTTATGATGATGACTATGATGTTGTCTGTAACATAATATCTATTTCATTAACTAAAAATATTTCTGAAGAATCAAGTATAAAAAATACTTCAATTCTTTCAAATATAATAAAAAATAAATAAAGTAAAATATAAATATGAAATTAAATCAATTAAAAGCACATTCACCTAAGATTATGGGAACTGTGCTACGATAACGAAACAAAGTTTATGTATGAAGACTTTACATCCAGAACTATGCATGGAATAAGGTAAACCAGACAGAAAGAAGAAGTTGTAAGTAGAAAAGAAAACTTGTTGAAGGCAGAATAAGAAAAAAAAATCACACGGCGTTGCGATGACAACATGTGGCAACGCTTGGTGAACGCAATTAGTGTTAAACGTTGATATGCAACAGTAAAAAAACACAATATCACAAAGTCAGAAACTAAGAAAAACAAAAACAGTAGAATCAACAAACCGTAAAATAAAACATAAAGTACAATAACAAAAAGTTATGAAATAACAAGAAATCGCTGTAGAAGTAATAACCGGTCCGAGTTGTTGCATCAAAGGTGTTGAGCTTTTGAACTTGAACGTTGTCGGCGTTGCCAACCACCGAAGCAGATCCAAACAGTTCCATCGATGGATGGATGATAAGCGAGACAAATCGCAGAAGGGGATAGGGAGAGAAATAAGAGAAGAAAATAAAAGAGGTACATAAGGAGATGGAATAAGAAGTGGATAAAAATATTCTGAGGCAGGTAGAGCAGTTGATGATTGAGGATACAACGATATTAGAATAATGATGAAAGTTAGAAAGACGGTGATAGAGAGTAGAAAGATGATTAATGGTGAAAACATCCAACGATGAAGCGTGGATAAAGACACGATGATAGAAGCGATGAACGGACGATACAATGATTTGAAAGTGCTGGTGGGGGGATGAGATTTTTACTTTACAAAATTATAATTTAGTATACTTTAATTTATTTTTGAAGTGTTATAGTTAAGAGTTATAGAAGTGTTATAATAAATTATCTCCTTAAATCTTTCATCTATTTTTTTACCGAGCTAACAAAAACCATGGCAACTGTTGTAAAATAAAATATTGCTATATTGTTAGGAATACGCCTCCAATGAGAGTGGTAATTTGTGTACTATACCAAAAGAAAAAATATTGTAACATAAACCACCACAACAATTTGGCATTAACCACTATAATAGATATAAAAATATAAAAAGAAAAATTCCCACAATAACAAAAAAAAACTGCTATAGCAATAACAATTATGACATCCTGCAACTTGTTGCAATTTCAAATGAAAGTCAAGAAATGCAGAAGAAGAAAAAAGCACCCGATATATAATTAAATAGCTTTTTTTTATTAAAATAGCGTGAATGGCAAACTGAAACTCGTTCTGCTCTGGTTGGCATTGGATGTGGATTTTATTATTTTTATTATTGTTGTAAATAATATTGTTATTATATTATACATTTTTATGGTTGCGACTTCAGTCCAAAATTAAATAATTCTTCCATTTCAGCAAATTATTATTAATACTAATTATTTTTTTAATATTTGTTATTTTCTTATTGTTATAATTGTGTCTATTGTTATTACTGATAGCTTGGTTGCAAAAGAAAATATAACAATATATAGAAATAACAATCCACTCTGAATCTATTTTAGATTCAAGTGTTTTGTTGACCCGCCTCCTCAAAAAATGTATGTATTTATTGTATTTTTTGAGCTCTTCAACTTTTACTTCTTTTCTTCTTGGGATCGTTTTAGCTGCTTCTCTCAATGAAGTTCATTCAACTATAAAAATATATTTTTTCTTACTAATTCTCATTCTTATCTTCATTCGAGGTGATTTTGTTCTTTAACGTCATCATTCCCGTGGTTATAAATATCATGTCTAAGAAAAAATACCTGTAACAACTACAACGAGAACAACAAATTGATATGCTATTACAATAACAAGCTTAATATTTTCATAAAGAATAAGAAGGAAAAAACTACAGAAGTCGTTATAGAGAAAAGAACAAGAACCCACAAAACAACAACACCGTCTATTACTCTCTGAAGAAATTTCTTTATTTTGCGATTAGTTTATTTTGCGATCGATCGTAGCTTTTGATCCTATAGCTAAGATCTATCTGGCGTTCAACGAGATTCCCGTAGGAATTTTATTTCAATGAAGTAAGACGTGTTCTTTGGAGGACGAGTTCAAGAAGAGGAAAAATATTAGTATTTGGTGTTATGTGGGGGGCCCTGTATTGACTCTATATTCGATAGCAGAAAAAATATCCCAAATCTCTCAACTCCGAAGCTCAATTGCTTTTGACTTTATTTCTTTTCTAAGCTTTTACTCTCTAGGTCAACTCTTGGAAATTTCCCCACCTTCTCAATAAGTTTGCTAGAACAACTTCGACAACCTTTTTCACTGAACAAATAAAATAAATTTCCCACCTTTCCTCTATTTCTTTCTTCCCTTTTCATCAGCCTTAAACTGCTTTTCGTGAAATTAACAACAGGACATTTCATTTCCTTATTTGTGTCTCCAGAAAGAAAAATTTTTCTCAAATAAACCCCATAGCAGAAACACTCACACATTCACTCACGTGAACACATCCAAACTAAACACACAAGACCCACACAATTCTTTGACGTCACACTGCCAAAGGCATCGGATCAGAGGTTTTTCTGTCTCTTTTCCACAATTATTCTACCTCTTTCGTTCCAATTGTACTCTCATCTCATCGGTTAATAGTCATGTTCATTCCTCCTGTAATCCTCACATCTTCTTGTTTATTTCTTTTCTCGTTCCATCATGCAGTCGTCCTTCATAGTCCGAAGCCATCGTTTTTCTCCTAGTCTTCGTATTGGAATTCAACAAATAAGCAACTCATACAACTATTAAACTTTAAACTGTAAACATTTGAAATAGGTTTTCTAAGATTTGTTTATCAATCACAATTTTCATTTTATTCTCAAAATATATTTTTTCAGTCAGTTCAATAAAATCATTTAAATCGTTAACACCGCTTTTTCAATATCAAGTATAAATTCAATACTTCGCCCTGCTTTCAACCTCATCGTGCCCCAATTTCATAGTCACTTCTTGACACCTACCACGCTTTCACTGTCCCTTTTACATACCATGGATTTGTCTCCAACTTCTTCTCACGCAGTGTCCTTTCATTTTTGACGGACCAGATCTCAAACTCGACCCACAGTTGAGGGTGAGAATTCAAGGTTTATGGCTTGTCAATCGTTCAACTTATTTGCTCTGCACCGGCGAAATTTGTTTACGAGTTGTTTTGAATGTTTTATGAGATCAGAAGGGAATGGAGGGTTTCTATAGAAAGGACTAAGTGACGGAAAGGAAGAAGCCAGCGGGGATGATTCGGAATGTGGTTAGAAAACGATTGAGAAAATCTCTTGACTCCTTTTTGCACTTTCTTATAATTCCCTTCTTAACATCGTGCAGCTGATGTTCTTAGAAAAAAAAGTTAGTCTCGCAGTCTCTCACTAACAGTTTGCTTCTCGGCTACTTCGGTTTCCTTTACATTGTGTAAGCTCTGTTCAATCAAGGACTCGTCTTCACAATTGTTGCATTCAAGCGTTCAGCACGCTCTCAAACATGAACACATGCATCCTAAGAGTATGAGAGAGAGCCAATGATAGAATTAAATTGGAAATACACACACGTCGATATACACTTGCACAATTACAAGTATGTGTTGTAATTTGTCAGCCAGTTGGACAGCTCTTGTTTTTTCACACTTTTTGCCTCGTTTCAGCTCAACCTACACCATATATTTTTTTTCCTCTCAGTCTATAAGCATTTTCCTTACTATATCCATATTTTTTTACTTCGATTCTTTTTCTCATGCTAGTCTATAATGAAGTGATATAAATTAAAAACAGCTTTGGGATGATTATTAGAAAGATTTATATAAATAACGAAGGACGAGTGATACAATAAGAAAATTATTACGTTATTAAAATATTGAGCAAAATTCAATAAATTAGATAAATTAATAAAATAAATTAAATTCCTATGTATTTCCTCACAGAAAGCCTTCTAATAAATTTCCTTTCCTCTCATAAGGCTTAGATTAATATGCTTCTAATCGCATAATATATTCTTGTTCTTTTCAGTTCCTGATATGATGTATTAATAAACATAATCTCGGTTCACTTCGTCGTCGTCTGAAGCGAAAGAAACCAAAAACCATAAACTTTCGCAGCAAGAACATTATTTCATAGGAAAAGAAACTAGTGGGGAAGTAAAGAAAGTAAAAGGCAGAAGGAGAAAGGAGGAGCAAAAAAGGAAAAGGAGGAGAGATAGAAAATTCAATGAAGTGAAACCGTACGAACGAAGTAAAACTTGTGCGAAGCGATGCAGCGTCGGAATCAGCTATTTTAGGTGAGTAATTGACAAAAATGAAGAATGTCTTCATTTTCCGTTTATATGTATCAAGTATACACCCATACACATATATATTTGTTGGCTTTGAGAGGTTTAGAAGGTGAAATTTACGCTCACCTTAGCATATGAGTGATATCTAATTACGTTCTAATTGAATTCAAATGATTGATTACAAATTTCGTCTCCACCCATCTCCCTTTCCTCTTCCCCTGCTACTCCCACTAATGATTCGTAATTTGGAAATTTATGCTCACAAACCATTTTGGAATTTGGTTTCCCTTGGTTTCCATCATATCGTATGAGTTACTTTAAATAGAAACATCAATTTGTTCAATTTCTTAGTTCCAGACAATTCATTGAGGGCTCATCTTACGCTGAAGAGATAATAATGTAATTATAAATCAAGTGATTAACGTAGATTTAAATAATTTTAACTTGACTTCTCTGGCATAATATAGTTTTCTCACCATGTCGTATGAGTAACTTGATATTGATTATTCTCAACTCAGAGATCTCAAAAGGATAATTATGTGTGATTCGAATGAGTATTCTCCACTCCAATACAAATTCTTAAATTCAACAATTTGTCATTGTTCTCCCTGTTAAACTTCAACTCCCTGAGAAACTTCAATTTAATTCCAACACCGAGAATTATTTCATTGCTTTCGGCATTAGATAAAGTTTTCAATTTCAACCTGCAAGTTTCACAGACGATGTCAGACAGGATATGCTTTAGGAGCCTGAGTTCATTGAAATCCTCTTTATTACCCTCCCATTCCTTTCTCGTAACCACCAAACACTTTGTAAAATTATCTTTGAAAATAAATTGGTGTCTCGGCCACACAAATTATATCTTTTCTTTTACTTTCGTTTAACAAAAGGAAAAAGTTTATTCTTGCTGCCTGTGGATTGAATGAGGATAATCAGGGTTGTTTTTGGAAATGGAGTTGTTTTTACTTTCACTGTTGCTCATTTCGTTGTTATATTATAATATATATTATAAGTATATTATACTTTGTAGATGCTCTTGCTGTTATTACTCCTGTTAGTTCTGTTGCTCTTTTACTATACCTGCTGCATTCTGATAACTTAACAAGTGACTAAATTGTGCTCAACGATAATATACATATCGATTATATACATATTTCAGGCTTCTTTTCCATTCCCTCTTTCGATTTTCCTATTTATCTCCCTTCTTATTTCTTCCCAACTCACTCTTTTATCTTACACTTTGGCTAATAAAGTACAGCATCCCCTCCAAGGATATTAACATGGGAAATTTACATAATATCTGTATGAGCAATTATTTAAAATTTTTATTTCACTACAAACTTTGTTTTTTCTTGAGTTATTTTCTGTTCCTTTGTTGATGTTGTTATAATGCTAGTATTGCCACTGTTTTATTCATTATACTGATGCTCTGTTTCTGCTCTTTTTGTTTCTTACCCTTTAGCTGTTCTTATTGTTGTTACGTTGCCCTACTTTTATACTGAAGTTGATCGTAAAAAGTTACTTTTTATGAGTTTCCAACAGCAATTTTAATAATTTAAGCTTCCGAAAATCGACAACCCTACCGTGCCCTCTGATAGTTTTTCTCCCTTTCCTGAACTTTCATGTTTCACACTTGTTGGTATTATTTAAGTTGGCTCTGTTGTTTTTTTTCATGTTGAAATGTGATAAACTTTTTTGTTGTTTGTTTTGTAAATCAATAAAATGTTACTAAAAAATTGTGCAACAAGCTGTAGCCAGGTCCGGTCCGGGGCAAAAACCCACCGGAAACCGAGAAAGTTCAAGCAGAAATCGATTTCAAGTTCAACCGGCAGTCATAATGAAAGCCTACAGGAAGTTCAAATCATCACAGGAAGTCACTTAAAGTTCTTTAGGAAGACAATGCAAAATCACTTAGGAATTCATTTTAAAGTTTCAGTAGAAGTCACTGAAGCGAGTTATTGATTCAATTTCCTGGAATCAAGGAAATTTAAATTCAATCAAATGAAAAATGAAGTAAAAGATAGCATCAATAAATAATTTTCACTACTCTATGGTAGAATATTTGAAATAGTTTCAGTTTGAGGAATATAGTATGGAAAAAAATAATGTTTTTCTCACGACCTTTTGGTGGGAGGAAAAGTAAAAAGTAGAGGTCTCGATTTCTGCCCGCACATGCGCAATCGGACCGGGCGGCCGCAATCGGCCCGGGCGGCGCAATCGGCCCGGGCCGATTATTCGAGCCGTCGAGCCGATTCGGCCGTCGAGCCGTCGAGTCTTCGTGGACAAACACGAAGCAGGTAGTGAAGAGAGAGGGAATGGTTTTTGAGCGTTGTGCGTCGCTTTTGGTTTTATGACCATTTGTGTTGTTTTGTTTTTGTCTATTCGTTTTTTTTTTTGTTGTTTGACTGCGTGCGCTTGTAGCTATTGGTTCTTTGTTTTGTATGAGTTTGATGTGTGTTTTGATGACTCTTCCCATCGCGTGAAATGCGTGCATATGAGAATATGAATCTGCGTAGTTAGCTACATAGATTGATGTACGCATATAAATAGCGCGTAAATGATTGTGAAAGGATTAATTTCATAATATGCATCTGATAAATACACTTATTATTTTAAGTGGACTCTATTTTGATGCAAATATCAACATATGCATTTTTCGGTAATCTCTTTGCCGTAATTACAAAATGAAAAAAAAAGAAAAACAATTTTTATCATTGGATAGAAAAATTATTAAAATTTATTTTTTCAAATCAAAAATAAAATTATTATTTAAATAAAGGTAAAGGCCGATATGAGCCTTTTGAGTGATAGAAGCGAAACGACGCACATCGTTCGGCCTTTCAAGCGACGGAGCAGGTAGCGGGGGTTGGTTTTGAAGCAGAGTGCGTCGATTGTTGATGTTGTTGTTTTTTGTTTGTTTTGATGACCCTTCGATATGTTATGCTTTGCATGAAATGCCTTACATATAAGTATTAGAATCTGCGCATTTGGCTACGTAGACTAATACGCGCATTTGAAGTGCGTGTGTATGAATGTGTAGGAATTAATTTGTCAATCTGCAAATGATTAATGCAATGAACATATTGATATTTAATATATATATATATATATATATATATATATATAATATAATATATATATTATATATATATATATATATATTTTTTTTTTAAATTAATAAACAAATTTATAAAAAAAGTTTATAACATATTTTTTTTATAAAAATGTTCCTTTAGAAAATAGTTTTATAAAAATTTAAAAAAATATATTTTTATAAATTAGATTTTAATTCATATTTTTTTTAAATGTTTTTACAATTGTTTATAAATTCATTTATTAAAACATTTTATAAAGAAATTATATTAAACAAATATCGATTTCTTCTTTACATTAATCATTGCGAAATTAATTCCTACACATTCTAATATTTATATGTAAGGCATTTCATGCAAAGCATTACATATCGAAGGGTCATCAAAACACCCGGGTACCCGGACGATCGGGTAATACCCGGGTATGGCATTACCCGGGTATTAGCTATTACCCGGGTATTGGCTATTACCCGGGTTTTGGCTATTACCTGGGTATTGCTAATACCCGGGTAATGCCATAACCGGGTATTACCCGATCGTCCGGGTACCCGGGTAATGCTAGCTACCCGGGTAGAAATCGAGAGCCCTAGTAAAAACACCAACAATACAATGACCACGGCATAAACAATTATCTTTTACGAGGACAAGAATAAAAACGAATCTTGAAGGCGACAAACAGCGACTTGTTGAGTTTTTCCCATCCCTCTCTTTTCCCTTCGTCCTTCATTGTGTTGTTTTTATCGTAGGCCTTGGCTGAAGGACACGAGTCTGCGTCGAGGGCTGAGGAATACGCAAAAGAAATAGAATGAGCAAAGAATAAAAAGTGGGTAATAGGGAGAGAGAATCTGCTCGAAAGCTTGAATAAGTTGGAGAGAGATTTAGAAAAAATAATAGTTTAGTTTCAGACTCCCGCCACGTGCGATTTCATATTTCTCTTGGCTTCTCTATGAATGTGTTTGTGTGAAGGTTTACTTGGGTATGATAAAATGTGTGTGTGTATGTGTTTAGAAGTCATTGCCAAAGAGCCTTTGGCTGGTTTGTTGATTTCCCATGATTCTTAGGCAAAGGTCGAGTAGTGGTCGTAAGTCTGAATATTTAAATTTTTTACGAATTTCCTTCAATTCGCTACCAGAGTTTTTTGAAACCCAATGAATGAATTCACCAAAATCCAGAATCCACGCATCCATACGAATTTTTACTAATTATAGGCTCTTATTATAAAAATAAAATGAAATAAATCAAAATACAATGAAAAGGAGTTATAAAAAAATAGCAGATAAAAATTAAATTGCAGAAAAAAAGAAAAAAATTCCATAAAAATAATGGCAACCAAATTCATATGTTTTCCACTTCACCGAAATTTCATTGGAGTTTTTCCCAACAGTTTTTCCTCCTATTTAATGTAAACAAACAAATTCCAAGCAATTACTTCGGGTTATTTCCATTGCGGTTGAATTTACATTCCATGCGAAAAGGAAGAACAAAGAAAACCACAAGAAATAAGACAAGAAAATCAAAAACCTGGGGCTGAAAATTTTAAGAAAAAATGTTAGAAAAATATTGACGTACACAATACTTAAATTTATTAAAAATCATTTCGTCTTTGATGGTTTATTCGGCTCATGCAGAAGAAGAAGCAACATCGCCAGTGGTAAACATGAGGATGAGAATGTGTGGTTGGTGTTGAAAATTGTGCGATTGTCTGTCTACATAGAATATAGGAGAGAGGGAGTAAAAAAACTGGAACTAAGAGCGAGGGAGAACACCGCAGAATTGTAAGTGTTGAACGATATAAACCCACTAGTGAGAGAATGGTGGGAATAAAGGAGATGATGAATGAATAAAATATATTAGCTCAGACTACCGAGGTTATAACAAAAAAGGCTCCAAGTACACAAACAAAATCTCAACAATAAATAAGTTAACAATTGCAATAAGTTAAATCCCAAAATGGAATTAAATCCCAAAATGAAAATCTATATATTTATTTGTATCGTGAGATGTCCACAAAAAATAATAGATAAAACTTAATTAATTAAATTGCAAAAAGAAGATATCAAAGATCTGATCATGACATCATTCAATGAATTAATTAAAAACCCTCAGTCGTTCATTCGTACGATCGATTGTTTGTCGAGTTCTATTTAATTAGCTTTTTTTCGCTTCTGGCAATCGTTGATAATTTTTAATTCGTTCGACATCAAGGTAAAAGTTTTGCAGGTCACATTTGAAACTATTTCGTATTTTATATGTGTCGGTTAGCAAACTTGTTTGCTATCATTTGCGAAACTAATTATTAAAAAATACGTCTTACATTAATGCCTAATAAAAATTAATGAAAATGCAAATTTAAACCAAATACACGAAAATATGATATCATATGTTAGTTTAAGTTAAAGATTTATACATTTAAAATTTTATCTTCAAACTCCTTGAAATTTTAAACAATACATTGCCATAAATCCGAATTCAGAATAGCTTGAAATTCGTGTGAATTTTTAATTAAAAGTATTTTCCCAAAATTTTCACTTAATTAAGTCCGCTAATTTATGGCGATCACGCAAATTCTCACGACCCCGAGATTTCCATCAACTAAATCCAATTTACGAGTTTTTCATGTCCACCTCATCCTGATTCAGATAACTTTTGGTTACTCTATCCCGTTCTCAGACTGATTTTCCATGTCAGTCTCCTTTATCCATCCTCCTCATGGAGGTACTCACACTCTATCTCTCGCTGTCTCTCTCTATTTATCCCCCTTGTTTTAATTCTCTTTTGCTTTCTGCTGGTTTGAAATAAATTAAATTAGAACAGCATTCATGGGTCCTCGAGCATTTCATCCATCAGTCGACTATGGGCAGTTCTAACTTTTCCTCTTTTCCTCTCACCCATTCCACTCACTCAGCCCCTGGTTCTCGACATGCGTGCTGGTTACCGCATGCACCGCCAGAGGGCGTTCTGCATCCGACATGAGCTGCCTGCTAATTTGCGGTCATTCGAGTGACGTCCCCAAAGACCAGAGACCGATGGCCATCGACGTCATTCAGACTCAGGGTCGGAGATGGACAGTCTCACGTACAGACAGACAGAGAGTCCAACAATGAAGACCGGGGCAATAAAACACCTCTGCCTGCACCAACAAGAACTTTGACGAATTTTATTGTATTTTACTTCAATCTTTTTTCGCACTTTTAGAATTTAATTGAATTCGAGTTTTATTACATACTTATAATGATCACTAAATTTTTACTTCTCTCTCAATTTAAATTAATTTTTAGTGCTTTACGCTCATTTTGAATTCAATTTACATGCCTGAGTGCTTTATATTTCGCTCATATTAAATTAATGCTAATGTCCCTTTATGGATTCTTTTATTATTGCAAATTTTAATATAAAATAAAAATAAAATAATTATTTAAAATTTTAGTATTATTTTTTCAGTTTTGTTTTTCAACAAGTACAATTATAAAATTCGTTATTACATAGTCATTATAATGTATTTCTTTCTAAATTTAGAAATCCTTTTACTCTTTTGTTGAATTACTTATAGCATTAAATTTTAACTCTCATTTTCGTTGCTCCAATTAGTCGGTCAAAGTCTACGATTGTCGCTTGCGCAATTTTATATAATTTATTCAAAGAGCTATATTTTGGTTTTGTCTGTTGGAGCAATGTGAAAAGTTCGTGAATCAGATGAAATCAAATGGAAGCGAGACCAAAAGTTTAGAGTTATATGCAAATTTTATGAAACATCTCTATTATTGTTGGTGGTGGAGTTGTTGTTGATATTGTTGTTCTATTGTTGATATTTGTTTTATTGCTCCATTTCCTTTATTTCGCTCACCTTTTTTGTTATTCTTACTATTGTAGTTATTACCATTGTTCTCATTGTTATTTTTATTCTCACGATTGACCTTCAGAGTGGTCAAAGTAGGTTTGGTTCACTGGTTTTCTAATGATTATAATTAATAATCTAATATTTATAATTAAACCTCGAAAGAAAATGAAAATGTATGCAATACAATAGGTGTATAGCGTGAAGTAGCGGGAGTCAAATTATGTGATGAAATTGCGTAATATTAATGTTAATTGTAATGATGTTCTTTTCCACACCTCACCTGGGGACGTATGTCAATTTTGTCATCGTGCTTTTCTCCTTTTTTCAGTTGGAACACTCGTTTGACCAAATAAATATCCATTAAGGTAATTGACAAATAGAGCGACAGCTTTTGGCTTAATTCGATGAATTTGCATATTTAGTGCAATGGACAAATACAAATCGAAGAACAGTAATATCTTAATATAGTAATTGTTGACTCTGTCCCGTTCTCAATCTTTCTCTCTCTGAATAAAATTTTATCTCCTGGTCTAGACATCAATCAGCTAACAAATTAAGACTTACAATTAATTTCTATCGAAGGATATTGAATCGAATCGAACGAAGGTGACCATGAAATAATTTATAATATTCCCAAATAGCTACTAAGTATGACAACCAAATGACTGCAAATACGATGTGCGTACGTACATGACATGGTTGCCAACTGTGTCAAAAACAAATGGTCAAGTGAAATAACAATAACTGCACGAACAAAAATTACAAGAAGATAATCTCAGGTCCACAACTATCAATCAGATGGATGGATGCATGGAGGAATAGAATGACAAAAGGAAACTCACACATACTCACTTATATACCACAGCCCACATATGCATACTCCGTCAGTCATATTTTCAACAGATGCGATATACATAGTAAAGCTACGATTTGAGCCAAAAACAAAACTGAGCAAAAAAGCGACAAAAAGTAACGAATTGACATACAGGTTGTGGATGGAGGAGCGATGTGAAAAGGACATTAGGACAGAGTTGATAGCAATAGAGGAGACAGAGAGATGGAGATGAAAGAAAAGAAATAGCGAAAACGAACGCGAAAACTCTAAAGCGATGTTGCAATTAAGGTCAACCTGGGTCAAGCTTGTGCATAACCGAAGTCTAACTTTGAAACTCTTTTTTCATCTCTTTCACTCTTTCTCTTTCTTTATATTCCGATCACTCCCTTCAAGCGCTTCACTCGTCCTGTAAAATCTCCCCCATAAATTCTCAATTGTCGTCTCTCTTTGAATTCTTAGCCCACAGAGATCGGAAAATGAAATCCAAGAAATAAAAATCCCTTTATATTTTTCTCTCACACATTTATTTCTCTATCATTCATCTCTCCTTTTTCTTCTCCATCTACCTTTCTCTATCTCCCTGTTGCATGGCAATAATTTACGT
This sequence comes from Coelopa frigida, assembly GCA_017309665.1. Classification (NCBI taxonomy): domain Eukaryota; kingdom Metazoa; phylum Arthropoda; class Insecta; order Diptera; family Coelopidae; genus Coelopa; species Coelopa frigida. The sequence goes on along the minus strand of CM029565.1, from coordinate 25,088,603 downwards.
AAATTGCCGATACTTAGGATGAACGGCAGGTGTTGGCTTTGTCCTCGGACCAAGCAAGTTATGTCAAGGGAGCTGACTTCTATCTCTTTCACTCCTCCTAATCTGTCCTCCCATTTCTATTCATATCCAGAAAGGACATGAACTTTGATATCACGCCTTGGTTTTTTATGGCTTCATTTTATTGAACTCCCATATGTCACGGAGAGAAAAAGAGACGGTCAGTGAAGTCGGAAACGCGCCAGAGATCTTGAGAAGGATGGGGAGAAATTATTAATTTCAATTGTTGGATCCTTGTATATAGAATAGTTGTTATAGCAACTAATATAGGATAATTACACTATCATTAATGTTGAGTTCTGGAACTCATTATCATAATGCTATTTAATGTTTAGAAGTACATTGTCTCGTAATAATAAAATAGTCTGATTAAACTAATAAATATAATTGCTGGATACATTGCAATATTTGTACCCATCTGCCATAGTTCCAAATGTAATTCTTTTCTGATAATAATAATTCTTTTCATAATCAAGTAAATTACAATAATTAATTTTTTTGATTAATAAAAACAAGCATTTTGAAAAGGAAATAATAAAGATTGAAAGAGACAATATAAAACATTTTTATTGATTACATTTTTTAAGATAAATACTTCAATTGTTACTTTTTAGGATATGCAATTTATCATTAAAAGTCTTCATCTTGTTTTCTTTAAAAAAAATAAATTCAAATTTATCCAAATTTCCTTTCCTACAACTACATAAGTTCTCTATTATTATGTCTGATTTTTTAAACTGATGAAAATTCTCCTTATTGAGTATTTATTATAAGGAGAGGAAGACGGAGCGAGCCGAACAAAACAAGAGAGTGAGAAAAAACTAGAGCAAAATGAATATACCCTTACCCACAGGGTGTAGGGTATAAAAAAGCTTACATGAGATTCCAACCAGAAGCCATAAGAATTTCGTATGAAAGAGAATGATGGAGAATACATTTGTATTTTTTCATTATATGATGTGTGCTACGTTCATCTCTTTACTCTTGATTCGCAGAATGAACATCTCTTCTCCATGTTGATATAAACAGTAGAAAACAATATAAAGTTTAGTGTTTGTTTTTTGTTATCAATTATGAGAACACTTTTCCCATTTTCCATTTTATGTTACATTCAGCACATGGAAAAGCTTTCACATTTTCCTTCTTCTTATCTTGCTTTTATTATTCCATACTTTTATACGATTGCAACAAAAGCATTAGAAAAGAACCTTTTGTTTCATTCACAACAATTTTACCACGACCAGCATGCATTCTTATATTTCATATACAATTATAGATGCATAAAAGAGCTTTCAACATCATTAGAAAACATTGGGGGAGATTTCAATGGTTTCCTTTGCTGATGTACGAACTTTCTTTGGTTTAGAAAATTGCTTTGGGTAAATATGTGAATCTCTTTTATGATTATTGTTAATTAATTTTTTGTGAAATGTAATTACCCCATTGTGAAATGTAATTACTTTTTTAATTGATTTCAAAGGTTAAAAGATTTTGAACAACAATACAAAATGTTAAGCAACAACAATCATTGAGAAGAGACAGAGAGAGAAGGAAGCAAGAAGGTAGAGGGAGATAGTTGGAATGAAGACAAGAAGCTGATCAGCAGTAGGAGGAGGGAAATCACAGACTCGACGACGTGGTATTCGTTCTGATGAATGGAATCGCTAATTGATTTCTCAGGAAGTGACTCAAGTGCAGAAAAGAACTCGTGGAAGGGTCCATGAAAGTTGAGGGAATGGAAATGCCAAGGATTTTGAGATGGAGACGTGAAATGAGTGGGAAAACGTTGCAAAAAGGCAAACTGAGAGAGCTAAAAATAGTGAGCTGATGGTTGAAAGAAATGTGAATTTCCATTACTTTTTTTTCGATACTTTTTTCATTCTTCGAGAACAAATAGAGCTAAAACTATAATGGGGGATTGACGTTATCCCGAGTGTACTGTATATATAAACTGATATCACTTCAATTAATATTTTGTGATATGTGTCAAACTCACTCAGGCAGTGTTTATTTATAGAAATGACATTAAATACAATGATTTCTAACTTAATTTCGAATGCAAATTTCATTGATTAGCAGACAATCATAGAGATAAATAGCATATCTATCATGAAACTATTTCATCATCATGAACACCCGCACAATCATCACCATTCCCACATTGTATTCTATGTAATTAATAAATTTGCTTATCTGTCAGACACAACACCTCAATATTGCGATTCACCGTATCTACAAGATAGTCGCAAAATTTTAATTCGATTTCATATCATACGTCTCTTGTTCGTTCTTCGGTTTTTCCAATGGGGCGTGCCTGAGGATTTTCTTATGCACTATTTTATTGATCACGATTCAAACACGCTCTCAGCATATCTCACCGATACAAACTCAGACACACACCTTGGTGATATCAAATACAGTTTCTTGTCACGAAATCGAACTGGAAAAGTGGATTTTCCTCGATTCGCCGGAGGGTGGAAAAATAAATAAATAAATGAAATAGAAATGGGTGTGAGCATGAGTATGAGTATTGTAATAACAGGAAAAAGTACAAACTATAACTACAACAGTAATACCAGCAACAAAAAGAACTACATTCACAACAACAATGACGATAAGGAACTATATCGACAACGACAGCAACATCATCAACAGAAATAAGACCAAGTAAAACAATATCGAACATAACTAAATATAAAAAATAAATATGTACTTGTAAGAGAATAGAAATAAAACCCAAATTATATGAAAACGAAAAATAAAACGAAATATGACTAAAAACAACCCGAACCCATGTTGCTATTTTATCTTTTGGTATTCATCAAAACGTAGTTCACGTCGTTGTTTTAGTTATTTTCATATTGTAGATGTGGTTATAATTGTTAGGGATGTTGCTAACTCTCAGAGTTATTGTAGTTATATCTGGTAGTTGTTGTAATTATTTCTGACATTCCTTGAAGTAATTTTTCTAGTTATTCCTATTGTTGTCTCTTTGTGGGAATTTGTTGTAAATATTTTGTATTTCTTCTCTTGATACCATTGATATCTGGGTTATGTTTCTCAGCAGATAATTAATCTTATACGTTTGAATACTCATGAGTGCAAGAAAATAATGCATATATACTTTTATATTGTGTATACTATCTGACCAGCTGTTGTTAGACATTGTAAACGCTACTCAAGTCATTTTCTCACTAAAGTCTTTCATCGTGTCATCCTTTCATTCTTCCCCTCTTGCCATCCACCATTCCTTTTCAGCGATGTTCTCTCCTTCCATCAGCTGGTGTCTCTTCATCTTTCTCCCCCACCTTGTCTCTGCCTGTCTCCCCTTATCAGCATCCCACACCCAGCAATTTATTTTCAGCCAGCTGATAGGGCTGCACTTAATTCTGCATTAATTAATTGTCCTTTCTCGGCTACTGTTGCAGCGGAAGTGGGCGGAGTTTGGTGGAGGGCGGGTGTCAACAGTGAGGAGGTTGTGTTGAATGGTTTTCTACAAAGGCTGGCCTTGTGGATTTAAAAGACGAAGAACTTGATGGATTTTTCATAAAATATTCATATGCATTTTTTTGAAAATCATTCAAGTTTATAACATTAATTTTTGCAAAAGATCTGAGAAATTGTGGATGAATATTTTTTCAAAATTATTAATTTCTTTGAACTAACTAATTTAAAGATTGAGATTAGATTGGAATAAGAAGAGATGCAAAATCAGAGAGAAAATTAAGTCAAGAAGACGATGAAGAGATTTAATGATGTAAGAAGAAAATTAAGAAGGGGAAAAAATAATGTAGGATGAAAATAATGAAGGAAGCAGTAAAGGGAGAATATAATAAAATATGGGAATGTAAGAAATAATGAGAGAAAGAGAGAGTGAAAGGAGAAGGAGAAGAAAATCTCCTTCAGGCGAAGAATGCGAAATATTTCAGATTTACACGCCTGATACATAATTGACGATGGTTGATGTTGTTACGACTGTAGAAGTTGTTGTATTTTATTTTGTTGTTGTTGTTGCTGTACGTGGTTTATCTTGTTTTTCTTCCTGGTAAGCCTTGTTTTTGTTATTCGTTCGCTTTTCGTTATTTTGTTGTTATTATCCTTCAAATCGTTATGTTGTTTTAACCGCAAGCTTTTGCCCTTGTTGCGCCATCACGTGTCTCTCGGCAGATCCTGTTGCTCACGCGCTTCCATAATGAGCTCCCAATGGAAACTCAGCCCCGCTCCTCCTTCTAGTACATTCACCCCTCCACCTCAGACTTGTGGCCCAGGATAATATTAAATTTAACTTTTGGCTTCATTGTCGAGCAACACGTGATGATTGCGGTATTGTCTTATTGTTGTTTTTGTACAGTGGGGTTAGCAAAGCTAACAACAGCAGTGACAACAACAACAACTACAAAACAATAAACTTTCCTACAACAGGAACCATAACAATTTGTTGTCGATGCGTGAAAACGTTGTCGGTTTCGCTATCATGAATATTTAATATTCTGATGAAAATTTGATTGAAACGAAGTGTGAGTGGCCTCGGGGGAACCTCCGGCGGTACGTCGATGGAATAAAAATGTTTTGCCACACGCATATATGAAAGGGGCGTGGCAATACCGGTTTCATCGAGCCATGTTCAGAATCGGAGGCAATCAGAATATAATTGAATTGAACTCGGGGTAATTCCCGAAAAATTATGTTAAACATTTGACATTTCAGTGTCGTATATTTACGTATTTATTCTTTTGAAATATAAAATACGAATAAAATTTGATTTGATTTTTCAACTCGAAAATACTTCAGTATTGAAATTAATTCTCAAATTTCTCATTATTCGGACTATTTTGGCAATGCAACAACATTGTTGGCATATCAATTAGTCATGACAACAATAATAATAAAAACAAAAAATTAGAAATAATCACAAAAATAATTTGTATTTGGCCTTATCTAATAATCCGAATAAAAATACGATAAATATCATAACTTATTTCTATTCGCATCAAAAATTTGTAACATTATTTTTTGATCTTTTTTTATTATTATTTAAATTTTGTTTTTGAATTATATTTGTTTGAATCCTGCGTTTTTGTTTTTGTAAATTATTTATGCAATTTTCCCTGATGTTTTTTGGGCTTTTATGGTTTACCTTGTTGGTTTTTTTTGTATCCATGGTAATCGTGCGATGATTTGTGTGGGAAAAGGAACAGGTTTATTGTTACTGTTGTTGTCATCAACTGTTGTTTCGCATTTTGCCATATTCTTCGTTTTATTCTTGAGTTTTTTGGAATAATGAAGGAATATTTTAAAGATTTTTAATTTTCTGATATATAAATCTATAATTTCTAAAATTTGTATTGGTATAGATGTATTCCTATATTCCTCCATTTGTGTCATGTTTAATTGGCTTACCGTGTATGTTTCCCACCATCTCATGTTTCGGTCTATTCCACTAATTTCCCTCCTATCCTGACCTCATTTACTCCTTATTATTCTGATCAATGAACTTCGACTGAAACATAAACTCATTGTCTGCTCTCTCTTCCGCTCCGATGTTCACCTTTCATGTAATTTGATTCTCTCTCTATTCCTCCACTTAGATGTTCTCTTTCTGTATCACTCCCTGCCTCATTTTCTAACATTCACCCACTTCACCTTTATTCACCTGCTTCTCTCGTTGATCCTCCTGGCATTCTGCTCTGTAGCAGCTCATTTTGATTCCCTTTTCGTGTCCGTTTTCGACCTCGTTTTCTCCATCCTCATCGCTTTCGGTCTGCTCTTCACATCCTTTCGATTGTCGTCCTGCCTGCGGTTGAGCAATTTTCGGCTCCTGTGGCTCGTGGTTTTCTGCCATTTGAGCCCTCCTCTTATCATGATGGAGGGAGTCCATGTAGTTGTTCTCGATTTTGGTAGAGTGGTTTTTGTTGTTTTCGATTTTGGTAGAGTGGTTTTTGTTGTTTTCGATGTTGGTAGATTGGTTAGTGTTTTTGTTTTTTGTGTCGGTGAAACTCCGGTTGCTGCTGTGGGAAATCAATTTCGGATGCCAGGGAAATGATTCCTCCGCCAACAGAATCATCATGATTTCCACCATTTCCTTCTCGTTCCCTCCAGTATACGCTTCAATTCCTCGCAAATTTCTCTCTTGTTCTCTTATACTACCTACTATCAGAATGTTAAATTTTTAACCTTTATCACTCGCTGCTTATGTTCATGGAAATTTCTGTGGGAATTTCTCTTAGTGTATTAGTCTCAGTGTATAGATCCCAGTGTATTGATATGGTATTGATATATCAATATTTTTCAATATTGACTTTTGATTTTGGTTTCAATATCCATTCTTACTTCCCTCGTTTGTTTTGTGACTACCATTTGAATTTTTTCATTACTTTCTGTAGTCAGAGTTTTTCATTATTTCTCTCTCTATTATTCTGTTCTTTTTTATCCTTTGTTTTCTATGCGAAATCACAATTCTTTCCATATTTTTGTTTTGTTTTTTTTATATTTTTTAATATTTTTCTCATATTTTTCCAATTTTTCGCTCTCACTACATTTCCATTCTTTTATCTCTCTCTCACTACATTCTCCATTGTTTATCTCTATCTCCCTATATTTCCAATATTTTGTCTCTCTCATACCACATTTCCCAGTCCGTTTGCTATTTGAATTTTCAATATTTTTCACTTCTCCCTCTCTGTTTTTTTACAGTTTTCCCCCCCGAGGAAATCAATCATTAGCCCGTGACGTCTAATCAACCGGACATAGCATCGCGTCAACCACGCCCCCCGCCCACATACGTTCGCCTCCAGCCCAGTCGACTTAGCTCCACTCGACCACGATTGATCCAAAGATTCCATTTGAATCCGAACTACAGAGCCGGGAGCAGGAATCAATCACGAAGACAAACACATAAGAGAGAGAGGAGTGTGAGTGAGTGACAAAAACATAGAGAGTGTGAAGGAGAGAGAGAGAGAGAGAACGAGAGTGAGAGTGATAGACGGTATATGAATGCCTCGTTGCTGTTGTGCAAAGGAAGGCAGCAATTGGCGAAAAGCATTTCGAGTACCATGGCCTGCAGCCTGCAAAAGCAACCGTCGCAACCGAGCTCGGTCTCCTCGTCGAGTGGCGGCAGCACCTCGTGCTCGGTCCTGGCCAAAGCTGGGCCGGCCAGAGCTCAGAGCATCGGCGGCGGAGTTGGACCACTGGGCGGCATCAATGTGGGCGTCGGCGGTCAGCGTGGGTCGCTGCAAGAGACGACGCCGCCACTCGAATTCCAATGGCCGCCGATGCCGGTCTCGAGCCACACGAGCAATTTGCATCTGACCATGATGAATCAGGACCCCAAGGATTTGCATACGGCCCGATTGATAATCGAGGAATTACGCGCGAAGGTCCGCTACCAGACCGAGCACATCATGAAGTGGCGCAAGGCGTATGCGATGCAGGTGAGTTCAATCGAACCGAGGTCGAACTTTAGCCATGGGGCGGGATTTTCATTCAAGGCGACTGCATTGGTCAGTTTGTGGTTTCTTTTCAACCGGAAATTAACCCAGCGCATGGATCTGAGATGACGTTAATATTTATTGGGCATATCGATTGATTCTTATGTTAATTTTAATTGATTGAAATTAACCATAAAGAAATACGAACGTATTCGAAAATTGTTTGTTTGTGTCCTTTAATTATTTATTTTGTATTTTGATTTTTGCTTTATTTTAATTCATTTATTATTCAAATATTTACAAAAAAATAAAATATACAAAAAATATTATACAAACAATAATTTCAATTAAAATATGAATATATAAAAATACTTTAGAAAATGTTATGAACTCATTCAGAAAAAAATCAAACCAGGATAGTTTTCCAGGATTTCCAGGATTAAAAATAAATAACATAATTAAAGCGCGAATAGTTTGTGCAATTCTTCAAATAATGTGCCAAAAATACTTTTTGTAAAATAATTGGGATGTTTTTTTTACTTAGATCAATTTAAATATACAATTAATGAAATTGACTTCGATCCTGTTTGATTCTGAAAATCGTTTCTTTAAAGACTATTGCAGGATTGATTTGTTTATTTCCCTTCTTTGTACTCCTCTCTCCACTGCAGATCCAACAACACTACCGATACCAGAAAGAGAAAACCGACCAGATGAATTCCCTCACCAGCCAACTGCTGTTGCTCGAGTCGCGGCTGAAGCGCAAGCAGAAACAGATCTCGAGCATCATCAACCACCGCGAACTGACGATTCAGCGACAGCAGAAAATCATCGACACCCTGTCGACGCGTCTGCTCGACCACGGCCTCGAAACGATCGACCCGAGCTACACGGCCGAGCTGGACTCGCTCAACGACTCCGACTCGGCCGTCGTCCTCGAGGACATCGATTCCGACTGCACGATGACGTTGTCGTCGTTGCGTCGCAAGTCGAGCGGCGGCGGCAGCGGATCCGGTTGCGGCAGCGACGGCGTCACCATCGTTCGCTCCATCTCGGACGCCATCGAGACGAACTTGTCGAACAAATATGGCGGCGGTGCGAGGCGCAACAACTGCTTCCTGCGTCGCCCCGACATCCTGGAGACGGTCTACAGTGTCGAGGAGGATCCGGAGCCGACATCGGACGTGGCCGAAAAGCGCGACAAGTTCAAGAATCGCTCCGAGAAGGCGCTTAGCTCGAGCTCGACCGAGGGCCAGATCGACAATGTGGGACCGACGAGTGGTAATAACAGTAACAACAACAACACGACGACACCAACATCATCAGCTCCAACAACATCCATGGTCGATTCACCCTCAACGACGACCCTGACCGCGATGGACGTAACCCAAGAGAAAACGCCGTCGGCGTCGCCCCAGCGCCAACTGAGCTCGCCGTCGTCACTGTTTCGCTCGCCCACCTCGAGAATCCCTCAGATAGCCACGCCTCCAGCTTCAGCCGCCGATCGTTCACCGGAGCCGCAGGTCAAGGCTCAGGCTCAGGTGACCAACTACAATCGGGTCATGTCGAACCATCGCTCGGTGACGAAGCCCAAGGATGTGAAGTACAAGCGCATCAACAAGGCGAAGTCCAAGAGCCTCGAGGAGCTGCGCGGCCGCCTCAAGAACCTGGTCGAGCGGGGCGGGGCCATCGACGCCCACGGCCCCAGCATGGGCGGCGGATACGCGGCGAATGCGCTGCCGCCCACCGCCCAATCGTATGCGTGACACTTGGATCGACTGAGCGACGGAAGGCGCGACGTTGCTTCCGTCGCTTCGGTTGTCAGCCACGCTTCTGCCGCAGTTCACACTGGCTCCGATGCCGCCAAGGTGGGGGAGGCGGGGGAATCGCCGCCTTCACCGGCCGCCTCGTCGTCGTCGCGATCGCCATCGACTGCGCCATCGCCGGCGCCGTCGCTGCCGAACGCGACGCCGGTGAAGCACGCGTTCCCCAAGCGATCGCTGACGCTGCCGCGGATCCTGGTGCCGCAACAGGCGACGATCGCGGCCAGCGGTGGCGGAGCAGCTGGCGCGGGCAGTGGCAGCAGTGGGCGTGGCAGCTTCTAGCAATTAAAGAAATTTTTCATTCGTAATTGTGATAAAAAATAAGATTTTCTCTCATTTTGATTTTATGTACCATTTGTTTATTTTATTTTATTTCAATCTATTTTATTTGATTATATTTTATTTGATTATATTTTATTTGATTCTATTTTATTTTATCCAATTTTATTCCTAAACAACAACGTTTCCTTAACTACTCAACTATGTTCTCAAGTACATTAATTAACACTTAATTAATTTTATGACTATAATTTTTTATTGCTGTCTACAATTTATTAATACTTTGTATTTAATGTAAAATTATGTTTACATACATTTAAAACTTGTAATATGTTTATTTAAGTTGTAGCTATTGCTTTCTCATTGATTTATTTGAAACAGCATTTATTAACTTGTATGTATTATTCATTAGCATTACAACAAAAAACACTGACTTATTTTAAAATTATTTTTTAACACTTTTTCAAGAGATTCAATAAAATTTTAAATTGTTTAAAATTAAATTTGAGTTGTATTTTATTTTCATTTGGAATATCATTTTCATCGCAATTACGAATGGAAAATTTCGCAAAATTAGGAAAATTCTCAAGAAGAATTATGATTGGGGTATTTACAAAGTATAATTCGAAGGGTTTGGAAAAATATTTGGACTTTAGTCGCTATAACAAGCATGTAGTTATTTCTCTACAACATTTTGTATGAAAAGAAAATAAATAATGGTTAAACAAATTATATAGAACTCCTATAGAGACATTCTCAATATAAAAGTGCATGCTTAGAACGTAGTTAAATAAGTCAAAATTACGGTTGTCAAAATTTCAACATTGAACTCTCTTACGCATAGTATTGCTGCCTTTCGACTCACAAAACCAAAAATGCTTTTTGTATCAACTCAAACCAAAATCAATTACTTTGTGTTCCTATTAAAAATATATTGCTTATTATTTAGGAATTTGTAATTCGCTTAAAAAAATCTGATCGAAAATATTTAACAAAAAAGTAAAAAAACTTTCTACAGACTGTCTTCTAGAGAAATGAATTTAAGTATAATAATTTACTTAATTAAATAGTTTCTACAATAATCGCGTTTTTGTAAATATTCACGCTTCAATTTTAAATTATTTTTAAAGTATATGCTGAAGAATTTTTTAATATAGATATTAGATCAATTAGGAATTTCTTACATAAATAGTTGGTAGATAAATATTAGTTTAAACATTTGAAAAAGTTTCGTTGAAAACATTAATTTGTTGTTTGCTTCTTTTTGCGAGAGATCAATGTTTTATCAAATTAAAAGTTGATTTTCTTACAATAAAAAGAAATGTCGTGTGTACCTTGAATCATATAGAAATATGTATACATGTATGCCATGTACGTACATTGAGATATTAAGTATATACATATAGATATATTTAAGAAGCATTTAACTTCAGAAGTGAAAGAAATATAAGTATTTATAGCCGAGTCACAGTATTTATAGATAGTTATGTATACCTAAGAGTAAGGTTCGTTACTGTCTGAATATATATCGTTAACTGCTAATAGATAAATAAAATGCTCAAACAATCCAAGCTTTCAATTGATGTATGTACCTCTCAACGCGTTTCTTGTGAGCTTAATCAGCGGCTTCCATCGATCGATATTTCAATCTACCAACAAATGTACAAAATGTAGTAGAAACAAGTATTTATAACAATGTATTAATGATTCAATTATATATTCTAAGAACTTTTGGACTTTTTTCTCTTCCATATTTCCATTCGTATACTCGAATATTTTCCACCTATTATTTCGAAAACAACAACCAAATATTTATAGATGAAATTTTAAATTATTAAAAAATTTCATTTTATAACATTTCACTGAAAGAAAAATCTGAATTTATTTTACATAAATTAGAACATTTTCCACCCGAACTTTACACAAAATTATCTACTCAACTGACTTTTCTGTATGATCACAGTTTTTGAATATATGAAATTTTAATTAAATACACATATTTTAATTTAAATGCAAACGAAACAAACACATTGAGGCAATTGTATATATAAATGTGAATTTGTTGAGTGTGTGAAAAAAACAAAAACAACAGAAATGACGAAAATGCAAATTAGTTTTAGTTTAATTAAAAACAAAAACATATGAATGGAAAGCGTAAAATTCTGAATATATTTAGGACTCTATGTCACAATGTAAACAAAAAAACATAACTACAAAAAACAGAACATTTTTAATGTTTATGTGTATTTATGTGATTTGTAAAATATCAATTAAATAATAATAATTAGTATATCTTGAAATAATTTATAGTCGATAAGGTGTAGCATAAAATTAACATACATCATGATCCCTAAAGGCTTCTGTTTTATTTAATTTAAACAGATAATTAGCATAATTATATGGAATAATAATTCCCATTCTTTTCGAACTTTTTATGCAATTTTACAAATAATTATTCTCAGAAAAAATTTTATTAATAACAAATTACATTGAAAATTATTATGGAGAACTATGTAGTTGTATAATTATTACAATCTAGAGAAATAAAATTAATTGTAAATATGAAATATTAAAGAAACTAATTACGTAAAATGCATATTGATAATGAGCATAGTTTTACAAACATATATAATTTGCACTTCAATTTCTTTACAATTATAAACTCAAATATATATTCTTAAGTGCTATAAAACAATATTATACACATATATAAAATTAACGAATAATAAAAATCATTTATGAAACATCAAATATTCTTCTCCATTGATTTCATTCCAATTAAACTAAACCGGATTATATTTAACATTTATTGTGCAACAGATTTCTCGTTCCCCTGTGTCCACTTAATCCGATTATTGATTCGTTAATTACCCTAAGACCCAATCTTCATCGTTGCTTTCAACATCTGCTGGCCACCAAAACTCAGTATTCTTTCAATGATTGCTTCAGCAGAAAATAATGAGGTCCCTTTTGTGAAATTGTTGGAATTTTTCGTTTTTGGTGCTGTTCCAATGAACTTCTCAAGTGATTAGCTAGTAAGTAATTAAGAACTTTCTACTTAATTAATTGAACTATAGTTTTAATTTCTTTGGTCAACTTATGGTTAGAGAAAGAAAGAGGAATAAGCTAGATTGAGCCTTAAAATATAACATATAATAAGTAAACAAGATAGAAAGATTGAACGAAATTAAAAGTGAATTTTATACTGGAGGCAATTTTATTTACCGAAAAATCACCAGAACAAGAAAAAAGAGAATAATTTCAGTTCAAGTTTAATTTCAGTTCAAGAGAAAGAAAGAGAGAATAAAAGTAAAGAGTGAGAACGAACCATGGAGATTGGTGTGCAGAAGTTACAGAGAAAATTAGAGAAAATCGAAAAAGTTTTAGCCAGAGGAACAATAATGAGACACTTGGGACAACTTTCTACTAAAAGTTTCAAAAAAAAAATTACTTTCCATTTGTCCTATTCCTGAGTGGTCGTACCCTAAAGGGATCCTCAGTCCAAAGTGAAGGTCGCACTCCTGTCTGTCTGACTGTAATTACCAAACGAAGAAACTTTCTTCAAAGGTAACGGGAGTCGGTTTTAATAAAACCCTCGAATGAAGAATCCAAACAACTCCAGCGAAGGGTTCTTTTTTATTGTTTGCTTAACTGAAGTAAAACGAAGGCATCCGAGGCTGATGTCAGGGAGAGGTAACCATGGTCCAAGGGCAAAGCTAAAGAGAACTTAGCGGAGGCGAAGTAAAAAAAGAACAAAGAAAAAAATTAAAGTACTACCTTTAGGCGCTTTGAAGACAGCTGCGTCGCGATGAAATACGAGACATATTTTAAGCAGCTTTAGAGGACACAACCATAACTACATCACACCCCAAAGCCATCGTTTTGGAGCCAAGGACCACCAAGAAGCAGGAACATCTGCTCTCAATTCACAAAGGAAATTCCTTTAAATTTTTTAAGGTTCTTCATTTTTTATACATAATTTGAAATGCTTTTACGCCATTGCCGACGGGTTTAGAGAAGTTTTGGTGAGCGGAAAAATACAACAAATTTCAATTCTACATTAAATCTTATAACGTCTATTGATTGTTGGAGTAGTACCAAATTACTACCAATATTCCCGCTGTTAAACTCTCCGTTTTAATCATCATTATTACAATAACATAAAATTTAAATAAAATTATCCAGTTTTATTTTGTTTAATTCGAGTATTTATTAGTTTAACATTAAACATTATAATATTATTATACCATATACATATACATTTTGTACGAAATATAAATGTAGAAAATTAAAATTACATTTTTGTTTTGTCATATCTAGCATTCCATTAAATTTCTGAATTATTGCGATATCCTGCTGATTGAACGTCATGTGTTATTGATTGATTTGGAAAACTGCAAAAAAAGAGAAAAAAATATTAGTATAAAATATTAAATCTAGTTTAAAAATTGTATTAATATTATATTAATTTATAAGACTGTATCGATGTACTCAAAATTAAATTTAAACTAAAATTCCGCAAAATTTCTCGGAACAGGACAAATGATGGAGAAAGAAAAAAAATCTGTGAAAAAAATATGTCAAATGGAAGGAAAACACAAATATATGAAGAAACGAGTAGAAATTGGAGGATATCTTGATGATTCTGTTGACGGATGAATCATGTTCCTGGCATCCGAAATTGATTTTCTACAGCAGCAACCTGAATTTCATCAACACTGAAACCAATAACAACTCTACCAAAATTTAAAACAACAACATAGACTCTCTCCTGCTTCGTGACATGAGCGCTCAAATAGCAGAAAACCACGAGCCACAGGAGCCGAAAATTGCTCAACCGCAGGCAGGACGAAGAACGAAAGGATGTGAAGAGCAGACCGAAAGCGATGAGGATGGAGAAAACGAGGTTGAAAGGGGAACGAGAACGAACAGAATCAAAATGAGCTTTTGCATAGCTAAATGTCAGGATATTCAACGAGAGAAGCAGGTGAATGGAGCAGAAGTGGGTGAATGTTAGAATGTTGAATGACGAGAGATAGAGATAGTAATTTGGCCAATAAGGGGAGAAAGGAGAAGAGAGCACCTAAGTGGAGGAAAATAGATAGTCCATGAAAGGTAATCATCGGAGTAGAAGAGAGAGCAGACAATGAGATTCTGTTTCAGTAGAAATTCATTGATCAGAATAATAAGGAGTCAATGAGTTCAAAATAGGGAAAAATTAGTGATAATAGATCGAAAAATGAGAAGTGGGATGGAATGTTCCATCCAAAAGAATTGTGGAGTATTTTCGGGGGTATCGATATGATCGAGGTGGTGAACAGAGATGTTCAAGGAATTAAATTAGCAATAAGAATACACTTAAACTTAATCTAAAAACACTTTAATTTAATGTACATAAGTACAGAATGGAAAGAATTATATCGAACAAATTATATATATAAAAAAAATGAAAAATTTCCATTTTTTTTTTTTAACCTTCTCTTATTCAGATGCCCTTGAAAAAACCTGTTGAAAAGCAGTAAAAATCCAATGAGAGTAAAACAAAGAAAAAAAAAACATATCATGAATAAAAAAACGGAATATGGTAAAATGCGAAACAACAGTTGGTGACAATACTAGTAACAATAAACAGAACACCTGTTCTTTTTCCCAAACAAATCATCGCACGATTACCATAGATACAAAAAAACCAGAAGGTAAACCATAAATAACAGAGAAAATTGCATAAAGAATATAAAAAAACAACAACAAATAAACCACAAACAAAAATAATTCAAAAACAAAATTTAAATAATAATAAAAAAAGATTAAACAATAATTTTACACATTTTTCATGCGAATAGAAATAAGTTATTATATTTTTTCCATCAGTTAACAGTTTTCTATTTATTGTTGATGCATATTATATTATTTTACATAAGCCAAATAATCCTATGAAGCATCAACATTTTTTTTTAGTTATTTACAATTTTGTTCTTATTATCATGGATAATTGATTAACCAGCAATTGTGTTGTATTTAGTAATTCGTCCGAATAATGAAAAATCTGAAATTTGAGATTTTAATTTAACATTGATACATTTTTTAATTGAAAGAGTTTAAATACATTTGACAAAAACAAAAATATTTTATTAAATTTTATTATAATTTTAATATTATCAACAGAATAATTACGTAAATAAATTCATAATATAAAACAACCAAAACAGTGAATGGAAAAGTTTTGCATAATTTTTCCAAAATTGCCCCGAAAATAATTCAATTATATCTCGATTGCCTCGATTCTGAAGTACCTGAAGGGACTTGTTGGATGGCGTATTGCCACGCCTCTTATATGTGTGTGGCACGATATTTATATTCCATCGACTTGCCGCCGGAGGCTCTCCTGAGGCCCTCTGCCACCATCGCACTTCTCATCACACTTCGGACGCTCAGACTTTCATCAGAATTTTAAATATTAATGATAGCGAAACCGACAACGTTTTCACGCATCGGCAACAAATTGTTGTAATTCTTTTTTTTGGAAGGTTTATTTTTTTTTGTTGTTGTTGGCAGTTCTGTTGTTGGTTTTGGTAATCCCACAGTCCAAAACCAACAATGAGACAATGCCGCAATCATCACGTGTTGCTCCACAATGAAGCCAGAATTGACTTTGCCAGTATCCTGGGCCACAGGACGACGGGATGTGGTGGAGCTTCAGGAGAAAGGTGGAGCTGGAGGAGGAAAAGAAGAGGCGTGGTTCCGCCAAGAGCTCATTATGGAAGCGCGTGAGCAACAGGCGGTGAAGCCTGCGACGAGAGCGAAATCTTGCGGATAAAACAATATCACGATTTGAAGGATAATAACAACAAAATAATAACAAGCGAACGCATAACATGAACAAGGCTTACCAGGCACAAAAACAAGATAAACCACGTACAGAAACAACAACAACAAAATAAAATACAACAACTTCTACAGTCGTAACAACATCAACCGTAGTCAATTATGCATCAGGCGTGTAAATCTGAAATTGTTCGCATTCTTCGTCTGGAGGAGATTTTCTTCTCCTTCTTTCACTCTCTCTCTTTCTCTCATTATTCCTTATTTTCTCATCCTTTATTTTATTCCTTCATTTATTGCTTCCTACAATATTTTCTTCCACCATTACTTTACAGCAGTCTTAATTTCCTCTTTTCATCATTAAATCTCTTCCTCGCTTCTTATCCTAATTACATCTCTTCCTTTTCCATTTTACTCGCAGTCTTTCCATCTGTCCCTACCCATCTGTCCCAATCTCTCTCTCCCCATCGTTATTTGCACCGGAAACGGATGTGGTTTAATCACGTGGTTGTATGGTTTATGTTGTAAGTGTCAACTTGTCGCTTCTGTTGGTGTCGGTGGTTTCCGCTGTAAATCTGGCAATGGCAATTGAAAAAAGTAACTAAATGGGAGAGAGAAAGAGAGTTACAGAGAGAGTTGAAAATGGCAGAGCAATATTAGTAGTTTGAGTGAGAGAGCTAAAGGAAGATGTGAAAGGGAAATCGTATAAATTATTTCAAGCGAAAAAGCGAATTAAATTTATGTGGAAATGAGCAACCTGAGCAACAAACAGAGAGAGAGATAGTAAAAGAGAATTGATGCAGTTGCAGAATAATCCTTAGAAAGTGAAATGAGGATAGAGGGAAAGCATTTAAGAATTTAGAAACTGGAGAGATAGAAATAAAAAGAAGAGTGTAAGGAAAATCCCGATTCTCGGATGAAATTCTCAAATTTGCAACATTTTCAACTCACAATTATTATGTTTTGTCTACTTAGCCAGAGTAAAAAGTTGGTAAAAAGTTGTTTAATAGTTTGCAGTACTAGAGAAAAATGTAAGAGAATTTGAGGAAACAATTTCGAAAACAGCAAAGATTTTTAATTAAAGTAAGAGAAGGCGATTTGAAACGAATAGATTGCGGTTGAAGGAACAAATGGCTGACCTTCAAAAAGCTGGAGTTTGGCAAGTTTCCATTTTAATTTCGACTTACTCAAGCTCCTATTTTTCTTTCTATTAGTTTCTGTCTTTCTAAATAATTTATCTTCAGAATTTTAAATTTTAGACTTGGTGCTCTTTAATTTCTCTTTTGAGTTTTCGTTTCCTTTCGCTTTTTAATTCTCCTTTCTTTTGCTAATAAGTTTTTCCTTCATTAATTATTTTTATCTTCGCAATTTGTTCTCGTGAACTCTTCATTCCTAAGTTCCGCTTCCTGCTTCTAATTACTTTCCTTTTTGACCCAAATTGCACTATGGTTGAGAGAGCACAGCGGAAAATAAAGCGCAAGTGCGAGGAAAAATCATTTTATTACTTATTTTGTTGGCCTAAAATTCATAAAGCTCTAAATTCAAATAATTCCTTCATTTAAATTGTTTTTTGTACTTTATCCTGCTTCTTATGATGGGTTCTTTTTTAATCCTAAGTCAGTTTTCCTATCTTATTTGAAACTCTTAAAGTTTCGTTTATTTAATTAAAACTCGCTGTTAAGTGAAAAAGCGTTTGTTTCTCCAAATCCCTCGTAATAAGCGAAGTAATCCTATATTATTCATTTCAGCATGGAACGATAGAGGATGATGCATTTGCATAGCATTGCCTTTGCTTCTCTTGCCGATGCAATTAAACCAAACCTCCTTTCCACGAACCTTCAGTTAGAGATGTCATCGTCAGCTTCTCCAACTGCATTTTCCAAGAATATAATCGACTTATTACGGCCTTATGAACTAATCCAGCCTTTCAGCGACTTAATAATTGAACTCATCATCGATCATGCTCTTGGTCATCCCATTGGTCAAGGATCGACTCTATCAACGCCTATCCATTAACCTCAATTCAAACCACCTTCTCTTCATTGGTGTCTCCGTCGTCCTTATCACTGATTTCTCTTCGCCTGAATTCTATTCACCGACCAACATCACATCGACCACCGATCTTCCATCGCCCTCCTCTTCCTTCTTTCTATCAATCCCCTCATCATTCATCACTATGACCTTCTGTCAGTCACCATCCCAATCATCAGCCGCTCATCGTCCCCACATCAATCCGTCTTTGTAGGAAACCATTCACCACTGACAGACTTCCACCTCCTACCGTTGACATTCACCTCCCACCGTTTTCAGCCGCCCCTCTCTGTTGACACCCGGCATCCACCAAACCCCGCCCACTTCCGTTGCAACGATCGACTCCGCCTCCGACAATTAATTAATGCAGGATTAAGTGCTGCGCTATCAACTGGTTATAAATAAGCTTCAACCCAATTCCACAAATTGCAAGGTGTGGATGCTGATAAGAGGTGACAAGAAGAGAAGAGGAGAGACAACGTGTGAAAGAAAGAGAAGGAGAGACAAGGTGAGGGAGAAAGACATAGAGAGAAGATGAGAGAGAGACCAGCTGATGAAATGAGAGAATATCGCAGCAAAGGAATAATGCAGGTCTTCACCTGGGGACGAATGGAATGATGGCACGATGAGGCCGAGCTCTCGACGTTGATGAACTGTTGACGTTGATGGAACGTTGACGTTGTCAGAATGTTGGGGAGGAACTGACGAGGTTGACGTTGAGACGATTACAGGGTCAAACAACAACTGGTCAAATCACGCACATTTAATATAGAGGAATATTGAAATAAATAAATTAAAATTGAAAATTAAAACTCTGCAGAGAAATACACCACAAAACTAATGAGAAAATAAAAATTACTTGATATCTTTGCATTCCAAGGATAAAAGATTTTACTTCGACAAGATTATAAATTTTTTGATTTAAATTTATGTTTGCTCAAATTAAAATTCATGTTTTAGCATCTAAATCGAACATGTTAAAAAGCCAATTTTGCAAACTTTTTAGTAAAAAAGATAAAATATAAAATAGTTTTTTATAAACATTTTTAATTGTGTTAAAAATAATAAAATTATTTAACAATTTCTTCTCAAGCTCATAAATCTGAAGTGAAGTAATGAATGCTAGAAAAAATAGATAATTTAAAACTGAATTTGATTATGAATGTCCTTCAATTATAATGTTAAACATTTAAAATTAGATATTAATGGAGAAAAGAAAATATTAATATTATTTGCAATACCAAGAAAAATTTTCAGAGAGAATAACTTCAAGAACAACATAAATTTTAACAGCAGTATTTATTATTAAACAACTAATGAAACTAAATGGAATAATGAAAATAACTACAATACCAAAATAAAACTTCAACAATAGTAGAATACTAACAACAACTCCCAGAAGTAACAACAACAATACCCAGACAGAACTACAATAATTCCTATAACTAACTACAACAACTCCCAGAGGTAATAACAACAACTTCCTGATGTCGCAACAACCGCAGCAATTATAACCACAAATACATTGGATAGAACAAACTACAGCTACAAGAACAAGAATGACATGAACACACGACAAAAATAATATTGGCCAAATGACAACAAAAATAGAACAACAACAAAGGATAAACAAGCAACAGGAGTTCGCGTTGTTGTTGTCATTTTTGTTTGTAATTTCTTGTTGTAATTTTTTTTAAATTCTTTTGGTTTTATTTTATTTTCGGTTTCACTTCGCTTATTGAAATAGTTATTTTTTATTTTTCCTTTTTCGTTATTGTTTTACTTGTTCTTATTTCTGTTGACGATGTTTGGGTCGTTGTCGATGTTATTGTTGTTATTATTGTTATTGCCGTTGTTGCTTTTATTGGTATTATGGTCGTTGTTGTTGTTGCTATAACAATCCCATTGCACCCACTCATATTTCATTTATTTTTCCACCCTCCGGCGAATCGAGAAAATCCACTTCTTCAGTTCGATTTCGTGACCAGAAACTGTATCTGATATCTCCAAGGTATGTATGTGTGTGTGGGTGTTTGTATCGGTGAGATATGCAGAAAGCGTGTTCGATTCCTGTTCAATAAAATCGAGCATAAGAAAATTTCCAGACACGCCCATTGGCAAAATCGTAGGATCGAGGGGGAGACGTATGAAAATGAATTCAAATTGTGCGAATTTCTTGTAGCCCGAGGATATCACATCGACATGCAATTTAGGTGTTGTATCTGACAGATAAGCGAATTTATTAATTTTATCGAATTCAAATCGTACCCGACGTTCTCCTTGTCGAGAGCATTGAGATATATGCAAATATTATACCGATAACCATTTTCAATGTGGGATAATGTTCATTATTCGGTTTTCTATGATGATGAAATATTTATCTGATATTTAGCTTATCTATTTTTTTTCTCTGTCTGGCTGTCAATCAATGGCTTTTCCCTTCGAAATTCAAATAGTAGACAGTGGATTTAATGTCATGCCTATAAATAAACATTGATTAAGTGTGTCGGATGTATATCAAGAGATATTTATGAGTTAAGAAATAATAGTTCATATAAAAATTTCAACTTTGAGAGAGAATTTATTTCAAATCGATGGTGCATAATTTCTGTTATCAAGATATAAGAATAGTTTAATGCATTATTAAATTCATTGATTTAATTTAATTATTTCTTCTTACAACTCCAGGATATATCAACCTCCTCCATTGAATTTTAAATATAATAATGCATCGTCATGAAGAAGAAACCAAAATACAACTTCCTTTCATACTTTCATCTCACTTCATTCTTGTGGTTTTCCCCCCATCCTTTCGCTTAGGTAGTTCTATTATTATCCTCGTTCATTAATCATTCCATTTCACTTCCACTCCATTTCCTCTTGGTTTTTCTTCCCTGGTTTTCCGTTTGTCTCCGTTATTCATCATTCCATCTATATATTTTGCTGTCTCACTTCTTCAGTCTCTTCCTTCTTTGGTCACTTTCTTCTCTTGTTCTGTTCTTTTATTTCTCTGTCTGTCTAATATCAACAGTTGTTACCGTTTCCACCTGGCTTTTTGTCTTAATTCAACAAAGGGCTTTTTACGAATCATCATCTTCTTTAACCCTTACTCACTATCCTTAAACTTTCATATCCTATCTTTAACCCCTTACATCCTGTCTCCAACCTCTTCCCTTTCGCTTTGAATCCTTCCATCTTCCGGTTTGAATCCTTCTCCTCTTCCTGTCCTGTCTCAAGGAAGGTTAAGAGTCGAGGAAGCAAATATCGGAAATCCTTTCTTTGTTTTAATAGCATCCTCCATCTCGTGGGAGTAAAAATAAGTAACATGATATGGAGAGAGTGAGTGAGAGAGGGAGAGGGAGTTAGAGAGAAAAAGGAAAGCAGGAAGGAAGGATTTATGTATGCCATAGCTACCGAAAGTTCTTGTCGTCCTTTAGCACTTGAGCTGGTTTATGGCTGAAATTTTCAACACCACACGCAGACTTGAATAACACACGTACACCAGAACACGTACGCTCTCGCATGATGGCACGTTTGACCTCCGCCCACTCCAACACATGGACGATCTCCCACCACCGTCTCACGTACGCACTCACCAACACACTCAAGTGCATGGAGTGCCATTTACAAACACCTTCGTACACATCGAGGGCGTCGCTGCGAAATCTCAACTGGAAACTTTACAGTTTTATGTTTCATCCTCCTCTGAAATACTCCTTTCTCATCTCTCTTCTTTTATATAATTTTTCATCTCTCTCTCATAACCTTTTTCTCTCTCGCTCTCCTTTGTTGACTCTTGGTATTATTATTTTTTTTTTTGTAATTTATTTGTTTCGTTTCCCATTCGTTTACCAAGCTGGGAAATTAATGAGAGAAACGTGATTTTTTTTTCTCTCCACTGTCTGTGTAAACAAACAGTAGCCACTCATGTATACACATTACTTTACTAGACACACACACTACTTTCCTAGACACACACACTTCCTCAGAGACAGACACACACTACTTCAGAGACAGACACACAAACAAACTGCAACATGGTGGGAATTAATTGTATTTATTTTTCCTGTCCACGAACGCAAAGGCCAACAGAAGGATTGTGTTAATCACCGCTCACTCCCACTCTTACACAACTGACTCCTTTTTTTATTTTCTTCTTTACTTTTGTTTTTGTCTCCTCTGTCCTCTTTTGCCTTACGTGTGTCGTTGGTGTGAGACTTGACTATACAAACACAGTCAACAAGTGGAACAGAGGGTATTAAAAAAAAATTACAAAAATAGGAGTTTCAACAACAACAAGGGGCGTAACAACAACAATAACAACAAGGGGCATTACAACAAAAATAACAATAACAATTTAAACATCGCAGTTTGTGGCGAGTTCAACAAGGATTTAAAATTACGAACTAGGATTTTAATAACCAATCTTGGGGCGAAGATTTAGAGCGAGACAGAGAGTGAAAAACATAGAAACAGAACGTGCAATAGAATTGAAAAGAAGAGTGAACAACCAATTATTAAAAAATAATGAAACCGGAAAGGTAAAATTAGGTGTGAGAAAAATTAAGAGAAGTACAAACATTAAATCAGAAAAATAATTACAAATTTTTAACAAAAAAAGGCTTATAAAAAGGGATGAAATAAATATTATATTCCCATCATGCTCCACGCCCCCAAATTGAGGACAACCTTTAGTGGGTGAGATTCCCATTAATGGCAAACATGCGTTTCCAATTTCACGTCACGTACTAAACTCTTAACAACCCACGGCTTCATATATTCAAACTAATCCACACATATGTGTGTATATGTGAGTATGAAGGAAGAAGTTTGGAGGGATGAATTGAGGTATTCGTTACCCATTCAGTGGAGCAAATCAAGCTGAAACTCTAGTAGCTAGTTTCCTGCACGAAATGGAGCAGATTTTTTTCCAAATACAGCGGAACGTTTAACTTCAATTTCCATTTGAATTTTTTTTGTATTTTACAATAAGAAAGAAAAAACAAGCAATCGCTATAATAAGGCATTTAAAAGTTCTCAAAGGAGGAAAAAGTCTCGAAGTTATTTTTCGAGAACGTGAGAGAGAATAACCCGAAGGAAATTCACCACCTTCAATCGTGATTTATCTCTCAGTTTTTCTTCACTCACTCAGTCATTCATTCACTCTATTAAGCACCATCCGTTGGCCTCTTTCGCAAGGTTTCCCTTTTCGTTATCTTTCCTTTAGCACTTCGTTCGTTCTCGTTTCACCTCATCCTTTTCTTTTCTTTCTCATCTCACCTCTTCCTTTAACTCCTCCTCTCTTGCTCGTTTTCCTCCAACTTTTTACTGCACTGAAGTCACTTCCTGAGAAATCAATTAGGGATTCCATTCATCAGAACGAATATTACGTCTTCGAGTCAGTGATTTCTCTCCTCCTACTTCCGCTCAGCTTCTTCTTCGACTAGTATAAAAAGTACAATGAAGTTCAATCGAGAGCAAACAGAGCGATCGTCGTTTCTTCCATATGTCTGTCTAAGTGTATGTCTGTCTGATTCTCTGTTCGCTTATGTCTGTCGTTCTCTATCTGTCTAGTTGTTTGTGATCTTTGGTAAAATCATCACGTTCCCTACAAGAAATCGACTTTAATCAATTTTTGTCCAACTATAAGTGGAATATCTTGTATTTATCTTTCTCTGCTCGATAACTTCAGTAGTAAGAAGGAAATTTATTATTCCTCGCAGATAACGAAGTAAGATATTGGTAAAATTTTCCTCAACGGAGGTGGGGTCAAGTTAATTAATGGTGGTTTCATTGAAGGCCTGAGAGGATTTGCTGATTGTGATTGACCAAACTGAAGTTTTATGTCGGATTGAGGATACTATGTAGATACTAGAGATTCTATTCGAACTTCTAGGCTATAACTAAAGTGAAAATAGTGATAGAATCTACCAATAGAATATTGTATAAGAATTATAGTTAGTTCTGCAATGTGAACTTAGGAAATACTATTTATTCTTTTTCCGTTTCCCGATTTTTTTCTCTCTGTATATTTTTAATTTTTTGTTTATTAATTTGTTTCACTCCTCTTCCTATTCCACTCACTTTCAAACTCGTTCATCCATCGTAGTGTGAATGAGGTCGCTTCAGGCGTTGCTCATCCTCCACTCCACTCAATCATCGCATATCACCCTAATGAAGAGGTTTTTATTCAACGTTGATGACACTTTGCTCGCACATAATTTCCCTTAAAAGGGATTGTTTTTTTTGTTATGGGTTTTTAATATGCACACAATATACCTTCAAGGGATACTTTTCATATATTTATGTATATATGCATTTTTTAATTATTCCGTATATTTCATTTTTTATAGCCTTCATTTTTTGGTTTATTTCTTGATTTAATTGTATGTATGCTCATATATATTTTTAAAGGCGAGAAATTATGTCAAAGTAATTCAGCCTCAGTCTCAAAGGAGCGTAGAGAGTTAAACCGTCAACAACAACAACAACGACCTGTGAGTGCATTTACGAAGATCATCAGAGTGAGCACATAAATTAAAGTGGCAACGCTGTCAGACCTAGTGCTGTTAAGTTGTTCGCAAATCAACGCCTCGAAAAGTGAACTTAAAGACCGAGAAGTAGGCGAAGTAAGCGATGGCGATGTTGGAGAAGACGATGCAGAAAAAGATAATGATTATGTCAAATAAGACGATAATGATGATGAAGAAGACGAGTTGACGAAGAACTGGTTTCTCTCTTCACTCGGTTAATTTTTGTTGCTAAAGGGTTTTTTTCCCCAGTTTCTGTTGCTGATAGTTTCTTGTTGTTGATTAACATATTTTGTTGTTGTTGTTAAAATCTCTGTGTTGTTGTTATGGTTGAGATTACCTTTGGTGTCTGCAAAGTACCTTCAGTCCCTTGGCGTGTCTGGTCTTGAAGACTTAATTACCGGGGTGACAATTGGCCTCGGGTCACAGACAAGGCAATCATTATTTAATTAATAAATTCTTGAAAGTCAACCCCTAAAGGACCACAGGAGGAGGAGTTGGAAACTGTCGATGGGTCGGACATGAGAGATAAGGAATGGTGTATTAAGGTGTTATTGAAAAATATGCCATAAGAGATTTTGTGAAGACTTGGCTTCTTTATAATTAAATAGAGCTTTATATAGGTCTCCGCCGGAAGAAAAGTAATTTAAAACAATTCAGAAAAATATCAAAAACAAAATATTATTATAACAACATTGCATTATTCAAAAAAGTCATTAACAAAAAACAATATAGGAATTCAAATATTTACCCAAAGTCATCTTCTAAACAACAGAAAGTTCCTACATCAGTAAAGGGACCATCGGACCTGATAGTGTTAAAATCTCTTTTATGCATCCATAATTGCATATGAAATTTTCTATTTTCATTCTCAAGGAAGGATGGGGGGTATATTTTGTGGTCTTATCTCTGACATTTGGCTGGAATGCATGCTGGTTGTGGTAATTACAAAAAAAAAGTAATATCATCAAGAGAGAGTAGGAGAGAGTGCAAAATTGTTGTGAATGAAACAAAAGGTCTGTTCTGAAGCTGTTTTTGCAATTTCATAAAAGTATAGAATAATAACGGTATGATAAAAGTAAGGAGAATGTGAAAGCTTTTCCATGTGCTCAATGTAACATAAAATGGAAAATGCACAAAGTATTCTCATAATTGATAACAAAAAACAAACATTAAACTTTATATTGTTTTTTTACTTTTTATATTAACATGGAGTGAAGAGATGTTCATTCAGCAAATCAAGAGGCAAATGTATTCAGCTGAATTAAATTCATTTAAACTTCATTTAATCCCTTTTTAATTCAATTACCCACATTTAATCTTATTTTGGATACTTTTTCTCTACTCCTTTTTCCCCTCTTTCCACTATTCTCTGTTCTACAAAATTCCCATGGCTTCTGGATGGAATTTCATGTTAGCTTTTATTTTTGCTCTAGTTTTTTCTCATTCTCTTGTTTAGTTGGACTCTTTCTGTCTTTTATCCTGCCATTGAATACTCATTAGAGAGAGTTTTAATCAGCCATGTTTAGTTAAATTACTTGTTAAAACAAGTAGTCAACAGCCGTTAAACAGTAGTTTAAAAGTAGTCAGAGATAATATCAGAGAACTTTTTTTGAAATAATTATTAAGATAATGTTTTTATTTCTCAAAAAATTATTTTAAGGTTAATCAATAAATAAAAATTAATATATTCTATTTTAGTATTAAATATTAAGGAAAATTAAACAACAATGTTTAACACCATGGTACAAATGATCCAATATTAGAATATTTCCACATAAATGAAATTATATTAATCAGATAAATCAAGCAATTTTATTGTAGTAGATTAGTTTACGAGACAGTGTACACCTAAACATTAAGTACCATAAACCCAATGAGTACCAGACGGTAATATTAATTGAAGTGTAATTACCCCATACCCCGTTGGTATAACAGCAAACCTATATACCTTTGTGACAATGGTCCCACAATTGATAATCAATAATTTCTCCCCATCCTTCTCAATATTTCTCGCACGTTTCTCACTTTACTGACCGTCTCTTTTTCTCTCCGTGACACATGGGAGCTCAATAAAACGAAGCCATAAAAACAGAGGCGTGATCTCAAAGTTCATGTCCTTTCTAGATATGTTACGAAAAATCAGGAACGAAGATAAGAGAGAGATAGAAGTTATCTCCCTTGATGTAACTTCCTCGCGCCGAGGACAAAGCCAACACCTGCCCGTTCGTCCTAAGTATCGGCAATTTATGTAAGTTATTGCCATGCACCAGGGACATAGAGGAAGGTAGATTAAGGAGGCGGAAGGAAGATGAATGACAGAGAGGATGGGACAAATGTGTGAGATAAAAATATAAAGGGATTTTTATTGCTTGGATTTCGCTTTCCGATCTCTGTGGGCTTAGAATTCAGATGGACAGTTCAGAATTTATGGCGGAGGTTTTAGAGGCCGATTGGAGGGAAGTAAAACGAATATAATGGAAAGAACGAGTGAAGAAGATAGAGGCAGTTAGAAAGTGAGAGTAAAGAAGACAGAGTTGTGGTATTAAAAAACGTTGATCGTTCGATTTATCCTTCGGCTATGCACAAACTTCACCCAGGCTAACCTTAATTGCAACATTGCTTGGGATTATTTCCAATCCTTTTTATCATCTCTATTCTACCCTTTCTTTCTCTGAGTTTCCACTTTTTACATGAACTCTTTCCAAAAGTTATTTTTATGTGGATAAATCCAGAACGTTCACCTAAAGTCATGACTTTTCATTTCATGTTTACACAGTTTTTTCGGATTAAATCGCATGCATATGTGTGCCTTTTGTCTTTCTCTTCACAACCACTATGGATTTGATTCCAAATCCTGCCTGGCCAAAACTCACATTTTGATCTTTGGTGCATGGTTGATAGTTTTTGCTATTATTATTATTTCCGTTGTTGTTTCACTTGGCATTTGTTTTCCCACCGTTGGCGACCATGTCTGGTTCACATGACTCAAAAACTATCTATAGTGTGAGTTCTAACTCATACTCGTAATCACAGTAATTTGGGAATCGACAATCGGCTGTGGATTTTACTACGTATTGTCGTTAGCGGTGTTGTTGCTTTTGTAATCGTTGTTGTTGCTGTTATCCCGTATATTGGGATTTTCATAATCATTGTTGTTGTAGCTACATACGAATATTATAATTTATTTCATGGTCACCTTTGCTCAATTCGATTTAATATCCTTCGGTTGAAATTAACTTTAATTCTTAATTTGTTACCTAATTGATATTTAGACCAGGAGAGAAAATTCGATTCAGAGAGGGAGAGGGAGAGAAAGAGTGAGAGAGAAAGTGACAGAGTCAAAAATATAGTTATATTACGATAACCACTGCCCTTCGATTCGCATTTGTCCATCGCATTGAATATGAAAATTCATCGAATTAAGCCAACAGCTGTCGCTCTATTTGCCAATTACCTTAATGGATATTTATTTTGTCAATCGAGTGTTCCAACTGAAAAAAAGGTTAAAAGGACGCTGACAAAATTTACATACGTCCCAGGCGAGGTGTGGAAAAGGCCATGAATGACTATAATTATTAATATTAATATTAAGCGATTTCATCACATAATTTGCTTTATGCTATACACAAATTAACTGAATACATTTTCATTTCTTTTGAGGTTTAATTATAGGTATTAGAATCTACCGATTGCTGAGAATGAAGTCATTGCCTTACCTTATTGGTAAACAAGCGAACCAAAACGTCATGCTTCGACCACTCTGAAGGTCAATCGAGAGAATAAAATAACATCGAGAACAATGAGTAAGAATAACAAAAAAAGCAAGTTCTATAAAGGAAAAATAACAATAGACCAATAAAAACAATATCAACAAAAGAGCAACAACATCAATATGAACTTCACCACCAACAACAACAGAGTGGTCTCAACAACAACAGAGTGGTCTCACAAAATTTGCATAACTTTCGGTCTCGCTTCCAATTGATGCTGATTCACGAACTTTTCATATCGGTCCAACAGACGAAGCGGAACAAATTATAGTTCTTCAATAAATTATATAAAACCGCGTCAACGACAACCAGAGACATTGACCGACAAATTGGCGCCAGGCGAGCAATGAAAATGAGAGTAGAAACACAAAAATATATTTACCTAAATATAATGTGTGAAAAATATGAAATATGAAAAGAAATGTAATTTTCATTAAACATATAGAATTTAAGTCGAAATTATCAAACAAATTTAATTAAAACATTTACAAATCAGGTAAAAATTTAAAACCTACATTTAAATCAAGAAATGTATATAATGAATATAATATTCTAAACATTAAACTCTAATCTTTATTCCAAAGCAATCAAAAATTATATGACTAAAATTAAAATTCAAAATTATTGACATATTATAAATTTTTAGAAAGTAGAAATAGATAAAAAGACTGTAAAAATTGCACCATTAAATATAATTTCTTATGAGCAAAGAGTTAAATTAAATTCGAAATGAACGAAAAGTAATAAATGTTAAATTAAATTCAAATTGAGCGAATAGTATAAAATTCGTGATCATTAAAACGAAATAATAAAATGCAATTTAATTATATATTTAAATGTGTGAAAATAAAGAATGAAATGAGACGCAAATAAATTCGTCGAAATTCTTGTTAGTGTTCGGTGAAGTGTTTTATTGCTCCGGTCTTTATGGTTGGACTCTCTGTCTGTCTGCCTATCTGTCCGTGAGTCTATCCATCTCCGGCCCTGACTCTGAATGACGTCGATGGCCATCGGTCTCTGGTCTTTGGGGACGTCACTCGAATGACCACAAATTAGCAGGCAGCTCATGTCGGATGCAGAACGCCCTCTGGCGTTGCATGCGGTAACCAGCACGCATGGCGAGAACCAGGGGCTGAGTGAGTGGAATGGGTAAGAGGAAGAGAGGAAAAGTTAGTGCTGCCCATAGTCGACTGTTGGATGAAATGCTCGAGGACCCATGAATGCAGTTCTAATTTAATTTATTTTAAGTCAGCTGACAGCAAAAGAGAATTAAAACGGGGAGAACTATAGACAGAGTGCGTGAAAGAGAAGGATGAATGAAAAGTGGATTGAAAAATCAGAGAGCTAGAGAGAGAGAGAGAGAGAGTAAGAGAGCAGGAGTCAAAGTGCGTGGAGGCTGAAAAACTGAAATACTCTTAAATGCGATGTGGCTGATGGAAATTTCGAGGTTGTGTGAGTTTTCGTGATCGTCATAAATTTGTGGACTGAATTGAACGTAAATTTTGTAAAAAATACTTTTATTATCATTAAATTAAATTATTATTAAATTGGTATTCTAATATATTTAAAGATTTGTTATAAATTTACCATTATAAACTTTACCGTTATAAACATACCATGACTCTTGTTAAAATGATTTTTGTGATTAGTTGACTACATTCAAAGTAAAATCATTTATAAATCGACAAAAATAATAAACCTTAGTCTATTTCGGGCGAAAATTGTTCACAGTGTGACCTGAAAAACTCGTACGAAAATATGACACTAATGGAAATTGGCAACGATCGCCCTGGAGCCAAAAGTTTAATTGGAATTGGATTTTAGTTTCGTAAAAAATAATATTTTGCCAGCAAATGTAATTAATTCATTGAATGATGTCATGATCAGATAATATCTTCTTTTTGCAATTCGATTAATTAAGTTTTGTCTATTATTATTTTTTGTTGACATCTCACGATACAAATAAATATATAGATTTCTATGTCATTCCATTTATAGATTGAAGATTTTGCTATCATTGAGCTTTATTTATTGTTGAGATTTCTGTTATTTGTGTGGATTTTTTAATGATTTAA
This sequence comes from Coelopa frigida, assembly GCA_017309665.1. Lineage (NCBI taxonomy): Eukaryota > Metazoa > Arthropoda > Insecta > Diptera > Coelopidae > Coelopa > Coelopa frigida. Next base: position 25,057,786 of record CM029565.1, on the reverse strand, counting down.
TGATTATTATATTGTTAAGATTTTTGTTGTTATTGTATTAACCTTTCTGGTCTGTGCGAATAAATTTTATTCCATCTAAGTTTGTGTCAGGTTCTCAGACGAAGTGATTTACAGCTTGCTAGCGATTTTCGTCACACTTAAAACTCGAGTGCTTTTTAATGGTCACCTTTATCGTGTCCATTTATCGTCGTCATCGCTATCGTCATCATAATCGTTAAAGTCGCCGTCTTCAAAGTTCTCAAAATCCCCCAACACCCTTTCTTTCCACCGTACTCGTCTTGATTTTCATTCCCACACTCGGTTTGGAGATTAATATGAAATTCTGGTGAAGCGAAAAATTTATTGTTTTTCTACAATAATGCTGTTGAATTTATTCAGTCATCGAAGTTTCAATATTTTTTTCGTTTTTATAATATTTTCCGTCTATTGTATTTTTTTTCTTCAATTTCAGTTTTTGTGTAATTTTTCATTTTATTGCATTTTATACGAATTGTGTTTTCATATCAATCATTTAGTTTTGGTTTGTCTTCGCCGAAATTCGTGAAATATTTTTTTCTGGAATTTCTGTTTTGTGGTGAAACGCTTTCATTAGTTGAAATTCGAATGGGTGGAGATTTCGGTGAATGCATTCCTGGGGTTTCGAAATCACGCGACTCGCATTGAAATAAATGCGTGAACAAAAGAATTAGCAGAAAAAGGAGTAACCGGGAGAAGAACGAAATAAAGATAAAAAATTTATATAAAGTCAAATATTTAATTAATATATAAAAATTTAGTAATAAAATATTCATTATGAAATAATCATAACATTTTGAGAAATATTTTTCCAAAATTGATTTTAAAACAAAGACTCAAATATCTGAAGTATTAAAGTTTGTGATAAAAAGTTCTGACTGAACACTTTAAGGAGTGAAAAATCATCGCAACAACTGCTCGACCTTCGCCTAGAAATCATGGCAAAATCCACAAAATTGCCAACGGCTCGTTGGCCATGAATCCCAAACACATACACACCAACCTTTCAACAACGAACGAATACACACACAACTACATTCATGGGGAAGCCAAGAGAAAACTCGAATCGCACGTGGCGAGCGACTGAAAATAAATTCCATTGTGCAAGACGGATTCTTTTATCTTCAACTCGCTCGGTGTCTGTCTCTGTGTGTTGTATGTGCGTATGTGTGCGTCTTATAGAAGCTTATGAACAGTTTCTCTCTCCCTATTACCCACTTTTTAGTTGCTCATTCTATCTCTTTTGCGCATTCTTCGACTCTCGTCGCAGCCTCGTGTCCTTCAGTCAAGGCCTACGACAAAAACAACAAAATGAAGGACGAGGAGAAAAGAGGAGGATGAGAAAAACTCAACAAGTCGTTGTTTGTCGCCTTCGAGCTTCGTTTTTGTCCTTGTCCTTGTGAAGGGTTGTTGTTGCCGTGACCATTGTGTTGCTGTTACTTTAACTATATTTTTGTTGTTCCATTCCTTTGAGAGGGTATGAGAAAAATATTTATTTTTTTCATACTAGACTACAAACGAGTCTAGTGATGCGGTAGAAAAATTAACCCTGATACCTGATTTTAAATAAGAAAGAGAGAGAGAGAGAGAGAAAGATTCCCCTTCTCTAAAAAAGAGAGGTCGGAAAAATAAAAGGAATTTAAGACAAACGAATGAAAATAAAACATTTATATTCTCCAGGCAATTTGAAGACGACCTAGGAAAGCGAATCAAGGAAGGGCGAAGGAAATCTTTTTTCTGTCTCCATGTCCCTATTTCTCAAGGTGGTAGCGATGGAAAGAGAGAACAGTGAATGCGAGTGAATGATAAGAGCATTAGAAATGTTAGAAACACAGTAAGGAAAATATCTCTGAAGTGCAAGGATTTCTCTGAATGTCTTCTTCTCATTTTCAAGGCTCAGACTTCAGAAACTGTGTTTGTTTTGTTGTTATTAGGAGATTCTGTTGACTTATGTTTTTTGTTTTGTGATCTTAAATTATTGTATTTTAATTTATGTTAGTTATTCTCTATTTTATATTTGATTATCATATAAATTAGCAAATGGTTTATTCATATTTTGTTATTATATTTTTGTATTTTGTAATGTTTATATTTTATACTTCCTTAATTTATAATTGTCTCTTATAAATTTTTGTTATATGTGTAGAAATTCTCAAGCCAAGGATGTAATTTACAATAGGATAGAATAGCATAAGAGGCATTAAATAGATTACACAATTTAAAGACTACAAATAGTAGTGGGAGGTATAACAAAAGATTAGGACGAAGAATCCTTCTGTTATGACAACAGAAGTCCTGAAATTCCATTCGATGAAAAGCACTAAAGCATTTATGTGTAAAATAATCTACCACAGAGTAGTGCGAATAATTTATTGGAATAAAATTATTCTTCATTTTGCATTGAATTCAATTTAAACGTTTTCCTTTCATTTATTCAATAAAATTCGATGCGCTTCATTGACTTCTACTTGAACTTTAAAATTAATTCCTAAGTGACTTTGCAACGATTTCCTAAAGGACTTTAAACGACTTCCCGTGATGCTTTGAAACAACTTCCTGTTGCCTTTCAAATTATCTGCCGTTTCGATTTTAAATCAATTTCCTCTTGAACTTCGACTCTGCTTACGGTTTTTCTTTCTTTCCCCCCAACATTTGATTCGATTGGCGAAACAACAAAAAAGTTGTGATAATTTCAATATTATAACAACAAAAAGTAGCATTACATATAACACCAACAAAATCAATGGTTTGTAACATGAAAGTATAGGGGGAAAAGTAACACAGAGAGAGAGGGAAGTTGGGATATCGATTTTCTGTTGCATAAATTATTAAAATTTTTATTGGAAACACATAAAAAGGAACTTTTTATGACCAACTTCACCATAAAAGTAGGGTAAGGTTTCAAGAACAAGAACAGCTAAAGGGTAGGAAACAAAAGGAGCAGAAACTCCAAAACAGAAGTGGACAAGAGTAACAGAAACGAGAACATGAATATCATCATCATAGGGAAGGACAAGAAACTCAAGACCAGAGTTAACTACAGCAAGGATGAAAAGAACAAGACCAAGAGAAACAAATAATAACAACAACTATAGTACCAAGGCCAACAACAATGCCAACCGAGCTCAGAACAATAATATAAATTCCAATAACAGCAACAACTCAACTCAAACAACAATAACTTTAATAAAAAAAAAAAAAACAATTTTAACAACAACTCAGTGTAAACAGCAGAAGCAACAAATCATCTACCAGGAACTATAACTTCAGGACAACAACAAGGCCATTATCAACAAGATCAACAAAAAGTACGACAAGAACAGCAGCAACAACAATTTATAATAATAAATAAATATATAAATAATAAATAATAAATAATAATAAAATAATTGCTCATACAAAGTTTTGTGTAAATTCTTCCAACGTGTAAGAGGGATACAGGGTTAGGGAGAAATAGTGATGAAGAGAGCACTGAAGAGGAAGTAAGAAAGAGAGAATGGAAGAGAAGCCTGAGATAAATAATCCAGCACAAGAGATCCTTAGCGTTGAGCACAATTTAGTCCCTTGTAAAGCTATTAGAATGAAACAGGGAGAGCAATGGAGCAAAAATAGCAAAGCCAACAGGACCATAAAAAGAGCAACAACGTAAAAAATAACGAAATGAGAAACAGTGAAAGTAAGTACTAAACACGCCAGCTGCATTAACATCATGAGAATTCTCATTCCATGTACTGGCACAAAGGATAAACTTTTACCTTTTGTCAAACGAAATGAAACAGACAGAGACAGAAAATTATTTTCAAAGATAATTTTACAAAGCTTTTGCGGCGGAGGGAGGGAGTATGTAACAATGAAGAGAATTCCAATGAACTCAACTTTAGAATCCTAGGAGAGATCTCCTGTCTGACATCGCCTGTGAAACTTGCACAATGCCTGGAAGACATAAATTTTAGAATTTCGAGTTCATATAATTGAAAACTTCGCCTAAAGCCGAAAGCAATGAAACAACTCTGGGTGTTGGAAAGAATTCAATGTCTGAGACAATTAGTTAAATTGAATTGATGCCACTCATACGACCCAGGTGACAACATAGGGAGAGTAATGAAGAGTTGTATGGATTTATACTCTGGAAAGTGTAAACTCTTGCAGATGACTCATAATTATCCTCTTGAGATCTCGAAATTGAAAATTATCAATATAAATTTGAATTCAAAGTTACTCAAACGACATGAAAGTCATCAAATAGACTTCAATCGTCAAGAAGTCAAATAGAAATAACGAAAATCTACAGTAATAACTTGGTTTCTAATAGGATTTTTATCTCTTCTACTTAATTATAGTCGACACGGAATCCCCTGGCTACAAGCTTTAATAAAATTAAAGTTTCTATTTAAAGTCACTCATACGACATGAAGAAAACCATGGAAACAATATTCCAAAATTGTTGAGCATGAATTTCCAAAGAGCTAACCATTAGTGGAAGAAGAGGGAATGAGAAAAGAAGGAGGAGAACAAAGTTGTAATCAATCATTTGAATTCAATTAGAACGCAATTATATATCACTCATATGCTTAGGTGAGCGTAAATTGCACCTTCTAATCCTGTCAAACCCAACATAAATATGTTTAGATATATGTACATACACGAACATATGATTATATCTATATGTATACCGGAAGTGAAGCCATTTGTCATTTTTGTCAATTACTCACCTAAAATAGCTGCTTCCGACGCTGCATCGCTTCGCAAAAGTTATGATTCATTGAGTTTTCTCCTTCCTTCTTTTCCTTTTTTGCTCCTTCTTTCTCCTTGTGCCTTTTGCTTCCTTCACTTTCCCTATAAAATAATGATGTTGCTGAGAAAGTTTATGATTTTTGGGGTTTTCTTCCCTTCTGATGCCGACGAAATGAACCGAGATTATGTTTATTAATACATCATGTCAGAACCTGAAAAGAACACGAATATATTATCCGATTAGAAGGATATTAATGAAAGCCTTATGGAGGGAGAGCATATTTATTAGGCGGCTAACGGTGAGAGAGATACAAAGGCAAGAAACAAATTAAATAAATGGAACTGCGTAGAGAGAAGTACAAATTTGTTGGGGCATAAAATGAAGGAACTAACTAAAGTAATTTTTGTTCCGAAAACATATTGATTTTATAAGAATTCTTCACATAATTAACCCAAAGCTGTTTGTTACTTCATTGTAGACTAGACTATGAGTGCAGAAGACTTCGAGACTAAAAAAAAATATGTGGAGTAGGTTGAGCAGTCACGAGGCAGAAAGGATGAGAAAACGAGCTGTCGGACTTCTTTACAAATTGTAACACTTGCTTGTCATTTTGCAAGTGTGTACGTAAGTGTGTCTATGCAATTTAATCCTCTCATTGTCTCTTTCCCTCTCTTGAGTGAAATGTGTTCAAGCATGCGAGCGTGGTAAACGCGTGAATGGATCAATTGTGAAGGCGACTACTTGATTGAACAGAGCTTACATTTTAATACGATGCAAGGGAAAACGGAGAAGGCGTGAAGGAGAGTGTGTGAGACAGAGAGAGGAAACCACTTTTTCTCAGGACATCAGCTGCACGAGGTTGAGAAGGGTATTTGGAAAGGAAGAAGAAAGCGATTTTCTAAATCGGTTTCTAATCACATTCCACCCACCAACCGTCTGATGGTCGTGATGCCATTGGAGCATTAAATTGAAAAGGAGATTGCATACTTTTAGGATTTGTGGCGTGCAATAAACGCAAAGAGTGTGCATCAAGTAGCATGGGGAAATTATATAGCTTAAAATTTTCACATATTTAGCATTTAAACTTAAGTCATTGGGAAGAGAGAGATGATGATGAGAGATACAAAGAAAATTAAACTGCTGAATTTGTGTTCAAAACCCTGGAATTATGTTGCATTTTGTTTTATTGTATAAAAATTATTAAATTATAAAAGTTCGTGACAAACAAAATTAATAATCCATAACAATAAAAGCATAATTTGGAAAGAATTTAAAATATTTTTGGATTCTAGAAATATACAAGAATTATTTAATTTCTCGAATAGCATTTAATTTGGATAGTATTTCACGAGAATTTTTAACAAGTGAAATTTAAATTCATAAACTTAAAAACTGAAATTATTTTAACGATTGGCTTCTCTACCTTTACAAACAAGTTGAACGATTGACAAGCCATCGACCATGAGTCCTCGACCTCAACCAAAAAGGACATCCCGGGTCGAGTCCTGGTGAGTTTTTCGGTTGGATTTGGGTCGGAGTAAAGAAGTCTCATAAATGTCGACTATGAAATTGGAACATGATGAGCGTGAGAACAGGACGAAGATAAGGACAGTGGGAAAACACGATGGACTCGGAATACGAGAGAGCAAGGAAACGAAAGATGAGTAAGAAAGAGGAAACTATGTGGGGATTATAAAATGGAATGGACAAACGGACGAATTGGAGAAGCAGACTGGTTGACGAAAGGGAGGGAGAACGGACGAAAGGACGTTTGTGTAAGGATACGAATGAATTCGAGTTCGAAGAACCGTATCACATGAAAAGTAGAAATAGAGAGAGATGGAGAAAAGTTTTGTAGAATCCTCTGACTCAGTGGCTATGAATGTGTGAAACGAAGGATCTATGGGGGTTCAGTGTGTTAGTGTGTCTGTGTTCATGTGAGTGAATGTGTGAGTGTTTTTCAATCCTCCCACCCTTGGGGACTATGTGGAAATCTTTGTTGTTGCTTGAGACATAAATAAGGAAATGAAACATACTGCGATGTCCTGTTGATAATTTGACGAAAACCAGATACGAAGGAAGAAGAATGAAGAAGGAGAAAAGGGAAGGGAGTGATACACTTTTGTTTTTTGTTCTGTGTGAGAGGTTGTCGAGCGGATTAAGAGGTTGTTCTAGGGATTAGAAACTCGTTGACAAGGTGGGAAATTGCCAAAAGGTGAGGGTGAAAAGTGAAGATAGGAAATAAGGTCGAAAGCAATTGGGTTTGAGAGTTGAGAGATTAGGGTGAAGGACAAGGACAAATATTTGGATAAGTTGAAGTGCTGCGAAAGTGGTGTGAAAGCTTTTAAAATTGACTTTTGAAGAAGTCGGAAGTAATGTTTGAACAAAAATATATTTTTTATTTTTAATTGATTGCTCTATGAATACAAATTTGTATTATTAATTTTTAATATGGTTTTATTTAAAGTTTTATAATAAAGTTTTATTTTCAGAATAAATCGTGCAAAAGATACAAGATCATATCGGAAATATTTCAAAACAAACTTAAAAATTTTTATAACTTAATGCAAAATTTAGTTTCAAATTTTTATTTTTTACAATACATTTCATACATTTTGTCTGAATACACAAACGCTTTACCGGGTTATTAGAGGAAAAATACCCCAGGACAAGCACACAAATTCATACACAGTCACCCATTCCTCAATCACTCACAGACACACAAACCCACACATGAAAACCCAGCCTAACGAGCTCACATTGAAAATCTGCTGTTTTTGTTTCGAATTTTTTTTTATATGTGAATCGGGCAAAAAATGCGAAGGGATTTTCGTGAATCTCCTTTGCATAAGAAATTCAGGAAAAATAAAGGAAATCACAATAACATAACTAAACAAACGCCAGTCATGTTAGAGGGAATATAAAAAATTACAATAACAATGATGTACATTGTTGTAAAGTAAAGCAAAGACATAAGTAAAAACAACAACGTAAGTCAAAGTATTAACTTAAGTAAAATCAAAAACTTAAGTAAAAGACAAACAATAAAAACGTACCATAAAAAGAAAAAATATGTTTTTCCAGGAAAATTTATGCGACAAAATAATAAAAAATTTAGCAAGGTATGTAATTGTATAGGTATATGTATGGGTGTATCTGGAAAAAAAAGAACAAACTTATTCCCACAAGGGAATACATAAAATACATAAATCATACACAGAAACAGAAATCATCACTTACACATACATTCGGGGTCGAGATTTTACTTTCTCGCTCACTCAAACTTACACATATGTACATCTTATGGTTCACTCATACAAACACGTGAGCAAACACAATGTCGCATTATGTGAATCATCAAAACTTGGTTGCCTTCTGTCAACCAACCTTTTGTTTGTCTTCCCTTCGACATTACTTTAGTAAGGCTTTTGTAATTCTTGATCATGATTTATTTTATTATTTATGATTTTACTTATTCTACTATTATTGTTATGATTTTGATAATTTTATTTTTAAGAACAAGAGAGAATAACAAATTGTTTTTTATAAGTTCAATCGTTTGAATATTAAAGTTTTTGAAATATTCCCTTTACAAGAAGAAAATATTATAAAGAAATATAAAGGAAAAAAATATGTATTCAAAAATTCGATGAAATTATATTAGAAATTTAAACAGTATACTTAAATAAAAAAAAGTAAAGTTTCAAAGACTAAAGATTGACAGATTGAATAACAGTTGAATAAAACTAAAAGAAATATTGGATTAAATTGAGAGAAAAGAGGAATTATCATATCATAACAAAAAACAATTTATGAAATATAGTGACTCTTTGGGAAGAAATAAAAAAAAATATTTTATTGCCAAATACTTTTTCTTACAACAGAAACAAGAACCAGAGAAACAAAAATAACATCATGAAAAACAAACATCAAAAACCCCAAAATGAACCACAACACCTCCTAGCAACAATAAAATATTCAAAAAGGATAAAAAACAACAATAACAAATAACAACAACGTGTCCATGCTGTCACGTGGTGACCGACCTAAGTGTTGAATTATGCATAAGAGGGAGTGAGAGAGAGAGAGTGAGAAGGCACACAGAGAAACTTTTCGTGTGTTTTCTGCACTCATGTGGATTGTGTTATCCAAAAGTAATTTGTATGGAATTTTCGTTCCACATTTATTTTAGCCACGAAAATTTCATCCTCTCACTGAAACATGCTCGGTCTCGTTTTCCCTCCTTATCTCCTCTTCTCTTCCTTTATTTCTTCCTCTCTCTTTCACACTAGCTTTCACACTAGCTTTCACACTATCTCTGGGTGGTTATTTGTTCGTGTCTGAAATTTTGTTTTGTCCGAAAGTTTTTCCCAATTTTTATTGTTTGGGGATCTACAACTGACACACTCTCGATTTTTCTTCTCTCTCTCTTTCTAATTTGCAGCTGTGTAGTGAAATATACAAAATATGGAATATGTGTCCTTGTATTTTATTGTTGCTACAATAAAGTTCTCTTCATGTCATAGGGTTTAGTTTTGAAAGAGTCAATTTCACATCACTTGGATGATGAGAATGAAGATGACGAACTAATGATGATATAGCAGCATATGAAAACGGTTCTAGTCGGTTTTGATCAATGAATTTTGATCACTGTGTTCTCAAGAAAACACAAACTTAGAAGAATAAGAGAAATTGAAGTGGAAGAATACAGAACACTAAATGAGTATTTTTATTTCGACTGCAATTTTTTCTGTTTCGCTTTCGTTTAAATGGATTTTCATTTTTATTTGTCAAAAAAGTTAATAAAAATTTATTATTGTAGCGAAATAAAAGCGAGACTTAAAGAACAAATCTTAAAAAAAAAAAATATCTCTATTGTCATGATGGCAAAAGTTGAAGATTTATTTAGTTGTGAACTGAAGCCGCAACCATAACCACATTTTACTGCTACTTCTACAGCTACTTCTACAGCAAAGAAGTAGTAGTCTACAATAACAATTACTACTTCTACAATAAAAATAGCAACACCTCTCATAACAACAACAACCATAACCAATGCAAATCAGAGCATAACGAGCTTCAGTTTTCCATTCACGCCATTTCATTAAAAAGCTATTGAATTATATATGGGGCATATTTCTTCTTCTTATATCTTTCTTGACTTTCATTGAAATTGCAAGAATTTTTAGGACGCTATGATTATTGTAATTGTTATTATTGTTGTTATATTTGTTGTGATAGTTATTCTTTTTATTATTATTTTTGTATCTATTATAGTGGTAATTGTTGAGTAGCTGTAGTTGCTTTTTTTTAATTTATTGTTATTTGTTATGATTTTTTTTTTGCTATAGTTATTATAGTTATATAGGTGTTTTTATAGTTATTGGTGTAGTAAGCAAATTACCACTTTCTAACAGTAGAGAAATATTTCATTTTACAACTGTTTTTATGAAGTCAAGGTTTTGTAAGGTAGGTGAAGAAAGAGAAGGAATAAATCGTGCTTACTTTTATTGTAAGTGATTTTGTGTTTTTATTTATAGATTAATTTTTTCTTTCTAAATTATATACTTAAAAATATAATTTCGGTTCATCATTTTTCATGTCATTTGTCTTCTCATCGATTGCATTGAATTCTTTGATATAATATTCTTTCTTCCTAGTATTGAGCTCCATACTCATACCCATCGTCATATTTTTCCCAATGAATAATTTTCTCGTCATATTCATCTACTTTTCTATATTCATATCTTACTTAATTTTATCCCCATATTCACCTTCAATTTGATGATGACATCCATCAATCGATGAAACTGTTCACATCTGCAGCAACGCCACCAACGTTCAAGTTCAAAAGCTCAACACCTATGATGCAACAGCACGCAACGGTAGTTTCTTTCGTTGTTGTTGCAATAATACTTCTTTGTTTTCATATTCTTGTTTTTCTCCGTTTTTCTTTTACAGCTGTTTGTTGTTATTTCATAACATTTTCTTATTGTACTATGTATGTGTCATTTTACGGTTTGTTGATTTTACTGTTGTTGTTTTTCTTACTTTAATTTTTTTTTCTGATTTTTTTGTTGTTTTGTCTTTTTTTCTTCTTGCCAACTGTTGCATGTCAACGTTTAACACTAATTGCGTTCACCAAGCGTTGCCATATGTTGTCATCACAACTCAGTGTGTGAATTTTTTTCTTCGTCTTAATATACCTTTAACTTGTTTTCTTCATCTCCTTTAGTCTTTTCTGCTAGCAAGTTATTCTTTCCTTCTGGTTTACCTTATTTCACAACTGGTTCTGGTTGCAATGTCCTCATATCTAAACCGTCTTTTGTTATCTCAGTTGCCTTCGGTGAGTATGTTCTTATTTCTTATTCCTATTTCTATTCTTAAAAACAATTTTTAGTTAAAGAATTATATTCCTTAATGAATTGTATTATTTTAAAGAAATTAATACAATAACTACTCAAACTAAGAGAAAGGTAAAAATAATAAAAGGCAATAAAAATCGAAATACCAGCAGACACCAACATCCACATCATCGTCATTACCATCATCATAGCCATCATCGTGGCCATCATCATCGCAATCATCATCGCAATCATCATCCCAATCATCATCATCATCTCAATCATCATTGTCATGGAGGTCTTATCATGTGCCCTCTCACGTTTCCGTCAGTCAGTGTTGCTTACACAGCAGCAGCAAAAATAAATCTAAAAATAACAACAGCAACCACAAAATGACCAACATCTACTACAACAACAACAATTACTCCTACAATAACAACTTTGTCGTGAAAACTGAACCGAAACAAACCAAATAAAAACAAAAAACAAAAAAAAATCACCGCTATCTTTGCCCGCGGTGCAGAAGCCCAAGACTTGGCCTAAAAGTCGACTTCCATCAGCTTTGGAGTCTACTCGATGAGTTGCCACACGAGCAGCTGATCCGCGGCAAAGCGAAGCCAGTTGTTGCCACAAGGTTTTGTTGCTACTCGCATTTGTTTTTCGTTTGTTTTGTTTTGATTTGTTTTGTTTCTACAACCAGTTTGTATTGTTTTTGTTTCCACAACTACGTGTTATTGTTGTTACTACGACTAGTTGCAGTTGCTGCTGATCCGCTTGCAGCAGCAACATTTGTTGTACTCTGTCTATTTCATACTCTCTATGTCTGTCTCTCTCTCTCTCTCTTCTACGCTATCTACCTAGATTTTGGATAATTCTCCAAAAATCAACAGTCAGAGAGGGCTTGGATTGTTTTTTGTTGTTAGTATGATTTTTTTGTTGTCTTTTTTGTCATTTTGTTACTTTTGTGATCTTGTTTTTTTTTCATTGTTTTTCTTTTCTATTTTTTGTTTGTTTCTATTTTTGGGCTTTCGTTGTTTTTCTGGGATTTTGTTATTGTGTCTGGAATTTTGTTGTTTTGTCTGCAACTTTGTTGTTGTGCCTGCAACTTTGTTGTTTTGTCTGCAGCTTGGTTCTTCCTGTCGTGGTATTCATTTTGTTGTTTTTGTAGCTGTTGTCTTCTTCTATGGTTGGCAACATTGTTACTAATTGGCGAACCTGTCAAGAATTCAATTGACTGTTTGCCTAAGTTTGGGCACAACGGAGAGAATGAATTGATGTTTAGCCTAAAGTGAGTGGAGTCTGGATGTGAAAGCTAAGGTTGACAGGGTCGGGGAACTACCTTTTGGAGCGAGTTCAAAACCCACAGATCAAGGAACCAGTTAAGATGTCAAGCTTTTCTGTTGTCAGAACATTCAGGCAACGCTGTTAAACAACAGAAATGTATTGAAATTTCAAACAAAAATGTAATGTAATTGAATATTCTAAATACAAAACTATAGGTCATGTTGAAACGAATAAAAGTAAATAAACAAAATGTAAATGTAATTTTTTAATGATAAGCAAATGAATAAAATAAAATTGAACTCACAATTGTAAATAACTTCTCTAACAAATCAAACAACAACATTGAAAACTCATGTTTCTTCACGAAATTTATATTCAGAAAAACACAGAAATTTATAAATAAATATAGTGAAAATAGGGAACACGAAATATAAATATTTACATATATTAAAAAAATTAATTGATGAACAAAAAATGTAAACTTTCAATGAAACAATTTAGAGGTATGTAGAAAAGTTGAAATGAGTATAGTGAATATATGAATATATATAGTATATGAAAATATGAATATATGAGTATATGAAAAGTGGAATTTAAAATAATGGTATAAAAAATATAATACAAATTTTATAAAATATTTTATAAGAAATGAATGTTCAATAAAACATTTTTTCTATCTAAGGAAATTTCGATTGAAATCCCTTGAGAAAACCCTGGCAAAACAAAGTAAAATCTACTCGATCGGCAGTTTGAAACCGAAGCCAAAACTGGTTCCAATGTGAATCAGGTCTTTCAATATGCAGAAACTAAGGTAAAACCATAAACAGAGGAAAGAAGTGGAGGAAAGAAAAGGGAAAGAGAAATACAAAAACATCGACGATGACGACGACGATGCCCCAGTGCCCTGGCGATCATTAAATAATCAATTTCCAACTTTTTTCTAACGTTTGGTAAAACTAGAAAAATAAAAATGCAGACCATAAAAAGATAAACCTGAACGCACAACAGAAAAGGAAAAATCGCATGCAAAGGAGAAGGCGAAAAACTTGAAAGAGAGAAACAAGAAAAGAGTAATAAGAAGACTGACAAGAAAAAAAAATACGGAAAATAAAAAGAAAAATTACTGCAAATAAAAAGAAAAATTACCACAAATAAAATGAGAAATAGAATAGATGTAAGAGAACTGCACAATTACGGTGATAACTCGTACATATATTTCTCAAACTCTATCTCTCTCTCTAGACTTCTTCGAGCTCGAAAAATCGTTTGATTCTGCGGTTTCTGCTGAAGTTGGAGCACGTAATGCTCTCGCACTGAACGATGCCGTAATCGCTGTCAAAGCCGTTGTTATTGTCGTCATCATCGTCGTCATCACTGTCTACCTCGTTGTCGTCATCACTATCGATGTCCTTGTCGTCATTGCTGTCGCTGTCGTCATCACTGTCGTGGCCATTAAACTCCCGCCTTTTACTCCGTAGAATACTGAAATTTTGGATTTCCTCCTCTTTTCGGCTTTCCATCTCTCTTTTCGTCTCCAGTCGTATCTGTTTTGACGGCTGTTGTGTGAGAGAGATTCACTATAACTCTTCATCATCATTATTGGCATCTGTTTTACTCACTATCATTTCATTAACTTCTTCCTCTCCATTATCACCATTTTTATTTTACTTTTATTGGTCTTTTCTATGTCTAAGTAGATGAGTTTCGCTCTCTCTCTACTTAGATTCATCTTTCCTTTTAGTATTTGAATTTATATCCTTTTCTCCATTTGTTTAGTGTCACCAGTTTCGATGAAATACGTCTCTAACTCCTGTTTTTATGATCGTTGTTTTATCTTCGGTTTATATGCTTTGAGTTTCTCGCCCTTACATCTCTGGTATGTCTAAGCTTTATGTCTAAACTTCATACCTAACACTTATGACTATTTTTTCTCTATTTAATTTTTATGTCTCTCTGAAATAAAAATGAGTTATTTTATTTCTATTATTTTCTGTCCTTTCGCAGTAATTACCAATTCAAATTATTTTTTATTATTTGTCTTTTCTTGTTTATTCTAATAATTCGATATTTTCTTCTTTTACATGTAAAATTTTTATTATAGTAAATATTTCTCTTATTTTTCATTTATTCTACCTTCTTCAGAGGCTACCATTAAATTCGCAATTAAGTTTTCAGACATTTCTTCTGTTGATTTCTGAACCATGAAATCGCAATTGACTTCGATAGACGACCTCCTCGAAGAACAACAAAAAAATATGCTTTTCACAGATGTGGGCAACAGTGAAAAGTTTACAAGAGCAATTGAAGCAACAAAAATAACAATAGCAAAGAGGGAGAACCACACCCGAATCAATAACACAAAAAGTGACGACTTCATCGTCAGATATTGATTTTATTTCATTCAACAAATGCCACCGAATCATCAACAACAATTGTCAATATAGTGAAAGGTTTCACAACGGAGAGATCTTTCAAGAGAAATATTTCAGAAAATAATTGAAAAATATATAAAAATAAAGAGATAAAAAAAATCTCGATTGTAATAAAAACAACAGAAAAATATGAAATGTCATTAAATTGTGAAGAAATTGAAGAGCAAATGAATCCCGATTAAATCGAGATATTCATAAAAGGAGATAATGGTAAAAGATGAAATTGGTAAAAATAGATATTGGTAAAAAGAAATGTTGTTGGTAAGAAAAGTAAATAAGTAAAAAGAAATTCAATGCAACATCAGAAATTATCGCCGTGTCATTGTGACAATTTAAAGAGTGATATGGAAAGAAATTTAATAGAGGACGGACCGATAAGTGACGTGAATTATGTAAACTGAGAGAGATTTCAAAGTTCCTATTATAAATTTCTATTAGTAATTTGTGTTCATCAATTCTCGTGATATTTTTAAATTTTGTAATATTTCTCTGAAATCATCAACAATCGATTGGATCATTATTTTCTGAGTTCATGTCATTATTTTTGCAACGACAATGGAGACATCAATTTTGACAGCAACAACAAGAGTAATGACAACAAAAACTCCAATAAAAATGATAATAACAACAACCATAATGACAACAACGACAGCTGTTAAACCACTCACTGACATTTGCTGTCAGTGGCTTATGGCTTATGCAATCCCATATTTTCGTCTCTTTGTTTCATTTTATTTCATCTGACATTTCGACAATCGCTACCAGACAGAGCGACAATTAATATTTCATGTTTCATCGCTTCCGACACGCTATAATTGTTGAAATTCCAACTCGAATCGTCTTCCTTTCTCTTTCGCTGCCATCTGTTGACTGCGATTTGGTAGCATCCTCTTTATCTTCATCTTCCTTCTCTCTATCACAATCGTTCTCTTCCTCAGTATTTTGATGTTCCTTTCTCTTCCGTCTTCGACCTTCATTGTTGCGCCTCCAATCGATCGATTCCTCTTCTTAGTTTCTGAATTAATTTATGGTCACCCTAATCGTCGCAATCTTCAACCTGTCTTCTATAGTCTCATCATCTGTCATCTCTCCTCTATTCAACTTTCTTCAAACAATAATGTCTCTCATAATAATTATCTTCATAATCTTACTATTCTCGTAAATTCTTCATTATTTTCTTTTACATCTGCACCATATTCCCATTCATCGTCTTCTCTTTAACCATATCGCCTCTCATTTCCTACATCCTCATCGCTATCGCCTCTTTCTCATTTCAGCCATCAACGATATTTTCGTTAGCCGTAATTAATTACGGCCTCATGACATTTCAAGTTCATGTCTTCCCAACTCTCTGTCCATTTTATTTTCTTTCTCTCATTTCCTTCATTCACTTATTGAGGCAGGCTTTGGTTCATGGCGTCGTCGTCATGATTTTCGAGTATTGCCTCCGCCATCGAAAGTAAATGTGTTTTGACATTTCCCATTTGACAGCTGTCATTCCGCGTCCACTCGTTGGAGAGGTTGTTATTGTTCTTATTGTTACTTTTGTCTTATTTGTGGTTATATTTTTTATTCTGTTTTTATTGTTTCATAGTTTCATTTTTGTTAGGTTTTAAGCTTTTAGGAGCCTTATTAAAACCAATTTATTTGTCTCGTTGTCTACCTCCCACCAGCTGTCGCACCAGCAACGCATGAAGTGACAAAATTATGTATTGGAAATAAATAATAATAAGTTTTTTGTTGATATTTGTTTGAAATTGATGAACTGTTTGTCCCTGGGTTTAATTTCTCGTAAATACAAAATGAAAATGACTGAGAATCAATCGTTTAGGTACTATCATAAAAATTAGCAAAGATAGAACCAATTTCAGGTTGAGATTCTTTAGGAAATCATTTTGATAAACTTTTAATTTTTCTCTCTCATTCTCAATTCATACTTAATTAAAATTAAAGTTAAAATAAATTTTAAATAAAATTCAATAAATTTATAATTTATTGAATTTAAGACAACATTTATTTTTTAATATCATTATTATTTTTTTTTTTTTAAATTCCCAATGGCGTAATTTCGCCACTAAACGTAATTAAATGCAGCCATTTTACCTTTTAACGACGAGTGTCAAATCGCAGCCACGAGGTCTCACGACAGCAATATCACGTGAAAACTGCTCTCTGATGACAAATCAAGAATCCCCCAAAGGTAAAGGTAAAGAGAGGAAGAAAGATATACAGACATCGCGAGAATGAGAGAGAAAATTAAATGTGAATAACGTGGGTGCCTTTAAATGAAATTAATTATGGAAACGTACCGACAACGACCGTTGAGATTTTTGACAGCAATTTGTCAGCCAAGGTATTCTCATTCATCTCTCTCACTCGCTCTTTCGCTTCCCTTAAGTGCCTCCGACTATATGTTTCTCTGTCACTCGTTCGCTTGATGATGATAATAATATTTTCAGGTTCCCGCAGGCGACCAAAGTTCATTTTAATCACAATTGCGTGACGTCCTTGTTTTTAATTCACTTAATGGCGAAGAGGAGGAAGATGGTGGTGGCTACATTTTTTTTTATTTATCATGGTTTTTATTATGATTTTACTTTTTTTTTTGTTTTGATATTTTTGTCAATCATTTCATATTCTTATTTTATTTTATTTTCGTTAATGGTGAACTGCTTTTTATTAGTATTTCATGCTGCGTTTTGATCCATATTTTTACTATATAGTACAGTTCTTCTCACTCAATCTATCTCTCTCTCCCTATCTCCCCTTCTATCTCTTTGACCCGCTATACATTAACTTGTTTTTTCATCCCACTGTCTATTTGTTCCTGAGCCAATCTGTTGTTCGCCCGAAAACATACGTTCTCTTTAAATTCAGCATCACGTTTCTCGGCACGGACACGCCCTCATTTAGCAGGGATGTTCTTCGACACCCAACTACCTTTCTCTTATCTCTTCTCCTCTCTCTCTCTCTCTCTGTTTGTATCATATTCTTCAAGAGGGAGGTGAGAATGAGATTATGAAAATGAGATCATTTCAACTAATTGCGACGCATTCATGTGAAAAATCGTGAAAAAGAAACCATTGAAGAAGGAGAAAATCCAAAAAGAGAGAAGGGTAGAATAGAAAGAAACGGATAATGGAGAGAAAGAGAGGCTAGAAGAAAGAAGTTCAAGTAAAAAAGAAGTAAAAAATAGCAATGGGGTTAAATTTCGATATATGAAAGAAAATAAAAACGTATTTAGTACGAAATGAAAATGAAGAAAGAAATAAAACGGAAGAAGACTATAAAAGGAATTAGCGAAACATAAAAAAAGATGACAGTAAAAAACATGACCGAAGAACAAATGATGGGAGAGAAACAAAAGAAAAGAAAGATAACGTTATAAAACATACACAAAAAAGTCTATTAATCTCCCATAATTTGAAAAACGAGCTTGTCTATTGCATAAAAGCTCGGCGTGGCTTCTAAGAGAGGTTCCCCGGGACCTCAACGTCACCGAGGACCAGGTCATAACTTCAAAGACGGCGGCAAAACAGCGAAAATCGGTGCGAGAATAATTATACATCTACCACACCGAGCACTGAGTATACGTAGATTAGCTTTCGAATACATTAATTATAAATGAAGCAACAGCGCAGTCAAAAACCAAAAAATTAAAACCAAATAAAGAATACGCAAAAGTGAAGAAGTGGAAAAAAAGTATAAAGAAGTATAAAAAATATAACAAACAACATCAGAAAACAAATATACCTACATAAACTTATTATGTAATGGTAAATTTTTGAAAAAAGCAACACATAAAGAGGAGTGATAAAAATAGGCATCAAAATAGAGTTACGAAATTTTTTGGGGTCAGTAACCATCGTGTGTAAATTTTGGTAGGCCATTACAATAAATCCATTAGACCAACAAGAACAGCCGATTGAAATGTGGTCGAAATGTATGTCTTTAAGAAGGTCTATGGGATGATATTTCATTGGGATGACTTTAAATTTAAATAACTTTTCATTCAAAATTATACGTGGATAATTAATAAAAAATAAAACAATTTTATTATTTTTGCATTGAAAATTTTAATTTAAATTTGTTTTAGTGTTTATAATTGAGGGAAAAGAATTAAATTCTATTTTTTACATCATACGCCCTGCCTTCACTGCACCGCCCACTTGTTGCCCTCCCTCGCCTTGGGCTAAAAAAAATAAAGCCTTAGAAACCTAACCAAATCGACAAACAGATAGAGAGAAACAAAATATGCAGATAGAGACAGAGAAAAGGAAACGAGGCGAGGTTCGTTTTATTGTTCTTTTGATTGCCACATTAAGCGTGACGTTGCTGCCAACGTGTTCACCCAGGTTGTTCTGCTTCATTGAATAACCGAGGGATGAGAGAGAAAGAGAGAGTGAGATAAAGCCGGAGCTTCGCTGCTCTGCTTTGTTGAGTTTTGTGTCATTGTCATAGTGATCGAGTTGTTATTCTTTTTAGTTATTTTATATTTTTGTATGATTATTGTTATTATTAATGTTATTGTAATTGTTGTTGCTGTCAATTACTCCTGCTCCAAAATCCACCTGTCATTCCTTATTTTCCTTTAATTATTTTATTTCTTCCCCTTTATTTCACACTTCTTCTCTCACCCATCTCATACTTCACATTCCTGTCTGTCTGCCTGAATGTCTGCCTCTCTGTCTGCATCCAGAAGAACTTAACATCAATTATTTTTTGCTGTCGAATGACTTCACGCTGCGTTAGAAGATGTACGATGATGAGGAAAATGTGAGAGGAGAGAATATCATGGGTTAAGTGTTACCAATGCCATTGAAATTTACGCCCAGACAGCCATTGAAATTTACGCCCAGACAGCGTGACGGACATCGACATTCAGATGTAAAGAACCGACAGCTGAGCGAAACGGCGGTCGTTGGAGAGACAGGGATATGGGGATAATATGATGGAAGCCTTTAAAGGGTTTTTCATGAGTCTATAAAAAAAGATAAAAGGATTTCAAAGTTTGAAAAGAGAGAATCCGATGGCAATAAATTTTAATAGTTCTAGAAATGATTAAATTCACAAAAATAATTAAAAGTCATTAAAGTAAATGATGAGAGATACAGAAAATTAAAATGAGAAGAAATTAGTTAATTAATTAAAAAATAAGATTCGATCTTCAAAATTTTTTTCTATAATCAATTTTCTATATCTTTCATTTTCCAATTACCAATGGTGATAATTGCTGTAATTTATCATAACGAAGGTAAAAAATATAATTTGTTTGAAAGACAAAAATTTCAATAAATAATTACAACAACAAAAATGTTAATAACTGAAATTGCAATGACCTGACAATTATGCACAACGATATGGCAAAGCCAATCATCACGTCAAACCAGTGTCAATCGATCGATCGACGGTGAAATGGATCCATCGACCGATGTCGGCCATAAATTATGGGCTAATGACAGACACACTTTGGCCACGCACGTCAAAAAGGTGCGAAGCCATAAGCAAAAACAACAATAGCCATACCAGTAATCAACCACACAACAACAAGATCATCAACATTAACAACAACATGGAATCCAAACTCATGGAATGGCAACAAAAAGAAAAATTCCACAAGCATTTTAAATTCATGTCGCAGCGAACGGAGCGGAAACGGAACTCACGCAGACATTAGTGAAAAAATTATTCACAAGAAACAACAACAAAAACAATAAGAAGTAAGAACAATAATAATAAAGCCTATGTTGTCCACAGTATTAATAACTGAAATGCGAAATCCCCGGTGGGCGCTTGTTTGGTGGGCGTGGTGTCAGCGCAAAAAGAAGATATGATTAATTGCGATTTTCCACCAACAACAGTAATAACATTAAGAGCAGCCGGGCATAACCAACAACAACAATTAAACGTTGAAACCCTCGTCAAGGTTAAACAAAAGCTTGAACAAAATTGTGTTTTGATTATGTGTCTGAGATGGAAATTATATTGCAATAAAAACATAATAAAGAAATATAACAAAACAGAAAAAAAAACATAAATGAAAACAAGAAAAAAGAAACAAAAAAATTAACATTAAAACATAAAATAATATATAAAATGAGGGGGACAAAAAAATTAAAATTATTTATGTTGAAACGTTTAATTGAGCTCATAGTCTGAAATCATTTAATTCCTACAACCGCAAGGCAATTAAAATTGTAGGACAAAATACCAAAAATAAATTAATTTAAAAGTTTCTGCAAACACACGATAAACGTTTCTGCAATTAAAAAATATAATAAAATATATATAGAAAGTATAGAACTTAATAACCTCAAGAAACCTCTCTCTCTAGAAACTGAGAACGACAAAGACAAAAGACTTCTTTTTGTTTTTCCTACCAGACGAAACGGAGCTATGGTGTCGTGTGTATACCACAGTAGAGAGTTAAAGTGAACGAAGGAGGGATGCTGCTTTCGTTGCGATAATTACAAGTCTGTCTCAAGTAAAAGTGTGGGAATGGGTTGCGTTGGGTTTTCCATAATTATAGGATTCCCAGTACAGAAAATATTCATTAAGTTCGCAGATAAGTAGAATTTCCAAGAATTACAGATCATTTTCACTAAGATGTATGGCGGATTTAGATTTTCTTCTATTCATTGTATTTTTTGAATATATAGAAATGTTCTCAAAAGCCCGCATATAGTCGTAACTGATTTCTTAATAAAGATAGACTTTCATTTATTTCTTGGTATAAGTTGTTGGTTTATTTTTGTGTTCTTTTATTTATTTATATACTACTTCAAATTTCCCTCCAATGTTATAGTGATATTTTTGTTTTATTGTAGGGAATTTCCCTGCGCGAAATTTAAACAAAAAAGCGTTCATAAAAATAAAAGTAAACAAAATTAAAAGGGGAACAAATATTTAAAAAAACAAAATGAAAGCCGAGGGCACACTAACAGAAATTTATTTCCTTAATCAGTCAAAATCAAAAATTCACCTCTTCTCTCCCTTTTCCCCCTCTTCACTTTCTCCTTCTCATCTCCTCTCACTTTGTCGCTCACATATGTGCAAAACACCACGATGACTGGGGGTGAGAAAAATCAATGAAAGCATTAAATTCGTTCCCTCGATGTCAATGCCAATGGCGGCATTTTTGGCCAAAACCTGATACTCGTTGACAAAAAAGCAAACACTATCATAACACGACCTTCCGACCACTTTAACCCCTTTGTCATGTGCGGCGATCCCCTTCTGTTCTTATCGTCTAGGCGGCCATCCCATTACTGCGGACGTCGCTGTTGTTGACGCGGTCGTGTCAACAGGTGATTTTTCCGGTTTGTTTTTGGTTCTATGGTGTGTTTTGTGCAAGTGAGGCTTTACACGGAAAAAAATTATTTTCTATTCGAATTTTAATTTAATTTATTTAAAGAACGTTCGAAATTAAAATCATTTTGTAAATTAAACATTTTTAATTTGCTATTTATTTCTCTTTGTGAAAATTTTAATATTTTTTTTTTCAATATTTTTCATGGTTTCGTAAATTTGAATTTTTGTAAATTGAATTTTGTAAATAAATCTTTTGATGATTTGTACTAATATTTTTAAATTTATAATATCTTTTAATATATCTTTAGAATATTATAAAAGCACTGAAAGTGCTAATTTATGTATTTTAGCTTATGTTTTTATGCAATTTATGTATATTTTTTAATTTCATTTATAAAAAAATAATGAAATTAAATATTTTTAAGAAATAGATATTAAGAACAAATTTGTTAATTCTTATATAAATTTTTAAAATTTTTTATTTTTATTCAACATGTTGTTGATTCCATATTTGACATTGCTTTCCCTATTCGAATAAAATTTCAGTGTAATTGGCCTCACTCACTTACTCTGTCACCACCTGCTCCCATCTCACATATATCAACATCTACAAGTTCAATGTGTGTGTGTGTGCTTGTACGTGTGTGTTGGCAGTGCCTAGGGCGTGTGAGTGAGCGGAAGCTATAATATTAAATGGCTGCTCGCATGGCGCTTCCTCTTTCAGGCTCTCGACCACTCGAGGGATTCAATTTTGCTTGTGTCGTTTCGGTTTTACTGAACTTGTTGTTAATTTTGTTCTTATTGTTTTTGTTGTTGTTATTTTTGTTTTTGTTATTGTTCACGTAAAAAATTACAACGATTTTCTTTGTGTCTATTCTTCTTTGATATTATTTTAGAAGCGATAAGAGCCATAATAAAAAAAATAAAAACAAGAACAACAACGATAGATGGACGAATCCCTCGACTAGACAAGAGATTTCACGGTAAATTAGCGTTCGAGGTGTGGAGACTGCGTTTGTCTCCCTCTTTTTTCACAAAAGTACATGCTTTATATATCGTTATTGTTGGTATTATTGTCTCCAACAATATGTCGTTTGTTGCCGTCAATGGGGTGGATGAGTACACATATGTGTGTGCGTTGTTATTGTTGCTTTCGTTTCAATGTTTGTATGTGTATTCGTGGAAATTTCATTTATAAAGAAAATTGATTGAATGATTTTTTTAGTGGTTTGACATGAGATCACACTCCGCTTCTTTATCTTCTTTGTATTCATTTTTCACTTACTGTACCTTTTATTTGTCCCATTCACTTTACGAGATTTATTTTTACACTCCAGATCGATGTTGTCGTCGTGTGAAATAAGAATCCCAATTTAAGGAGTTGAAAATACCTATGCTCATGAGTATGGAAGATTTTGTTAAAGAGGATATTCCACTTACAAGGTCCGTTTTTGTCTCTTTTTTGTCTGGAAGGAGAAATATGAGATCAATTAAAGGTTGAATTGATTCATTTAGAGAAAACCCTTTAAATTGAGAAAATTAATTAATGAATACAATATAATTATATCATTAACAAAAATTTATATTTTGTAATTCAATAATAATGTTTATGATTAAAAAACGTATTTTTAAAACAACGATTTCTATTAGTTTAAAAAAAAATTACACAAAATGTTCCAACGCCAAAAAAGTCAAACACGATTCTGTTTGAACATTTCTTTTACCTCAGTGTATAAATTTTTATATCTCTTTATTGCTTTAAAGTTTAAACCCCCAAACAAAAGGCCAAGATCAAACTTTCTTGGAACGAAGTCACGAAAAAATCATAATCTACAACGTGATAATGCTTAATACGAACAACAACAACATTGTATTTCATCACATCAACTGGGAAAAGATTGATCCGATACAACAACAACAACAAAATGATGGCGTATCCCAAAACCATCAACAGCAACATCATCATCACTGCAATTGTTTAATCAAGTGATAAATCTTTAATCAAACAGCTGTTCGAGTTGAACTCATCAACGGTAACCACAACAAGCGTATTTTTTTTACAAAACAACAAGAGTTTTTTTCTATAACAAAAACATAATAGAGGGTACAACAACATAAAGGAAAGTAACAGCAACAATATCAGAGTGAAGCATGAGAATTTTCGACAAGCTTTAGCTTTAGATCAAACTTCAAAATTAAACCGTAGCAACAACAACAACATCGAGAATACCAAAAAAACAGAACTACAAAAACAAAATACCTACAACAAAAAACAACAACATTAAAGACGATACAACAACCCCATGAACTACAACACGAAACGAACGAAACAGAGAACCAACAACACCAACTAATTCAACCACATTCAACAGCTGTTCAATGAAGCGATGACCTTTTTGTTGTTGTAGTTGTTATTATTGTTTACCAAATAAGATTCTTCATGGTACAACAACCATGTCTCAACAACAACACTTGGAAGACAAAACCAAAATTAACGCCTGCCCTACACAAACGTCTTCTCGCTTCGCCACGCCCCCTTCTGCCCCTCGACCAAAGTAAAGACGTTAATCAAGCGTTGAACACGACTTTTGAACGCTTCTCTTTGTTGTTGTGGTTGTTTCTAATTTTCCGCTCACTCGAGGAAAGGAAACAGCTCCAAGAAAGGTGAAACATTTAGAAAAAAATTTAAAATGAAAAAAAATCGTCTAAGAAGAGAAACAAAAAATGAGGAAAATTTATATATAAAAAAAATACAAAAAAATAGCAAAACTTAAAATGGTGATAACAAAGTAGTTGGAAAAACCCGGGGAAAACTGGTGAAATCGGAAAGAAATCACACAATTCAGTTGAATGGTTGACTTGATAAGGTGTTAACTGGGTCGGAAGAGTGGAGGCGGAACTTCAAAGACCTGTCAGTAGAACAACAACAACTGAAACAATGACTCCTGGACACTGGTGATGCTCGTGGTTTCATGGAAAGTTGAAAAAACTTAAATAAATAAGATTACAGAATGAAGGAGTTGAGGAAAGTTCGAGGGGTGCCTGAGGACAAATGTGAGAGTTGTGAAGGAGGCAGTAATGGAAGAGGAAGTAAAGAAGAAAGAAGTGATGTTGGTTAAGCTTGAAGTAATGCAACAGTAACGAAGGAAGTTGTTAAGGTGTGGGAAGTTATTGTCTTAGAGAAGTTTTATGGCGCATCTGGTTCTAAGTAGTAGAGTATTAATTTAAAAGTTCAAGATGAAACTAGAATCTTGAAGACCTAGAGAAGAAATTCCTTCGCAGTAGATGTATTTGGATGATATGGGTGATATATTAGGAAGATAAAGTAAGTGAATAAGTAGGGTGTGTAAAAATATATAATAATAAATTAAAATTTAGTAGGATAAATGACATTTTTTTCATTTTTGACCGATTTACCACATGATCTATTTTGAAAAAAGTTCCGAGCATAATAAATTATATTTGGATGGATGGCAAATAATAATCAAAATAAGAATTATTTCTCATAACCACATCAATAAATACAAATTGGAAATAAATACGGTGAAAGTCCAGAACAAATGGTATGAAAAAGATTCGATAATTTCGTAATCGTCAGTTGAGCTGAACCTTTTTTCTTTTCTCTCTCCTCTTTCTCTCTCTCATTCCCTAACAAT
Source organism: Coelopa frigida (assembly GCA_017309665.1). Taxonomy (NCBI): domain Eukaryota; kingdom Metazoa; phylum Arthropoda; class Insecta; order Diptera; family Coelopidae; genus Coelopa; species Coelopa frigida. Next base: position 25,032,009 of record CM029565.1, on the reverse strand, counting down.
TTTTGTATTCTATAGCTCTGTCGGAATCTATGACTGAAAGCGATGAACACAATTTCATCCCATTTTTCTGCCATTCTTTTCTCATCGCTTCTCCTTCTTTATCTTCTATCGGTTATTATTGTTTCCTTTTTCTTTTCCTATCTATTTTATTCTTATATTTTTTCTTTTCGTGTTTATCGAACTTATTGTTATTTTTGTTATTACATACAAAGATATTTTTCGAAAAGAAAGTCACGTTTTATTCAGGTCGTTTGTATTTTATTTTGTCTTTCCCATAAATTCAGCAACAATTGCAAAAGCAACAATAATCTATGGCCCTCTATAGTATCAGCTATACACCTCGATTCCCTTGTACAAAATTGTAACACGGACTTAGATCGAATCAAATCGAGTCGAATTGAGTCCAGGTCGCATCGTGAGCTAAGTTAAGAGCTGGGCTTTCATAAACGTCAACGAGGCTCACGTACCGTCTGGGCCTGACCCACTTTCGATACCTTATGGACCTCGTATTTTCCATCTCGCTCGCAATTTTTCTTTTTTTTTCTTTGTCTGGGATTTTCGTCATGGGTTTTTGTTTGTGGTTTGTCGGGATTTTTTCTTTTATCTGCACTTTTTTGTTTTGTCTTTTGTATTTTTTGTTGATTTTTTTGAGGACTTTTTCGTTTGGCTCAGTTTGTTTGCCAATCGTTTGCTGTTACCAATCGTTGGTTTTGTTTTGATTTCGTGCACTCATTTTTGTGTACTTTTTTATTGTTTTGCTATCGTTACAATAAAAGCCATCGAAACAACAACAACAAAGGATACTTTAAAAAAAAAAAACAAAAACAAAAAAAATTAAAAAAAAAATAACAATAATATCGCCTCGTGGAACCTCATTGAAACATCTTCCCAGACACAATGGCTTTTATCCGTGACCAACCATGGTCTCGCACAATGCTTATTGTAATGAAGCATTAAATCACAATCGAACCCATCGCCACCTCCCTCCCACTTACTCCCCTTCTCTCTCTCCCTCCTTCTCTGTTTTGGTCTCCCTGTCCATATTTGTTTATTGACCCCGCATTTGGATGGCAACAACAAAGACAACAAAGGTCTTCGTTAATTAAATTTAGCTTGCGATTTGTTACGGAATCGAAAATAGTTTTCAATGGTTTCGGATAATGGTATTGTTGTTATTGTTCTCTTTATTTTATTGTTGTTGTTATCAAAAACACATGCATTTTTGTTGTGGCTGTTATTATCGCAATACTCGACTTTAAAGGATGTTCAGACATCATATTGATCAAATTTACGAATAGTTATGTTGTTTTTATAACTTTTATAGTCTTTAGTTTTGTTGGAAATTGTTTTTGTGATTTGTATGCATTTTGTGAGTTTGTATTGGGATCTTCTTCAAATGGTCATATAACATCGAGAAGTAGAATGAACAGAGAACGGAATAAGTTTGAAAAGAAAGTACAAAAACGAAATTTAAATTTATTTTCAAGCTGCAATTAATTAAAAATAAATATAATTTTGCAATGTAAATATATTTTAAATGATTAAATCTTAAATGATAAAGAGGGGACATGTCCAATTAATCTCAATTAATAAACAAAAATCTCCACTATCCTCTTGCTCGAGCATCCTGAAGTCGTGCAAATATTTTACGTTTATTTTCGCAATCGCTTTTCGCGACTCCACCGTACTTTGTTGACGGTGTTGCAGTGTTTGTCGACCGCGATTCTCATCAACGTATTGACAATTGAAAGATTTCGCAATGTTAAAACCATCGACTTTCATCACAGAGACCTGATGTCACCGGTCGAGATCTCATTACGAGGTTTCATTACCTCAGGGACGACTGACGGTGACACGCGTGAGAATATTTTTTCCCATTAAATCCATGGCACTTGAAGAGGCCAACAAAAAGAAGTAGATTGATAGTGAGTCAGGAAGAGAGAGACAAAAAGAGATGAAAAATAAAAACGATTATGGAAGTTGTTGAATTGTCGAAGGGATACAAATCATTCCGTTACGTTTGTCTGTCATTAGAGCTTGTGCTCCCCATCTCTTTCTCTCATGAGCTCGTCAGACCTCACCGGACATCCACCAGTGTTGCCAATTGCAATTTGGTAGTTGACTCCGCTTACATGGTAATGTTTTCCCATCCTCATTAAGTGTCATTTGAATACCGTGTAATGTTTTTTGTCGATCTCGTTTACCGTCTTTATATTATTATATCTCTTTCTTATCTCTATCTTTGTCTCTGTTTTTTTTTTCTCTTCAAAATCTGTCTGTCTCTTATTTGCGACAATAATCATTAAAGAAGATAGCAAACATTTGGTAAATGATAGGCGGTAATGTTACGGCAACAACATCAATAGTTAACACAATCAATCTTTACAATCTTTACAAAAAAAAATGAATTAAAAAATAACGAAAATAAGTACAACAACAGTAACTACAAAAAATATTAAGTACACATATCAAAAATTACAGTACTATCAACAGTAACTATCGTTATATCATTGAAAACTTGTGAAACAATAGCAAACTCAGAGAAAAAGAGAGAAATATAAAATTAATTTTAGCATAAAAAAAAACATTGCAATTCATAAATAAGAAATTAGTGACTGAGGAATTTATTTTTAATTTTGATTATTTGTTTACATTTTTCCCTATTATTTTTTAGATTTAAAATTTTTTTTTCGTGTGAATTGAAATATGCCAAGTATCATAATTTTAAGAATCGAATCAAACAAATTAATCAAAGGTAAGGTTAAAAAACAATACCCAAGTAGTCTTAAAATTTTTTTGACAATAAGAATAAGTGTCTTATATTCATGTCTGTCCCGTTTGTACTGTCTGTCTGTCTGTCCTTCCCTTTATTTGATAGTCCTTCCTTTTATTCATATGTCCTTCCTCTTGTTTGTGAGTTCTTTTATATGTGTATTCCCTGGCCTTTCCTCCCTCCTACATCACGTTTTTATGTTCGATTTGTTAACACATAATGTTCAGTGAATTATTAAATATTTCTCTCGCGACGACGACATCCTCGGAATGGGTTCTCTTCAAGCTAATATCATCCTTGACGGTATTGCCAACCCTTCTGAACACTTTTCCGACCTCCACTGCACCTTTGCTTTTACACCTGATCGCTGTTTCTTACCACTCGACATCTGCTATCTCTGTTCAACTCCACCCACACACATATCTTTGTTATTGTCATGTCCACCCATTCATTCATAAAATACACCTTTATTACCTTCTTATTACGGTTGCATTGGCAACACTTGTGTCTCCACAATTGTGTATGTGTGCGTTTGTTGCGATCATATGTCTGTTCTCGCGTATGTCAATTATAGCATAAGCGTTAGTCGCTCTTATTATGCGTTACACGTAATTTTTAATGCGTTTTAATTTTTTCTGCCTTTTTCACTCATTTCCCTTTCTTTATCCCCTTACCCTATTTTAGGCCATCCGTTCATTACATCATTTATTTTATTATTTTTATAACGTTTATTATTATTTTTATTATTGTCATAATTTTTGTTGATATTTTTTAGTCTTCTTCTCGATTTAATTGTGTGAATCGCTGTTGAGAAATTTTAAATTTGTTATTATCATGGTTGCTATAATTTCATTGTTATTATTTGGTTACTATCTTGAGGTTGGTTCGGTGGTAGGGATTAAGGTTGGTGGGTGGTAAATATGGTAGGGCAGTCACCGATTGATTGCCTTTTGAAACGATACGCGATGTTAAATAATCATTCATTCATTCAAGCAATCATTGTGAATAAAGTCATTGACATTGCAGTCATAGCTATTTTGATCATCATCAATGGATTAAAAACATCGTAATCATCGTCAATGTAATCGAGGCCAAACTCATCGTAATCCTCCTCCTTGTAATCATCATAAATCAATGATTTCAAAAAATAACAGGGAATTGGGAACGATCGTTTTACAGAAGCCTCGTGTTATGGATTACGAATCAATTTGTCATCAGCGTAGAAATTCGATCATCACCGTGTCAACATTCGTGTAGCCATAGTCGTCCTATTCATCGTCATCATTTATATTATTCTCACCATTATGATTAGAAACATTATTCTAACATTTTTAACATATTCCCTTTACCACCTTCATCATCATCGTAATTTCTTCCATTATCTACTATATCATCATAACTTCGTTAATCATTTTCATCATCAACATCATCTCCTTTATGACTAGATAATCGTCACCGATATTATGTAAATCCAGTCGGTACAGAAGTCAATGTTGACCTCACAGTACATCGCAATATTTTGCATAAGAGAAACCCGAAACCAGAAGCCAAACCAAAGCATTGGAGAGAGGGAAAGAGAAACCGAGCGAGGGAGACGGAATATAAAAATGTATGCAAATTTCTAACAAAACTTTAGCTTCCAGTTGTGATGATTATAGTAGTTGTTGTGGTTATATTGGTTGTTGTTATTTTTCGGTGTTGTTATTTTCGTTGTAGTTATTTTTCGTTGTTGTTATTTTGGTTATTGTTATTTTTGTTGTTGTTATTCTTGTTATATTTCTATTATTGTAGTTGGTGCAATTGCCAGTATCCCAGTCGTTCACTAATAGAGTCATACGAAACCCACCTGACATATTGTGCTCCACGCTTCGTGTACCATGAACTCTGCACCCGACTCTCCTCCACCTCTCCTTCACCACCATCATCTCCCTAGCTCTTTCTATTCTTGACTACTTCATACCGTATATGTTAATGACTCTGGTTCGGCTTCGGTTCGGGAGTGAAGTGATTTTAAATTACATCGTTGAAGTCTATCACCGTGACCTTAACCCATGATGTACGGTATTCATATTCACTACAACCACTGGTATGCAACGGTTGCATAATGCAAGAACCATATTATACAACACGACTCCTGCAACTTCTACTATCGGTCTCTCACTTCCTCACCCTTCTCTCTCGCTCTTCCCCTCTTCTCTCTTTTTATCATGATCCCATGATAATGCATGCATTCATGGCCAAGAGTGGTGGAAACCGTTGCAAAACCTCACGACATTAGAGAATTTTTTCCCTTCCACTTTTTTCTAACGTTAAGTACATTATGGCCAATAAAAAGTTATACTATGCTATCAATTCTCTTTTTCACCATTCTCATTTAAAGTTCTTAATCACCTATTCAGGGGTTTTATTTGTATTTGTTCCCACCTGTCCTCTGCTTTTCCATTTAATTCGTTACTAGTACATGCTCGCTGCTTCGCAGCGACCAAGTACCTTATAACGACGATGCTTCGCATCGGATATCCACATTTATGGATTTTATGGATTAAAGCAAAACACTATATAACCACTGCTCCACCGAAGCGGACCTATCATAATTAAATCAATGATTAATACAATGCTAACTGTAAAGCTATGGCTTGTATCAACTTGAATGTAAAAAGCAAAGATAAAATAGAACCATTTTTACAAAAATAATAAAAAATCGCTCAAGTTAAATAATGGCTTCTGGTAATGCATTTGATCCATCTGAAGTCGACACAGTTACAGCGATTTAGAAAATTGAGAAAAAACGTTATTCTTGATCGGTTCCACATCTCATGATTTTTAGTACAATCCTCAATACCCTATGGCAGTCGGCGGTTCCATCAATTTTATAGTCCACCACTATCCGCCTAACCGCCATTAAAATCCACTTATCGATATTCAAAAACATCGGTGGAACAGGTTGCACATCCTGTAATTTTGGCAGTGGCATTCTGCATATTCGCCATTAACAGCCTCATACCAAATTTGGTCAAAATGGGTCGTACGGATAGGAAATTATGTAATTTTTTATTTTTTGTGGGCGGCAGTTTTTTTTTTGTGCATTTTCGCCTATTCGCCATTGAAACCTACATACCAAGTTTGAACAAAATTAGTGGAACAGATTCCGAACTTTGAAATTTTGTATTATTAGTGGGCGGGGCAGTAGCCGTTTTCACCCTTTTTTGTTCCATTTTCGGTTATTCGCCTTTTAAACACACATTCCACACGAGTTCCACACCATGTAATTTTCAATGTTTGTGGACGACTCCACTATTGATTATAGTCGGCAATTTTTCCATTTTCCGCCATTAAGATCCACATACCAAATTTCAAAAAATAATTCGAATGTGTTCCAATGTAATTTTCAGATTTTGTGGGCGTGGTAGTGGGCGGATCCACTATTTATTACAGTCCGCCATTTTTGCATTTTCTGCTATTAATATAAAAGAAATCGATTGAACGTGTTCCGCACCATGTCATTTTGAAATTTTGTAGGCGTGGTAGTGCCCGGGTCCATTATTATTTGTAGTTCGCCATTTTCCAATTATCCGCCATTAAGATCCGTATACCAAATTTCAAAAAAATCGGTTGAATGTATTCCAAAGATTGTCATGTTCAAAATTTGTGGGCGTGGTAGTGGGCGGGTCCATTATTGATTATAGTCCACCATTTTTCCATTTTCCGCAATAAAGATCCACAAAAAATTAAAAATTCCAAAATTAAAAAAAATTGTTCCACACCATCTCATATCAAAAATTGGCAGTGGGCGGGTCCTTTATTAATTGTAGTTCGCCATTTTTAACCCATCCGCCATTAGAATCCGCACATCAAATTTCATAAAAATCGTGGAACGGGTTCTACATCCTGTAATTTTCAAAATTTTTAGGCGTGGCAGTGGGCGGGTCCATTATTGATTATAGTCCGCCAATTTTCCATTTTCCGCCATTAAGATCCACAGGCCAAATTTCAAAAAATCGGTTGAACGGGTTCCACACCAGGTAATTTTCAAAATTTGTGGGCGTGGCAGTGGGCGGGTTCACTATTGATTATAGTCCGCATTTTTCCTATTTTCCGCCATTAAGATCCACAGGCCAAATTTCAAAAAAATCGGTTGAACGGGTTCCACATCATGTAATTTTCAAAATTTGTGGGGGTGGCAGTGGGCGGGTCCGCCATATTTTTTGTGTACTTTCGTTCCTATAGTTCCTATATTAATATTTAACGGTTAAATTTTAATTCTGCACCACTCTCTCTAAATGACGCATATTGAAAAGCACGAATTAAAGAAAGAATAGGGACAAAAAAGGATGAAGTCGAAGGGAAAATGGTAAAACTAAAATAATAAATTCAACATCAGAACCTTGATGGTCTTTGCGTTGTGATCAACTAAATAAACTTTATTTTAGTGCTTTTTCAGCCTTATGGTCGAATGGCAACTCGAATATGTTCTTCATTTATTGTGGTTGTTATTACATAATACTACTTCCTACTCATTGTTTCGCTGCTGAATTTATATTATTCTTCTTCATATTATTCTCTTCCTCATTGTTGTTGCTTTTTTAATACATTCTGAGATTTGTTGGTATGGAATTATGTTGTTAGAGGATGTCGTTGTTACACATTGTGCTCATTCCTTGTGGTTATTGCCATGGTTGTTGTTATCCTTGTTTTTGTTGCAATCATTTTCGTTTTTCTTCCTGAAGCATTCTATGGTTACTTTGTTTAGATTTCCTTTGCATATTTAAATAAGCTTTTTCCTTTGCCACATCCTCTTTCTTAGTTTTATTTTTCCCTTTTCTTCCCCTTGTATAAACCTTCAATCTGTTTCACATGCTTTTGTAAGGCTCTTTGTGCTTCTTTACAATTTCAATTTAGTTGCAAATTTTGTTTTCATTCTATTTAGCAAAATAATTTACAAATACAACTATGAAAAGGTTCTGCTACTCACCCAAATGAGAACCATAGAAATTTAATAAGTTCTGGTTTTAATTCCTTTCACTTAAATTCTTTCAAATTATAATTATTTTCCATACAATTATTACTAATTTTTTAAAGACTTATTTGTTCTTGAGTTTAATTTTTTTTTATATTTCCGGTTTGTGTTTTTATTAGCATAGTTTTTTTTTATCCAAAGTTCTATAATGATACCCCATTACCGAATATGTACCATCCCAATGTTCCTTCTATCATTATCCGAGGTCTCCCACGCAAACTTTGTATTGTCACCCGAGTGCATTCGGTGGATACAAGCATTATCTGAATATCTACGCATAATACAGTGCTTCTAATGAACACACTTACACACGTACATATTTGAGAATGTATGAAAAGTATAGATGTGTGTGCGAGCATTCGTTTCACTCACTTCTGTGTTCATTGTTTTCGCTGACATTCGTTGGTTTCCGCTCGGTTCTGTTCCTGCTGAAAGGGAAATGTTGCCAATGCATGCAAGATAGCTGTGTGCGTAGATATATATTCACAGAATGCATGAAATGACACAATCCCAATCGACAGACACACATACATTTGTCGTTGTCTAACTTTCTGTGTGTTGGTTGCTCTTGTTGTTTTTCTTTTTGTTTTGGTGACTCTGACACTGGCTGTATGTGGTTCTGTCTGTCCATACGGTAGTCTGTTTGACTACTATTCTGTCTCACATTCAGTGTGTCTTTCTGTCTGTCCGTCCGTCCGTCCATTTATTACTATTCGAATGACAATGCACCGATATGTATGCAAGAGTATGTATATTTCTCCAATAAGAAATGAAGCGAAACGGAACTATTGGAATCACAAAGAATGGAGCCACTTCCGTCTCGTTCTTTCGCCCCTTCTGCTCTTCTGCCTCGTCATCGTCACACACACACTCGCTCCGCTTTTATTCAGACTCTTTTCAATATCTCTCTCCTCTTTCTGCTTTTCCCCTTTTTCTCTCTCCATTACTTCCGTTCTATGCACCAGAGTATCATGAAAGTACGACAACAGTAGATAAAACGTTCTGTCGTCGATGTGATGATATGTATGTGAGAAGGAATAAAGCTTTTTACGAGTGTTAGTTTCTGTGTATATGGCTTGATGTCATCTATCGAATGACAAGTTTTCACAAATATGTACAAAATATTTGCAAATACCAGTAAATTCCAGTGCAAATTACAGATATGATAAACATGTTTGAAAAGAAATATATTTTTATACGTAGAAAATATTTATGCAAATTTCTATGCAATAAATGATTAAGAATATATGTGTTCATAGAAATATGAAATTATATTTCAAATGTATGTACTGTAGTTAAAAAACATGAAAATATGGTACTTTTTGGTACCTTTAAAACATGGTATTTCTATGGGTTTCAAATACATGGTTTTAACAATATCCTATTGCGAACAAAAAAAAAGGGAATAAAAACTAGAAAACAAGAGTTGAAAATGCATGCATGAACAAAACTACAAAAAAGTAACACCTAAAAATATTAGCAATCGTAATAACAAAAACAATAAACAAAAAACATAAAAATAAACAAAAACACCATAAAACAACTACAACTATATAAACTGCAGCGAATGACAAAAACAGCAACAACCTGAACTCTAAAATCTACAACAACGAGAACTGCAACAAAACACGGCAAGAAACAAAAAATATTCAACTATAGAAACAACAATGACAAGAAGAAGAGTAACTAAAAAGGCCAACAACATTGGTAAAAAATATCAAAAAAACAATTTCAAAAATTTGACAACAAAATTCATTACAACCAAGTTCCGGGCGAGTGCACACGAGGGACTCGAGAAACATCACGAGCATGAAACAAAAAGTAGAAAGAAGAGAAAAAGAAGAAGCTGCCAGGAGCGGTTGCAAGCACAATGGCCTGAACTCGAATTCAGGAACAAGGGAATCGAATACAGGAACAAGCGATGTGTTGTCAAACCCAAAGGAAAGTTTTGTGTTGTTGCTAACATTGTTGTTGCTGTAGTTGCAATTGTGGTTATTGCTGTTAATGTTACCAATGCAACGATTTCACGTTTTATATTTCTCCTGACGAGTGATGTCGCTATGTTAGTTGTTGCCCATTGTTGGCATTATTTTAGCAAAAAATGCGGCTTAGGCTGGAGTTTTTGTTTGTTGTTGTTTCCATTATTGTTATTGTCATTGTTGTTGTTATTGCCATTGTTGCAGTTGTTGTCATTGTTTTTGATGTAGTTATTATTTCTGTTGTAATGCACGTGAAAAAATCGATTGTTACAGAGTTTTTATTCCTCGATTGTAGTTGTTATTATTTTTTGTTATTTTTTTTTTTTTAATATTTGTTGTCGTAGCTCATTGAATAAACAGAAAAATGGGGGAAGAAAACTAACAAAAATAAATATGACATGGAAATGAAAGTTTCTTTTGGCTGAGCAATTGACAACAACAAATTATTTTCAAGTATTTTTTATACCATTTATTCAAAAGTAATAATAAAAAAATATACATATTACTAATAAAGTAAAAAAAGGCATTTTATAAAAATCACTACCTGATTTCTTCCATGAAATTCGATTGAATGGTCGATCGATTCACCAATAACTACTTGGCTTCGGAAGCAGAGATGCCATACCTTCCTCTTCGAGTTTTCTTCTTCTCCTCTCCTGTGACTTTCTTCTTCCTCTTCTCGCGGTCCTTCATTGTTCAATCAATCGAATGAAAGCCGGAAGTGAGCGATTCTTCCACTACTCTGCCATTGATATTTTTTTAGAAAATGTATTTTCTTTCTTTGGACTTTAGCTTTTTGTGGTATTTTGTTCATGATATTTCAGTCTTTATTATTGCATTTTTGTGTCTATGGATGGAAATTTAAAAATTTTAATAATAATTTTATTTCTATTTGTTATCTAATTTTGTCGTGCTTTATTATCTTTTCTACTGTACACATAGAGAAATCTTTAAAATCCTGCATGCTATGGATAAGAAATCTCTTCCATCTAAACCAAATATACAACATTTTCCCTCTCACACTCAATCTTCCTCCCTCTGTGTCTCACTTCTGGCTATAATCCCTTGGCTTGTGGGACACAACTTGATCCCCACAACCACTCACACAATGGGCAATGGAAAGAACAACATCACAAACTTCAATAATAATCTTCGGTCCTTGGAAGAAAACTAATCTTCAAGTGTCAGTGTTTGTCACTCGTTTTTGAGGCGAGGCGTTCATTCGATTTGGATTGTCAACAAGTTTATCTCGTCCTCGAATATGGTCAGAATGTCGTCTCTCTCTCGCATCGGTTGTCTCTCATATACATAGTTTATTATTTATTTCTATATATATATCTCTCAGACATTTATTTCTTTAAGATGAAATATATGTTAAAAATAGAATTGATTGGAAGGAGTTTTCAGGAGACGGTATCAAAATGAATAAAACATTGATGACGACGAGCATAAATATAACAAAAATTCGTAACACACCGACATGAAGACAAATCTTATAATGCTTGTAAAAGTTAACAACTGTGACAATGGCAACATCTGTTTGTTATCTGTCTATCTATATCTATCTATCTGTCTGTCTAACTGACTACCTGTATACTGTCTGTCTGTCAAGGTTATCTTCTTATTTCACAACTTTCCATAGTGTAATCCTCTACTCCTGTTTTCATTTAGGAAGGCCACAAGTTGCGAATAATCCTTCGCATGCAAAAAGAACTACGACATCACAAAGAACTTCATCATTATCATCAATAACTACAACAAGTACATCAAAATTAACCACAATAATATCATCATCAAAAAGACACCATAATAAATATCAACGTCATAACTAACATCATCATAACCAGCAACATCATAACTAACAACATCATAACCAACAACATGTAGACCAACAAGCATAATTTCATAACCAACATTAACAACAGCAACAAAAACAAGTACCAGGATTACATGGAATTATCTTCTCATGCGGTGAAGAACAGACAGACGGCTACCTTGACATGTTTCTTACTAATATGTATGTATATTTGTGGCCAGAGATATGACTATGAAACGGACAGACAGACGCTAGCTGACGACTTTATGCAGCTAGACCGCAAGGCAAGGAGTGGCGAGAATCATGGTCAAAAGGGAGAAAAGTAAGAGGACTAAACGAACGCAAAAAGAGAGACAAACAGATGACCAGACCTAAGAGTAAAAAAGAGATTAGGTAACCGAAGAGATTTTCAGACAGAAAAGTAAAATAATAAAAACTTTGAGATGAATAATAGAACAAATCAGAGACAAACAGTTTCAAAAACGGTCAGACTTGAGAGCTAAGCTAAACTTATTGACCGACTGACTCAGAGACCAACAGACAGATTCATAGAGAGAGAGAGAGAAATACGGTCTAAGGAATGGACGGACGACAAAACTTAGGGTTACTTTCAAATCGGGAGGCCAAAGTTCAATGAAGTTCGTTCCTAATGGCCGAGTGGGAACTTGAAGAGCGTAAACTTGATATGATTGATAAAGGTTAATAGTGGATAATATTGGTCAAAAGAAAAGGAAAATAAAAGAACAATAGAGATGAAAAACAAGAAGACTAAGGAAGAATTTTATAGAGAGAACAGACTGAGGTAAAAAGAGCAACCTAATTGTTCAATGGTGAATCAAGAAATATAAATAGAGTAAAACAAGTTATTGAAAATTATACCAAGTGAACTTGAATTATAACTTGAGTCCTAAAGTTTTAGTTGAATGAGTTTAATTTTCAAAACTTTCCGAAGGATTCAATTTCAAGGTTTAATTCTCGGAACTTAACTCCACTTGATTCATCTTCTTTTTGTTTCTATAATTTTTCACAACTTTTTATCGACATTTCCTCAGCAGAAACTTAAAGTTCTCGTTGCTTTGAACTCTCGCCCGAAGATGCAGGAACCTTTTCACGAATCCCATCACTCTTGACTATGTCGTGCCGCAAACATTCACGTTAACGGAACGCCATAACGGGAAGTACGTGACGTTATGCTTTGAGTCCCACGCTTGATGTCGTTGCTGCTAGCAATCAGCATCAACATCTCCATCACTAGATCATCGCCAAAAGTAACGTCATTGCCACACAACCATCCATAGCCAAGATCCAGAGCATGCTTGCATTATTGCAAAAAACATCATAATCACCTACATCATCATGATCACCTACAAACATCATCATAATTACAAATATTATCATCATTAAAAACCATCATCGTCATCACTTTCACATGTCAACGTGAAGTCAGCCGCTCAGCAACGATGAAAATATCAATGAAGGAAATAGTCAGAAGAAAGAAAGAAAGATGAAAATATTGAGAGATCGAAATGAAGAGAAAAAGTCAAAGATATAGAGAAAGACAGAGAAGGAAAAAATGAGGAGAAACATGGAGAATGCTACAAAGAAATGTTAAAAATAAAAACATTAATATTCATTAATAAATTAAATAGTAATTAAAATTACCAAATAAAATAATAGAAAATAATAAAAATAATAATAGAAACCTACCACATGAAGTAAATAAATTAATAAAATAAATAAAATCAAAACGAAAATAACAATTAAGGTATATAATGTTGAAATTTAGTGATGGAAATTTGGTGATAAAGATCGTAACAGTATTAAATTATTATTTGATTGCCGTGGAGTTGATGATTGTTATAAATATTTGATTGAATTGCAATGAAATTAAGTACATCAACGAAACAATAATGAAATTGAACTCGATGATGAAGAAAAACGTCAAAGCAGTGATAGACAATGACGCTGACAAGGCTGCCGCCTTCACCACTGACGACAGTCGTTCGCTGTTGATGAGGAAAAGCTCTAGTTGCATTTCGGTAATGCACTTTTTACATCGTCGGTCGAACGGTGGAGGGAAAATAAATTACTAAAAGCATCATGGACGTAAATGTGAATGGAAAGAGATGGGTTAGCCGTGGAAAGAGACGGAATGAGATAGTTCGATGCGATATGTAGACGGAAATAAAACCGTTATTGCCGAATCGTGTTGCTTTTCCCAGATTACTTTCTCGTTTCAAGGGTGGAGTGGAACGTAGTGAAGGAGGGAGGGATGATTGAGACGTGGGCTAATGGAAGGACAGAATGCAGCTGATTGAATTGACTCCAATTTGATTGGGGAAGGGAAAGGAAAAACCTAATTGGGTTTTTCAAGGATATCTCATGAAATACGCAGAGAAAGAGACGGAAATTCAGGATGATAACAAATAATTGAAAGGGTTAGGGAGAGGGAAGAAGATCGAATATAGAGTGAGAATGTGGAATGAACGTGTTGGAATATCAGTAGATCGTGAGATGGAAATATACAGAGATTTAAAATTGATTGATTTGAAATTAATGAATAGAGAAAACTGTTTGATATTTTGAATTTTATTTTAATTAACAATATTTAAGAATTAATAGGAAATATTAAAAATTTATAAAACTCATTTAGCTATTAAAAGTCTCTTAAACAATTAATTTTTTATTATATTTTTGGAAATATTGAAATTATTAAATTTCATAAATATATTTGATATCCACATTTAAGTGGTTTTT
>CM029565.1:24856736-25017567 GCA_017309665.1 Coelopa frigida | reverse complement strand
AACAAACATTTTGGCTGTTTTTAGGTCGTGGCAGTGGCGAACTAAAAACTCCATTATTCTGGCAAGCGTTATTAGAAATAATTTTAAATCTTTGAGATAGTTCTGTATTAGTTGTTTGATGTAAGTTTCTTTGAACGCGTTCAATTGCCTAGAAGTATAATAATGTTATATTTTAATATTTTTTCTAATAGGTTTATATTTTTTGTTATGAAATATGAATATTAAATAAATGGAAATTTATCAACAATCTAATAAGTTGTAAGAATAAAAGTATACAATTTACGCTTTCAGAAATGTTATCTCATGTCAGTTCTATTTTATAAATAAACATATAGCAGATGTTCGTCGTGAAGTATTTATTCGAAGTGATGAAAATGTTTCAATATATACAATTGCGGTTTCAAATAATAGCAGCGCACCTCACATTGAATAACAAGTCGAAAAATGGAAAAAACATACTATGGTCGGATGAGTCAAAAATTGGGTCCCGACAGTTTGTGAGGCGTCCACAGAACAAAGGATATGTTCCACGATATACAACTAAAACGATCAAACATGATCAAGTGGGCAAGTTTCTCGTACTTCGAGTCGGGTCATGGATGGATGCCACCCATACCTTGAAATACTTGATAATATTATGTTTCCATATGAGGAATATAAAATGCCATTTAAATGCACATTTTAACAGGATGATCCGAAGAACGCTAGTCGATTAACAAACAAGTAGTTTCAAGACATCAAGGTCGACCTAATGGAATGGCCAGCCCAGTCACCGGATCTCAATCCAATAAACAATTTGTGTTTGATATTTGTCCGATTTCTTGTATCTTATATCGTTGGAAAGGCGGTGGCGTAAGCTATTTTTCTTAGTTTCCTTTGGTCAAATGTTGAACAACGGTCAAAGGTCATCGACATATACTAAGAAATCATAGCAAATAGGGGACATAAAATACCAAAGTAATAACGAAACAAACATTTTGGCTGTTTTTAGGTCGTGGCAGTGGCGAACATTGTAGAATTTGATTTTGGTTTTGCGAATCCGTTAAAAAAATGTGAACCTGCGTCCCTGAGCTAAAAAACCCCATATTGAATATGATTTGTATTAAAACTTTAAAGCGTTCTAAATTTTTATTTTGTGGGGGAAATTTATAAAATGAGATATCAATAGTTAATAATTTTTCGAGATGTTTCGATATATAAAATAATTCACCCCCTTACCGTTGCAAAAAATAGGACTTTCCACTTTTCTCCCCGAAGACGGAGCCAAAGGTCATCGACATATATTAAGAGTTCACCACCTTTCCAACGTAGAATATTTAAAAAAAAAGTCAAGCAGGTCCATATCGCGGTCATGTTTAAATTTTGTGGGCGTGGCACAGGGCATGTTTATCATTTTCTGCGGTTCACTATTTGCGTCTATTTTCCAGTAGAAAAATAAAAGCAAATCTGCTTAATCGGTTCCATACTTTGTACTTTTAAAACTTTGTGGGCGTTTCAAATTTGCCAATAAAACAAACAAAAAATAAAGTAAATAAATTCCCACGTTTTTTCTGGTCGGCATAATCCCATTTTCATAAGCCGAATACTCACGTAAGGCCTCCATGTACATTCAAACAAAAGAATTAGTAGAAAATCTAATTTATACAATTTATTTGAAATTTTTATATGTAATCGTAACATTTTCAATAAAAATTCAAATATGTCTGTTATCAAAAAATTTATTTTATGAAAAAGTCATGAATTGTTTTGCATTTATTTATTCAAAATACATAACATATCAATAATTTTTTAGAAATTAAACATATAACAGCAACATTCTGTTCTAATAGGTTATAACAATGCCCATTGTATGTAATTAAATTTGATCAATAATAATACAAATACATAACATATCAATAATTTTTTAGAAATGAAGCATATAACAGCAACATTCTGTTCTAATAGGTTATAACAATGCCCATTGTATGTAATTAAATTTGATCTATAATATGCGTACTAAAAACTCCATTATTCTGGCAAGCGTTATTAGAAATAATTTTAAATCTTTGAGATAGTTCTGTATTAGTTGTTTGATGTAAGTTTCTTTTGAACGCGTTCAATTGCCTAGAAGTATAATAATGTTATATTTTAATATTTTTTCTAATAGGTTTATATTTTTTGTTATGAATATGATATTAAATAAATGGAAATTTATCAACAATCTAATAAGTTGTAAGAATAAAAGTATACATATTCCGCTTTTCAGAAATGTTATCTCATGTCAGTTCTATTTTATAAATAAACATATAGCAGATGTTCGTCGTGAAGTATTTATTCGAAGTGATGAAAATGTTTCAATATATACAATTGCGGTTTCAAATTAATAGCAGCGCACCTCACATTGAATAACAAGTCGAAAAATGGAAAAACATACTATGGTCGGATGAGTCAAAAATTGGGGTCCCGACAGTTTGTGAGGCGTCCACAGAACAAAGGATATGTTCCACGATATAACAACTAAAACGATCAAACATGATCAAGTGGGCAAGTTCTCGTACTTCGAGTCGGGTCATGGATGGATGCCAACCCATACCTTGAATACTTGATAATATTATGTTTCATATGAGGAATATAAAATGCCATTTAAATGCACATTTTAACAGGATGCTCCGAAGAACGCTAGTCGATTAAACAAACAAGTAGTTTCAAGACATCAAGGTCGACACTAATGGAATGGCCAGCCCAGTCACCGGATCTCAATCCAATAAACAATTTGTGTTTGATATTTGTCCGATTTTCTTGTATCTTATATCGTTGGAAAGGTGGGTGGCGTAAGCTATTTTTCTTAGTTTCCTTTGGTCAAATGTTGAACAACGGTCAAAGGTCATCGACATATACTAAGAAATCATAGCAAATAGGGGACATAAATACCAAGTAATAACGAAACAAACATTTTGGCTGTTTTTAGGTCGTGGCAGTGGCGCGAACTAAAAACTCCATTATTCTGGCAAGCGTTATTAGAAATAATTTTAAATCTTTGAGATAGTTCTGTATTAGTTGTTTGATGTAAGTTTCTTTGAACGCGTTCAATTGCCTAGAAGTATAATAATGTTATATTTTAATATTTTTTCTAATAGGTTTATATTTTTTGTTATGAAATATGAATATTAAATAAATGGAAATTTATCAACAATCTAATAAGTTTGTAAGAATAAAAGTATACAATTTTACGCTTTCAGAAATGTTATCTCATGTCAGTTCTATTTATAAATAAACATATAGCAGATGTTCGTCGTGAAGTATTTATTCGAAGTGATGAAAAATGTTTCAATATATACAATTGCGGTTTTCAAATAATAGCAGCGCACCTCACATTGAATAACAAGTCGAAAAATGGAAAAAACATACTATGGTCGGATGAGTCAAAAATTGGTCCCGACAGTTTGTGAGGCGTCCACAGAACAAAGGATATGTTCCACGATATACAACTAAAACGATCAAACATGATCAAGTGGGCAAGTTTCTCGTACTTCGCGTCGGGTCATGGATGGATGCCACCCATACCTTGAAATACTTGATAATATTATGTTTCCATATGAGGAATATAAATGCCATTTAATGCACATTTTAACAGGATGATCCGAAGAAACGCTAGTCGATTAACAAACAAGTAGTTTTCAAGACATCAAGGTCGACCTCCTAATGGAATGGCCAGCCCAGTCACGGATCTCAATCCAATAAACAATTTGTGTTTGCTATTTGTCCGATTTTCTTGGAATCTTATATCGTTGGAAAGGTGGTGGCGTAAGCTATTTTTCTTAGTTTCCTTTGGTCAAATGTTGAACAACGGTCAAAGGTCATCGACATATACTAAGAAATCATAGCAAATAGGGGACATAAAATACCAAAGTAATAACGAAACAAACATTTTGGCTGTTTTTAGGTCGTGGCAGTGGCGAACATTGTAGAATTTGATTTTGGTTTTTGCGAATCCGTTAAAAAAATGTGAACCTGCGTCCCTGAGCTAAAAAACCCCATATTGAATATGATTTGTATTAAAACTTTAAAGCGTTCTAAATTTTTATTTGTGGGGGAAATTTATAAAATGAGATATCAATAGTTAATAATTTTTCGAGATGTTTCGATATATAAAATAATTCACCCCCTTACCGTTGCAAAAAATAGGACTTTCCACTTTTCTCCCCGAAGACGGAGCCAAAGGTCATCGACATATATTAAGAGTTCACCACCTTTCCAACGTAGAATATTTAAAAAAAAAGTCAAGCAGGTCCATATCGCGGTCATGTTTAAATTTTGTGGGCGTGGCACAGGGCATGTTATCATTTTTCTGCGGTTCACTATTTGCGTCTATTTTCCAGTAGAAAAATAAAAGCAAATCTGCTTAATCGGTTCCATACTTTGTACTTTTAAAACTTTGTGGGCGTTTCAAATTTGCCAATAAACAAACAAAAATAAAGTAAATAATAAATTCCCACGTTTTTTCTGGTCGGCATAATCCCATTTTCATAAGCCGAATACTCACGTAAGGCCTCCATGTACATTCAAACAAAAGAATTAGTAGAAAATCTAATTTATACAATTTATTTGAAATTTTTATATGTAATCGTAACATTTTCAATAAAAATTCAAAATATGTCTGTTATCAAAAAATTTATTTTATGAAAAAGTCATGAATTGTTTTGCATTTATTTATTCAAAAAATACATAACATATCAATAATTTTTTAGAAATTAAACATATAACAGCAACATTCTGTTCTAATAGGTTATAACAATGCCCATTGTATGTAATTAAATTTGATCAATAATAATACAAATACATAACATATCAATAATTTTTTTAGAACTGAAGCATATAACAGCAACATTCTGTTCTAATAGGTTTATAACAATGCCCATTGTATGTAATAATTTGATCTATAATATGCGTACTAAAACTCCATTATTCTGGCAAGCGTTATTAGAAATAATTTTAATCTTTGAGATAGTTCTGTATTAGTTGTTTGATGTAAGTTTCTTGAACGCGTTCAATTGCCTAGAAGTATAATAATGTTATATTTTAATATTTTTTCTAATAGGTTTATATTTTTGTTATGAAATATGAATATTAAATAAATGGAAATTTATCAACAATCTAATAAGTTGTAAGAATAAAAGTATACAATATTACGCTGTCAGAAATGTTATCTCATGTCAGTTCTATTTTATAAATAAACATATAGCAGATGTTCGTCGTGAAGTATTTATTCGAAGTGATGAAAATGTTTCAATATATACAATTGCGGTTTCAAATAATAGCAGCGCACCTCACATTGAATAACAAGTCGAAAAATGGAAAAACATACTATGGTCGGATGAGTCAAAAATTGGGTCCCGACAGTTTGTGAGGCGTCCACAGAACAAAGGATATGTTCCACGATATACAACTAAAACGATCAAACATGATCAAGTGGGCAAGTTTCTCGTACTTCGAGTCGGGTCATGGATGGATGCCACCCATACCTTGAAATACTTGATAATATTATGTTTCCATATGAGGAATATAAAATGCCATTTAAATGCACATTTTAACAGGATGATCCGAAGAACGCTAGTCGATTAACAAACAAGTAGTTTCAAGACATCAAGGTCGACCTAATGGAATGGCCAGCCCAGTCACCGGATCTCAATCCAATAAACAATTTGTGTTTGATATTTGTCCGATTTTCTTGTATCTTATATCGTTGGAAAGGTGGTGGCGTAAGCTATTTTTCTTAGTTTCCTTTGGTCAAATGTTGAACAACGGTCAAAGGTCATCGACATATACTAAGAAATCATAGCAAATAGGGGACATAAAATACCAAAGTAATAACGAAACAAACATTTTGGTGTTTTTAGGTCGTGGCAGTGGCGAACATTGTAGAATTTGATTTTGGTTTTGCGAATCCGTTAAAAGAAATGTGAACCTGCGTCCCTGAGCTAAAAACCCCATATTGAATATGATTTGTATTAAAACTTTAAAGCGTTCTAAATTTTTTATTTGTGGGGGAAATTTATAAAATGAGATATCAATAGTTAATAATTTTTCGAGATGTTTCGATATATAAAATAATTCACCCCCTTACCGTTGCAAAAAATAGGACTTTCCACTTTTTTCTCCCCGAAGACGGAGCCAAAGGTCATCGACATATATTAAGAGTTCACCACCTTTCCAACGTAGAATATTTAAAAAAAAGTCAAGCAGGTCCATATCGCGGTCATGTTTAAATTTTGTGGGCGTGGCACAGGGCATGTTTATCATTTTCTGCGGTTCACTATTTGCGTCTATTTTCCAGTAGAAAAATAAAAGCAAATCTGCTTAATCGGTTCCATACTTTGTACTTTTAAAACTTTGTGGGCGTTTCAAATTTGCCAATAAAACAAACAAAAAATAAAGTAAATAAATTCCCACGTTTTTTCTGGTCGGCATAATCCCATTTTCATAAGCCGAATACTCACGTAAGGCCTCCATGTACATTCAAACAAAAGAATTAGTAGAAAATCTAATTTATACAATTTATTTGAAATTTTTATATGTAATCGTAACATTTTCAATAAAAATTCAAAATATGTCTGTTATCAAAAAATTTATTTTATGAAAAAGTCATGAATTGTTTTGCATTTATTTATTCAAAAATACATAACATATCAATAATTTTTTAGAAATTAAACATATAACAGCAACATTCTGTTCTAATAGGTTATAACAATGCCCATTGTATGTAATTAAATTTGATCAATAATAATACAAATACATAACATATCAATAATTTTTTAGAAATGAAGCATATAACAGCAACATTCTGTTCTAATAGGTTATAACAATGCCCATTGTATGTAATTAAATTTGATCTATAATATGCGTACTAAAACTCCATTATTCTGGCAAGCGTTATTAGAAATAATTTTAAATCTTTGAGATAGTTCTGTATTAGTTGTTTGATGTAAGTTTCTTTGAACGCGTTCAATTGCCTAGAAGTATAATAATGTTATATTTTAATATTTTTTCTAATAGGTTTATATTTTTTGTTATGAAATATGAATATTAAATAAATGGAAATTTATCAACAATCTAATAAGTTGTAAGAATAAAAGTATACAATATTACGCTTTCAGAAATGTTATCTCATGTCAGTTCTATTTTATAAATAAACATATAGCAGATGTTCGTCGTGAAGTATTTATTCGAAGTGATGAAAATGTTTCAATATATACAATTGCGGTTTCAAATAATAGCAGCGCACCTCACATTGAATAACAAGTCGAAAAATGGAAAAACATACTATGGTCGGATGAGTCAAAAATTGGGTC
Source organism: Coelopa frigida (assembly GCA_017309665.1). Classification (NCBI taxonomy): domain Eukaryota; kingdom Metazoa; phylum Arthropoda; class Insecta; order Diptera; family Coelopidae; genus Coelopa; species Coelopa frigida. Next base: position 25,010,239 of record CM029565.1, on the reverse strand, counting down.
CCGACAGTTTGTGAGGCGTCCACAGAACAAAGGATATGTTCCACGATATACAACTAAAACGATCAAACATGATCAAGTGGGCAAGTTTCTCGTACTTCGAGTCGGGTCATGGATGGATGCCACCCATACCTTGAAATACTTGATAATATTATGTTTCCATATGAGGAATATAAAATGCCATTTAAATGCACATTTTAACAGGATGATCCGAAGAACGCTAGTCGATTAACAAACAAGTAGTTTCAAGACATCAAGGTCGACCTAATGGAATGGCCAGCCCAGTCACCGGATCTCAATCCAATAAACAATTTGTGTTTGATATTTGTCCGATTTTCTTGTATCTTATATCGTTGGAAAGGTGGTGGCGTAAGCTATTTTTCTTAGTTTCCTTTGGTCAAATGTTGAACAACGGTCAAAGGTCATCGACATATACTAAGAAATCATAGCAAATAGGGGACATAAAATACCAAAGTAATAACGAAACAAACATTTTGGCTGTTTTTAGGTCGTGGCAGTGGCGAACTAAAAACTCCATTATTCTGGCAAGCGTTATTAGAAATAATTTTAAATCTTTGAGATAGTTCTGTATTAGTTGTTTGATGTAAGTTTCTTTGAACGCGTTCAATTGCTTAGAAGTATAATAATGTTATATTTTAATATTTTTTCTAATAGGTTTATATTTTTTGTTATGAAATATGAATATTAAATAAATGGAAATTTATCAACAATCTAATAAGTTGTAAGAATAAAAGTATACAATATTACGCTTTCAGAAATGTTATCTCATGTCAGTTCTATTTTATAAATAAACATATAGCAGATGTTCGTCGTGAAGTATTTATTCGAAGTGATGAAAATGTTTCAATATATACAATTGCGGTTTCAAATAATAGCAGCGCACCTCACATTGAATAACAAGTCGAAAAATGGAAAAACATACTATGGTCGGATGAGTCAAAAATTGGGTCCCGACAGTTTGTGAGGCGTCCACAGAACAAAGGATATGTTCCACGATATACAACTAAAACGATCAAACATGATCAAGTGGGCAAGTTTCTCGTACTTCGAGTCGGGTCATGGATGGATGCCACCCATACCTTGAAATACTTGATAATATTATGTTTCCATATGAGGAATATAAAATGCCATTTAAATGCACATTTTAACAGGATGATCCGAAGAACGCTAGTCGATTAACAAACAAGTAGTTTCAAGACATCAAGGTCGACCTAATGGAATGGCCAGCCCAGTCACCGGATCTCAATCCAATAAACAATTTGTGTTTGATATTTGTCCGATTTTCTTGTATCTTATATCGTTGGAAAGGTGGTGGCGTAAGCTATTTTTCTTAGTTTCCTTTGGTCAAATGTTGAACAACGGTCAAAGGTCATCGACATATACTAAGAAATCATAGCAAATAGGGACATAAAATACCAAAGTAATAACGAAACAAACATTTTGGCTGTTTTTAGGTCGTGGCAGTGGCGAACATTGTAGAATTTGATTTTGGTTTTGCGAATCCGTTAAAAGAAATGTGAACCTGCGTCCCTGAGCTAAAAAACCCCATATTGAATATGATTTGTATTAAAACTTTAAAGCGTTCTAAATTTTTTATTTGTGGGGGAAATTTATAAAATGAGATATCAATAGTTAATAATTTTTCGAGATGTTTCGATATATAAATAATTCACCCCCTTACCGTTGCAAAAATAGGACTTTCCACTTTTTCTCCCCGAAGACGGAGCCAAAGGTCATCGACATATATTAAGAGTTCACCACCTTTCCAACGTAGAATATTTAAAAAAAAGTCAAGCAGGTCCATATCGCGGTCATGTTTAAATTTTGTGGGCGTGGCACAGGGCATGTTTATCATTTTCTGCGGTTCACTATTTGCGTCTATTTTCCAGTAGAAAAATAAAAGCAAATCTGCTTAATCGGTTCCATACTTTGTACTTTTAAAACTTTGTGGGCGTTTCAAATTTGCCAATAAAACAAACAAAAAATAAAGTAAATAAATTCCCACGTTTTTTCTGGTCGGCATAATCCCATTTTCATAAGCCGAATACTCACGTAAGGCCTCCATGTACATTCAAACAAAAGAATTAGTAGAAAATCTAATTTATACAATTTATTTGAAATTTTTATATGTAATCGTAACATTTTCAATAAAAATTCAAAATATGTCTGTTATCAAAAAATTTATTTTATGAAAAGTCATGAATTGTTTTGCATTTATTTATTCAAAAATACATAACATATCAATAATTTTTTAGAAATTAAACATATAACAGCAACATTCTGTTCTAATAGGTTATAACAATGCCCATTGTATGTAATTAAATTTGATCAATAATAATACAAATACATAACATATCAATAATTTTTTAGAAATGAAGCATATAACAGCAACATTCTGTTCTAATAGGTTATAACAATGCCCATTGTATGTAATTAAATTTGATCTATAATATGCGTACTAAAAACTCCATTATTCTGGCAAGCGTTATTAGAAATAATTTTAAATCTTTGAGATAGTTCTGTATTAGTTGTTTGATGTAAGTTTCTTTGAACGCGTTCAATTGCCTAGAAGTATAATAATGTTATATTTTAATATTTTTTCTAATAGGTTTATATTTTTTGTTATGAAATATGAATATTAAATAAATGGAAATTTATCAACAATCTAATAAGTTGTAAGAATAAAAGTATACAATATTACGCTTTCAGAAATGTTATCTCATGTCAGTTCTATTTTATAAATAAACATATAGCAGATGTTCGTCGTGAAGTATTTATTCGAAGTGATGAAAATGTTTCAATATATACAATTGCGGTTTCAAATAATAGCAGCGCACCTCACATTGAATAACAAGTCGAAAAATGGAAAAACATACTATGGTCGGATGAGTCAAAAATTGGGTCCCGACAGTTTGTGAGGCGTCCACAGAACAAAGGATATGTTCCACGATATACAACTAAAACGATCAAACATGATCAAGTGGGCAAGTTTCTCGTACTTCGAGTCGGGTCATGGATGGATGCCACCCATACCTTGAAATACTTGATAATATTATGTTTCCATATGAGGAATATAAAATGCCATTTAAATGCACATTTTAACAGGATGATCCGAAGAACGCTAGTCGATTAACAAACAAGTAGTTTCAAGACATCAAGGTCGACCTAATGGAATGGCCAGCCCAGTCACCGGATCTCAATCCAATAAACAATTTGTGTTTGATATTTGTCCGATTTTCTTGTATCTTATATCGTTGGAAAGGTGGTGGCGTAAGCTATTTTTCTTAGTTTCCTTTGGTCAAATGTTGAACAACGGTCAAAGGTCATCGACATATACTAAGAAATCATAGCAAATAGGGGACATAAAATACCAAAGTAATAACGAAACAAACATTTTGGCTGTTTTTAGGTCGTGGCAGTGGCGAACATTGTAGAATTTGATTTTGGTTTTGCGAATCCGTTAAAAGAAATGTGAACCTGCGTCCCTGAGCTAAAAAACCCCATATTGAATATGATTTGTATTAAACTTTAAAGCGTTCTAAATTTTTTATTTGTGGGGGAAATTTATAAAATGAGATATCAATAGTTAATAATTTTTCGAGATGTTTCGATATATAAAATAATTCACCCCCTTACCGTTGCAAAAAATAGGACTTTCCACTTTTTCTCCCCGAAGACGGAGCCAAAGGTCATCGACATATATTAAGAGTTCACCACCTTTCCAACGTAGAATATTTAAAAAAAAAGTCAAGCAGGTCCATATCGCGGTCATGTTTAAATTTTGTGGGCGTGGCACAGGGCATGTTTATCATTTTCTGCGGTTCACTATTTGCGTCTATTTTCCAGTAGAAAAATAAAAGCAAATCTGCTTAATCGGTTCCATACTTTGTACTTTTAAAACTTTGTGGGCGTTTCAAATTTGCCAATAAAACAAACAAAAAATAAAGTAAATAAATTCCCACGTTTTTTCTGGTCGGCATAATCCCATTTTCATAAGCCGAATACTCACGTAAGGCCTCCATGTACATTCAAACAAAAGAATTAGTAGAAAATCTAATTTATACAATTTATTTGAAATTTTTATATGTAATCGTAACATTTTCAATAAAAATTCAAAATATGTCTGTTATCAAAAAATTTATTTTATGAAAAAGTCATGAATTGTTTTGCATTTATTTATTCAAAAATACATAACATATCAATAATTTTTTAGAAATTAAACATATAACAGCAACATTCTGTTCTAATAGGTTATAACAATGCCCATTGTATGTAATTAAATTTGATCAATAATAATACAAATACATAACATATCAATAATTTTTTAGAAATGAAGCATATAACAGCAACATTCTGTTCTAATAGGTTATAACAATGCCCATTGTATGTAATTAAATTTGATCTATAATATGCGTACTAAAAACTCCATTATTCTGGCAAGCGTTATTAGAAATAATTTTAAATCTTTGAGATAGTTCTGTATTAGTTGTTTGATGTAAGTTTCTTTGAACGCGTTCAATTGCCTAGAAGTATAATAATGTTATATTTTAATATTTTTTCTAATAGGTTTATATTTTTTGTTATGAAATATGAATATTAAATAAATGGAAATTTATCAACAATCTAATAAGTTGTAAGAATAAAAGTATACAATATTACGCTTTCAGAAATGTTATCTCATGTCAGTTCTATTTTATAAATAAACATATAGCAGATGTTCGTCGTGAAGTATTTATTCGAAGTGATGAAAATGTTTCAATATATACAATTGCGGTTTCAAATAATAGCAGCGCACCTCACATTGAATAACAAGTCGAAAAATGGAAAAACATACTATGGTCGGATGAGTCAAAAATTGGGTCCCGACAGTTTGTGAGGCGTCCACAGAACAAAGGATATGTTCCACGATATACAACTAAAACGATCAAACATGATCAAGTGGGCAAGTTTCTCGTACTTCGAGTCGGGTCATGGATGGATGCCACCCATACCTTGAAATACTTGATAATATTATGTTTCCATATGAGGAATATAAAATGCCATTTAAATGCACATTTTAACAGGATGATCCGAAGAACGCTAGTCGATTAACAAACAAGTAGTTTCAAGACATCAAGGTCGACCTAATGGAATGGCCAGCCCAGTCACCGGATCTCAATCCAATAAACAATTTGTGTTTGATATTTGTCCGATTTTCTTGTATCTTATATCGTTGGAAAGGTGGTGGCGTAAGCTATTTTTCTTAGTTTCCTTTGGTCAAATGTTGAACAACGGTCAAAGGTCATCGACATATACTAAGAAATCATAGCAAATAGGGGACATAAAATACCAAAGTAATAACGAAACAAACATTTTGGCTGTTTTTAGGTCGTGGCAGTGGCGAACTAAAAACTCCATTATTCTGGCAAGCGTTATTAGAAATAATTTTAAATCTTTGAGATAGTTCTGTATTAGTTGTTTGATGTAAGTTTCTTTGAACGCGTTCAATTGCTTAGAAGTATAATAATGTTATATTTAATATTTTTTCTAATAGGTTTATATTTTTTGTTATGAAATATGAATATTAAATAAATGGAAATTTATCAACAATCTAATAAGTTGTAAGAATAAAAGTATACAATATTACGCTTTCAGAAATGTTATCTCATGTCAGTTCTATTTTATAAATAAACATATAGCAGATGTTCGTCGTGAAGTATTTATTCGAAGTGATGAAAATGTTTCAATATATACAATTGCGGTTTCAAATAATAGCAGCGCACCTCACATTGAATAACAAGTCGAAAAATGGAAAAACATACTATGGTCGGATGAGTCAAAAATTGGGTCCCGACAGTTTGTGAGGCGTCCACAGAACAAAGGATATGTTCCACGATATACAACTAAAACGATCAAACATGATCAAGTGGGCAAGTTTCTCGTACTTCGAGTCGGGTCATGGATGGATGCCACCCATACCTTGAAATACTTGATAATATTATGTTTCCATATGAGGAATATAAAATGCCATTTAAATGCACATTTTAACAGGATGATCCGAAGAACGCTAGTCGATTAACAAACAAGTAGTTTCAAGACATCAAGGTCGACCTAATGGAATGGCCAGCCCAGTCACCGGATCTCAATCCAATAAACAATTTGTGTTTGATATTTGTCCGATTTTCTTGTATCTTATATCGTTGGAAAGGTGGTGGCGTAAGCTATTTTCTTAGTTTCCTTTGGTCAAATGTTGAACAACGGTCAAAGGTCATCGACATATACTAAGAAATCATAGCAAATAGGGGACATAAAATACCAAAGTAATAACGAAACAAACATTTTGGCTGTTTTTAGGTCGTGGCAGTGGCGAACATTGTAGAATTTGATTTTGGTTTTGCGAATCCGTTAAAAGAAATGTGAACCTGCGTCCCTGAGCTAAAAAACCCCATATTGAATATGATTTGTATTAAAACTTTAAAGCGTTCTAAATTTTTTATTTGTGGGGGAAATTTATAAAATGAGATATCAATAGTTAATAATTTTTCGAGATGTTTCGATATATAAAATAATTCACCCCCTTACCGTTGCAAAAAATAGGACTTTCCACTTTTTTCTCCCCGAAGACGGAGCCAAAGGTCATCGACATATATTAAGAGTTCACCACCTTTCCAACGTAGAATATTTAAAAAAAAAGTCAAGCAGGTCCATATCGCGGTCATGTTTAAATTTTGTGGGCGTGGCACAGGGCATGTTTATCATTTTCTGCGGTTCACTATTTGCGTCTATTTTCCAGTAGAAAAATAAAAGCAAATCTGCTTAATCGGTTCCATACTTTGTACTTTTAAAACTTTGTGGGCGTTTCAAATTTGCCAATAAAACAAACAAAAAATAAAGTAAATAAATTCCCACGTTTTTTCTGGTCGGCATAATCCCATTTTCATAAGCCGAATACTCACGTAAGGCCTCCATGTACATTCAAACAAAAGAATTAGTAGAAAATCTAATTTATACAATTTATTTGAAATTTTTATATGTAATCGTAACATTTTCAATAAAAATTCAAAATATGTCTGTTATCAAAAAATTTATTTTATGAAAAAGTCATGAATTGTTTTGCATTTATTTATTCAAAAATACATAACATATCAATAATTTTTTAGAAATTAAACATATAACAGCAACATTCTGTTCTAATAGGTTATAACAATGCCCATTGTATGTAATTAAATTTGATCAATAATAATACAAATACATAACATATCAATAATTTTTTAGAAATGAAGCATATAACAGCAACATTCTGTTCTAATAGGTTATAACAATGCCCATTGTATGTAATTAAATTTGATCTATAATATGCGTACTAAAAACTCCATTATTCTGGCAAGCGTTATTAGAAATAATTTTAAATCTTTGAGATAGTTCTGTATTAGTTGTTTGATGTAAGTTTCTTTGAACGCGTTCAATTGCCTAGAAGTATAATAATGTTATATTTTAATATTTTTTCTAATAGGTTTATATTTTTTGTTATGAAATATGAATATTAAATAAATGGAAATTTATCAACAATCTAATAAGTTGTAAGAATAAAAGTATACAATATTACGCTTTCAGAAATGTTATCTCATGTCAGTTCTATTTTATAAATAAACATATAGCAGATGTTCGTCGTGAAGTATTTATTCGAAGTGATGAAAATGTTTCAATATATACAATTGCGGTTTCAAATAATAGCAGCGCACCTCACATTGAATAACAAGTCGAAAAATGGAAAAACATACTATGGTCGGATGAGTCAAAATTGGGTCCCGACAGTTTGTGAGGCGTCCACAGAACAAAGGATATGTTCCACGATATACAACTAAAACGATCAAACATGATCAAGTGGGCAAGTTTCTCGTACTTCGAGTCGGGTCATGGATGGATGCCACCCATACCTTGAAATACTTGATAATATTATGTTTCCATATGAGGAATATAAAATGCCATTTAAATGCACATTTTAACAGGATGATCCGAAGAACGCTAGTCGATTAACAAACAAGTAGTTTCAAGACATCAAGGTCGACCTAATGGAATGGCCAGCCCAGTCACCGGATCTCAATCCAATAAACAATTTGTGTTTGATATTTGTCCGATTTTCTTGTATCTTATATCGTTGGAAAGGTGGTGGCGTAAGCTATTTTTCTTAGTTTCCTTTGGTCAAATGTTGAACAACGGTCAAAGGTCAATCGACATATACTAAGAAATCATAGCAAATAGGGGACATAAAATACCAAAGTAATAACGAAACAAACATTTTGGCTGTTTTTAGGTCGTGGCAGTGGCGAACTAAAAACTCCATTATTCTGGCAAGCGTTATTAGAAATAATTTTAAATCTTTGAGATAGTTCTGTATTAGTTGTTTGATGTAAGTTTCTTTGAACGCGTTCAATTGCCTAGAAGTATAATAATGTTATATTTTAATATTTTTTCTAATAGGTTTATATTTTTTGTTATGAAATATGAATATTAAATAAATGGAAATTTATCAACAATCTAATAAGTTGTAAGAATAAAAGTATACAATATTACGCTTTCAGAAATGTTATCTCATGTCAGTTCTATTTTATAAATAAACATATAGCAGATGTTCGTCGTGAAGTATTTATTCGAAGTGATGAAAATGTTTCAATATATACAATTGCGGTTTCAAATAATAGCAGCGCACCTCACATTGAATAACAAGTCGAAAAATGGAAAAACATACTATGGTCGGATGAGTCAAAAATTGGGTCCCGACAGTTTGTGAGGCGTCCACAGAACAAAGGATATGTTCCACGATATACAACTAAAACGATCAAACATGATCAAGTGGGCAAGTTTCTCGTACTTCGAGTCGGGTCATGGATGGATGCCACCCATACCTTGAAATACTTGATAATATTATGTTTCCATATGAGGAATATAAAATGCCATTTAAATGCACATTTTAACAGGATGATCCGAAGAACGCTAGTCGATTAACAAACAAGTAGTTTCAAGACATCAAGGTCGACCTAATGGAATGGCCAGCCCAGTCACCGGATCTCAATCCAATAAACAATTTGTGTTTGATATTTGTCCGATTTTCTTGTATCTTATATCGTTGGAAAGGTGGTGGCGTAAGCTATTTTTCTTAGTTTCCTTTGGTCAAATGTTGAACAACGGTCAAAGGTCATCGACATATACTAAGAAATCATAGCAAATAGGGGACATAAAATACCAAAGTAATAACGAAACAAACATTTTGGCTGTTTTTAGGTCGTGGCAGTGGCGAACTAAAAACTCCATTATTCTGGCAAGCGTTATTAGAAATAATTTTAAATCTTTGAGATAGTTCTGTATTAGTTGTTTGATGTAAGTTTCTTTGAACGCGTTCAATTGCCTAGAAGTATAATAATGTTATATTTTAATATTTTTTCTAATAGGTTTATATTTTTTGTTATGAAATATGAATATTAAATAAATGGAAATTTATCAACAATCTAATAAGTTGTAAGAATAAAAGTATACAATTTTACGCTTTCAGAAATGTTATCTCATGTCAGTTCTATTTTATAAATAAACATATAGCAGATGTTCGTCGTGAAGTATTTATTCGAAGTGATGAAAATGTTTCAATATATACAATTGCGGTTTCAAATAATAGCAGCGCACCTCACATTGAATAACAAGTCGAAAAATGGAAAAACATACTATGGTCGGATGAGTCAAAAATTGGGTCCCGACAGTTTGTGAGGCGTCCACAGAACAAAGGATATGTTCCACGATATACAACTAAAACGATCAAACATGATCAAGTGGGCAAGTTTCTCGTACTTCGAGTCGGGTCATGGATGGATGCCACCCATACCTTGAAATACTTGATAATATTATGTTTCCATATGAGGAATATAAAATGCCATTTAAATGCACATTTTAACAGGATGATCCGAAGAACGCTAGTCGATTAACAAACAAGTAGTTTCAAGACATCAAGGTCGACCTAATGGAATGGCCAGCCCAGTCACCGGATCTCAATCCAATAAACAATTTGTGTTTGATATTTGTCCGATTTTCTTGTATCTTATATCGTTGGAAAGGTGGTGGCGTAAGCTATTTTTCTTAGTTTCCTTTGGTCAAATGTTGAACAACGGTCAAAGGTCATCGACATATACTAAGAAATCATAGCAAATAGGGGACATAAAATACCAAAGTAATAACGAAACAAACATTTTGGCTGTTTTTAGGTCGTGGCAGTGGCGAACATTGTAGAATTTGATTTTGGTTTTGCGAATCCGTTAAAAAAAATGTGAACCTGCGTCCCTGAGCTAAAAAACCCCATATTGAATATGATTTGTATTAAAACTTTAAAGCGTTCTAAATTTTTTATTTGTGGGGGAAATTTATAAAATGAGATATCAATAGTTAATAATTTTTCGAGATGTTTCGATATATAAAATAATTCACCCCCTTACCGTTGCAAAAAATAGGACTTTCCACTTTTTCTCCCCGAAGACGGAGCCAAAGGTCATCGACATATATTAAGAGTTCACCACCTTTCCTACGATACAAGGTATAAGAAAATCGGACATCAAGTACCAAGGTTATAGATTTAAAACGATTTTGGCGGTTTTTAGGGCGTGGGAGGGCGAACATTTTTAGTGTCCTGAAATCCTCTCAAGGTCAGCTTCATATCAGGGAAGGACTTTTCCTACTTTTTTTTTTGGTATGGACGTCGACCCACCCTACTGTACTTATGACACGTAAATATTTATATATAATAGCTAAGTCATATTATATATTAGACTACAATTTTTTAGACATATCAGCACCCCTTCTCAAACTTTTATAAGTGATATAAATAAAAATGATACAATATAATATATTAACGTCAGTCCAACAATAAGTACAATTAATTATAATTAGAAATTTATAAGTCAATATGTTTTGTCCGTAGATTTATTTTAGCCGAATTTAAAACACAACTGTTATGTTGATTGTTTCCAATGTTTTCTACTTGCATAAGTTATATACATCTCCTAATTTAAAAATGTAACAATTTGAATTCAGCCTAACGTTAACTTCCTTTGATTCTAATAAATATCTTGGATCTATTGGAATTCTTGAACTTTCAGCATTTGTCATATTGAAATCACATTCATTTATTTATATATTTTCCTTGATGGGTGTAGAATTTTCCGTTGTATTATTCAACTTCTATTCCTAAATATCTTTTCATTGCTCCAATTTTGTGATTGTTAACAATTTTTCAATTTCACTAATTGTTGATTTAAGAAACAGCTTATCTTTTGCCACAATTAGTATATCGGCCACATATACATATGGATACATATATTTTTTATTTTTTTATTAGACTCGTGTATTATTTTTTTCCTAATTATTCTGAATCCAAATTACATAAAACAATATTTAATTTAGTATTCGAACATCTGGCTGACTGTTTTTATTGTTTGTTTATATTGTTTCAATTTATTTTACATAAAAAAATATGCGTGCAACAGAGTACACGCGAAAGAATTGAAACTTCGGTGGCTGTTTAACCGCACATAATTTTATTTAACCCTTTCCCACGTTTACAACCAAACGATGCGGTTGTAAGCGTGTGTATACAGTTGATTTAAATAATATAGATTGGTTATTGATGACTTTTTTTATTATCTCGAATTTACACATATAAATTTCATTTTCATTTGTTTTATTTAAAAAATGAAATTAAAAAATCTAATGTTTCTTTTGAATTAAATAATTCATTATCAAAGAAATCCTAAAAACAATTCATGAATAATATTCATTGAAAATTGGCTTCATTCGAAATTTACAAAGCGTATAATGCGAGAAAAGTATCATACGCATAAGTATGAACAACTGCGAGCGTCCCATAAAATGTTTCCTTATACTCAGAGCAGGGTTGCCGAATGCACTACAATCGAAGTGTTTCAGTTCACTTTGGATTCAAACACTACGCCACTCCACTTTTTCGGAAAACACTTCACTTTGCTATACGCAGATTTTTTGGAAATTTATAATTAGCGATTTCTGAAATTAAGTATTGGTCATTGGTCATCACCAAATGGCTATTTTTTTGGAACTTGGACTAAAAATCATGAAATCACTTCACCACACTCCAGAACACTTCACTTTTTCCACGTTTGCACTTCGCACAAAAGTTCTGGCGCGGCAAGCCTGACAGAGTATGTTTACGCCAACCCCATTCTTTCTTTTCCCACACTTTTTGTAATTAGTAGTGTTTAGAAATTATAATTTAGTAGTCAATCTGGTACGTTGACGTCGCTCCTAATGACTCCGAAAGACCGAAGGCAAAGGGTTATGGCCGCCGCCGAAGTCTCTTCGGGTCATTAGGAAACCGAACAGCGACAAAGTAAGTTGACTCAACCCCAATAAATCAAAGAAATAATTCTGCCGCCAAAAAACCTTTGCGTTTTATTTAGCCATTCCGGAATATCCCAGTCATACAGCAGCTCCAGCTTCACTCACCGCATCGAAAGCGAAACAACAGAGAAGAGAGCTGCTCCATCAGCAGCACCATCAACACAACACAACTCATCAACAAACTACAAGAAAGTCTCAACCCAAGTACCCCGAGCGTACACATTGGTCCTTCGAGCCGGATTTGTCTACGAGCATCAGTTCCGGAATTATAAAAAAAGGTGCGTGGAATTTTATTATATTCAGTGAAAAAGTGCATTGTGTGTAGGAAAAATAAATAAACAAATTTAATCCGACGTCAAAATAGTTTGACGAAGTTTAGAGCGCGCGAGAGATTCGATCCCCCCCGCTCTCCCGCTCATCCACACACAACACCAAGTCCGATCACGCAGACTAAGACGTGAAAGAGCGCGCGAGAAATATTGACTTCTCCCGCTCCACCTTTTAGTCCAATCGGCAACCAGAACGCGAGAGAATTGCATGGGCAGTTCTCCCGTTCAACACCACCACCACTCATTGCACTCCACTTCTCTTTCGCACCCACGCACCACTATACACCCACACAGTCAGCTGCACCCAAACTCACCACAAGCTCGCCAACCCAGTGTACAAATTATTTGGTTTCACTAACAGTGATCTCACTTTCAAACTTTCAACGTGCAAAGTTTTTCACTTTCACTTTCAAGTGATTTTCAAAATAAAATAAAGTAAAGTAAGGTAGAGAAAAGTGAATATTAGTAAATTTAAATTTATTAAATATAAAAATAATTTGTACACTACAACAACAAAATAAATAATATAGAACAACAACAACAACAGTGAATGCGCTGTAACAACAACAAAAGCGAAAAACGCTACAACAACAACTATACCAGCAGTCACACCACAGAGACAGTAGAGTCTGAAACAACAACAACAAAAAGAAGCAAAATACAACAACCACACTAGAAACAGCACTGGCAAACCAGCCAAAGCAGAGACAACACCATCAGATCCAGTAAACAAATTTTAATAAAATAAAAGGGTTTGACCACAAATAAATAATTTTATTACTTTTATTATCAATTGGCGTTGCCACCTCGACTGTTTCTGGGTGACGATTAGCATCGTGCTTTTCGTTAATTTTTAGAATTTTTCGTGTTGTTTTTTAACTGAGTGGTTGTTAGCCAATCGAAAGAGTTTGAATTTGTAATCCACTGCGCGGTTACAAGTTTGATACCGGCTTTTTTGCGTTTCGATTGTTAATACACCTCGAAGTTAACGCGATTACTAAATCCCACAGTAAATTCGGTTTCACTTAAATTCAAAAAATCAAAAATGTCGGCTTTGATCACGTTTATTCAAATCGCGGACCGCCTAATTGAATTCGAATCGGAATTCAGTGAGGCTCTTCCTTCTGAACACTCGACATTCTCGCTCGCGATTCAAAAGGAAGAGTTAAAGTTAATTTGGGAATCCGTCAAGTCCGCATACCAAGATTGCCTTCAGCTAGTCCCTACATCGAGCGATGAAAAATCTGAAATCGATTTACCAAGTCTGAAAGTCCGTTATCGTTTTTGCTACGACACATATGTCCGATGTGCTGCGAAAATGGGTGAATTCGTGCACGAACTTAGTAAACCAAAGAGTTCTGCCGCGGTTGTTGACATTGTCTCAAATCCACCAAGTCACAACATCACATTACCACCAGTAGACACAGAGATATTCTACGGCGATTATACATCGTGGCCGACTTTTCGCGATATGTTCACTGCAATTTACGTGACAAATACGCGTTTAACACCGGTTGAGAAATTATACCATCTCAACCAAAAAACTCGTGGCGAAGCAAAAGAAATCGTGAAGAAAATTCCTCTTACTCACGATGGTTTCGGCCACTGCGTGGAAGAACTTAGCTGATCGTTATGAGAATAAACGAATCCTTGTAAATAGTCAGTTGAAGGTACTCTTCAACTTGCAAGTGGTTTCCGTAGAGTCTGGTAACGCGATCAAAAAACTCCAAAGGGAAATAAACAACGCCATATCAGCATTGCAGTTGTATGATATCGACATCAGCAACTGGGATGCAGTTTTTGTTTACTTATGTTCCACTAGATTGCCGGAAACCACACTGTCACTTTGGGAACAAAGCATTGTTCAAAAATCTGAGATCCCGCGGTGGGCGGATCTAGATAATTTCTTGACCAGCAGGTTTCAAACCCTAGAAACCGTATCCGATATACGAAGTTCAGTTTCCTCTAAAGTTGTGACAAAGCCCATCAGTAAATTCGTCAGCAGCGCGAGTGGTTCAAAGCGTTTTTCCAGTCATTTAGCGAATGTAAATGCTTTTGTCTTCAAGCTTTGCTCGCAATCACATGGGATGAAAAACTGCCCCAAGTTCCTCAGTATGGGAACAAAAGAAAGATTTTCGACAGTGAGAAAATTAAATTTATGTTTGAACTGTCTATCTAGTACCCATGCAATTAAAGACTGTAAAAGTTCCTTTAATTGTATCACATGTCAAAAGAGACATCACTCTTTGCTCCATCGGGAGATTATTAATGACCCAAGTCCATCCGCTTTGTCTGCAAATGCGCCACCGGCCACAACCCCCTCTCTAAATACTCATGCGCACACTCTCCATATTCGTGAACCCACACAGTCCACTCAAGTTCAAGAGGAAAATCCGACTCATAACTATTACGCTTCACATAACAGCAGAGTTTTATTGGGAACTGCTATGGTGACCATTCGTCATCACGATAATGAGTTCGAAGTTCGAGCTCTGATTGATCCTGGTTCGGAAGGAACCTTCATTTCTGAGAGGGTTCAAAAACTTTTAAGAGTCCCAATCAAGACAATCAATGCGCAGGTGTCTGGTCTTAGTGACACCATATCCGCTCGTGTTACTAAGATGTGCGAGATAGACATTGGTTCAACGTTGAATCAAAACATTCGGGTCAAAGCAAAGGCTTTGATTTTGCCACGGGTAACTGGAAATCTCCCAGAGCAGACGATTAGTGGTTCAATTCTGCATCACTTACCCGACATTCAATTGGCCGACTCCAATTTCCATAAAAGT
This sequence comes from Coelopa frigida, assembly GCA_017309665.1. Classification (NCBI taxonomy): domain Eukaryota; kingdom Metazoa; phylum Arthropoda; class Insecta; order Diptera; family Coelopidae; genus Coelopa; species Coelopa frigida. The sequence continues at coordinate 24,994,710 of CM029565.1, read as the reverse complement.
GGACGAGTCGATGTACTAATCGGTGGAGATTTATACCCAAAAATAATCCTCGACGGGACTCGACATAACGTTATCCAGTCTCTATTAGCGCAAGAGACAATATTCGGTTGGATCCTCACGGGTCCAATTCCCTGCGACCAAAGTACCAAGCCGTCGACCCTAATTTCTTGCCTGGCTGAACTCCCGCTGGATCAGCAAATTTCAAAATTTTGGGAGTTGGAAGAAATTCCAAAGCAAAAATTCCTCACTCGAGATGAGTTATATTGCGAAGAGCAATACACCCGTACAACGAAACGTCTTAGCGATGGTCGTTTTGTTGTCTCCCTTCCCTTTCGGCGAGAATTTCCCCAAGATATTTCTCTTGGACAATCTCGTTTCGGAGCCAGTAAGCAGTTCATTCGAACTGAAGTCATGCTGCGCAAAACCCCGGAGATGAACTCCAATTACCAAGAAGTTCTTCGAGAATATCTCACATTAGGACACATGCAACAAGTTGCACCGCCAAAGTGCGTTGATTCCGTAACGCATTACTATCTGCCTCATCACGCGGTTCTCAAACCGGAGAGTACGACTACTCAATTGAGAGTAGTGTTCAACGCCTCATGTCCTTCCTCAAACGGCGTAAGTCTAATTCGAAAATTCCGCTGGATAAGCGCGACTCTGGACCCAGACCTCGTCCGTTTGGGCTGGACCCTCGGAAACACAAGCGCGACTCTGGACCCAGACCTCGTCCGTCTGGGCTGGACCCTCGGAGACACAAGCGCGACTCTGGACCCAGACCTCGTCCGTCTGGGCTGGAAGGACAACGCTCACACGACCAGCAAGTTCAAAGATCTGGACCCAGACCTCGTCCGTCTGGGCTGGAGAGAAGACCATGGATCTACCCTCTGGACCCAGACCTCGTCCGTCTGGGCTGGTGAATCGCATTCGAGATGCGTGCGAGCGGATCTAGCCTCGTGCCATCTCAAATATCATGCATGAGATGGTGTCGTTATACCCCACATGAAGTCAACGTTAAACTGTTGAATGCCCCATTTAACTCTGCTCTATCTCAATTCTACCATACCACACACAATGCCACTGAATATAATAAAATTCCATTCCAGCACTTTTAATTTAAGCTATCATAGTAAACTGAATTATAATTGAATTTTATAATATTTTATTTTAGTTATATTCATTGCAGCGATACTGCAAGGCGGGCGGCAATGTTTACGCCAACCCCATTCTTTCTTTTCCCACACTTTTTGTAATTAGTAGTGTTTAGAAATTATAATTTAGTAGTCAATCTGGTACGTTGACGTCGCTCCTAATGACTCCGAAAGACCGAAGGCAAAGGGTTATGGCCGCCGCCGAAGTCTCTTCGGGTCATTAGGAAACCGAACAGCGACAAAGTAAGTTGACTCAACCCCAATAAATCAAAGAAATAATTCTGCCGCCAAAAAACCTTTGCGTTTTATTTAGCCATTCCGGAATATCCCAGCCATACAGCAGCTCCAGCTTCACTCACCGCATCGAAAGCGAAACAACAGAGAAGAGAGCTCAGCACCATCAACACAACACAACTCATCAACAAACTACAAGAAAGTCTCAACCCAAGTACCCCGAGCGTACACAGAGTATGTGTGCGTATACTCAGAGTATGTGTAATAGCATGTTCACACGGAGTTGACTTTCGGCCCAAAATAGATTTTCGCTAAAAATCAGGCGAAAATCTGATTTTGAATAACTGATTTGAATAACTGTCAAATGAAAATGATTTTCATCGAAAATTAAGAAATTTTCGGTTTCCAACAGTGGTTTTTGTTGAAAATTGTACTATTTCACAAAAATCTAATCTAATGTCATATTCATTCCAACACAATGAAGAAGTCGACAACAACGTGAGTAGAATACACACCAATACAAAGGAAAGAAATACCGCCAAACGAAAATCTGACGTATGAAAATATATTTTGTCGTGTGAACGGCTTTTTTGAAAATCTGATTTTCAGGTGAAAATTTGGCTCGTGTGAACGCACTATAAGGAAGAGATAGTCTAATGTCGCAGTATATTTTTGTATATATAGTGTCTCTGCTGATTTCGTGTCGCGACCTTGAAAACAACGCGCCCATAGAAGTTTCACTTCAAAAACTTTCTTAACATTTTATTTCATAAACGTCTGGTTGCTTAATATATTTTTCTGTATATGTATCCTATTTACCGCCAACTGCTTTTCTATCTGTTGGTAGTTCTACGAGATCCCACGTATTATTCTCATACATTGATTGGATATCTCTTCCTATATAGTTGGAACAAGTGGTTTTGTAAATAAACTAAATACAATTTATACGTCTTTGTAATCTACGTACATTCAGCAGTTGTACTTCTTCATTACTGCTTTCAGCTCTATCAGAATTATGTTCGCAAGCTTCGTTTTGTGTCGTAATCTTGTGAAATTAACCCCTTCATCCCGAACAGAACCGCACATCCCCAAGGACTGGACGAGGGGACATGGTCGGAGGTGACAAGACGTAACCCAAAGAGGGAGGAAATCTCTCATACGCCATGATGCCCTGATAAGCAGTAAAAGTGGCGAACTTCTTCTAGAACTTAAGGATCGCGCGAACAACCAAACTCAGACTCACATGGATAAAATTTAACATACTCTAAGCAACCAAGCTACAATAGAGTGCCGACACCTGGATGAAGTCACTACAAGAGAGGAGATTTGCAGCGCAATTGCGGAACAGTTCCCAAGTGTCGGAGCACTAAGCGAAAGTTGAGTGAAGTCGTTGCGTCAAACATGCGGAGGAACCCAAACAGCACTGATAAGCTTACCAGTAATGGACGCACCCCAAACATCAAATTAACTCAATGTTTCAGGTGCCTAGACTACGGTCATGTAACCAGACCCTGTAAAAGCATGGTGTACCACTCCGGCGTGTGCCTTAAATGTGGACAAGAAGGTCACAAGGTAAAGGAATGCAGAAATGAAGCCAAATGCATAATCTAAAAAGAGGGACAGAACGATCATCCAACTGGACCAAGGTACAAGCTGCTGAAAAAAAGCTCCCTGGACATCGTGGTTAAATGCAAATACGAAATATATCAAGACCTCTTGACGCAAACAGCTCTCGAACAAAAGACGTCCTCATCATAGCCGTACAAGGTAACGTCAACCAACTCGAAATGGGTGTAAGGCAGTAGTAGTAAAGCAGCTATATATGCCAATATCCCCTTCCAGAGCAGACCTGTCCACCAGGATAATGGATCGCATACGCTATGCTATAATACATACACTTTCGAGCATACAAGACTTTCAAAGCCATCAATATAAGCAACACTTTTGAACAATTTCCAAATCATCGTTGATTCAAATAAGAATTTTTCGAATTGCAATACATTCAAAAGTTTTAATTTAAAAATACATTGATACATTTTTTTATTGAATGCATTGTTTGTGTATTAAAATTTTGAATTTGTGCTGTACTTTTAGTTTATAATATTTTTTGAATTAATTTATTAATTAAAATATTATAAACTTTAACAAATTTATATATACTTTAAAACGGTGTTTTTTGATTTTTTAAAGTTGTAATTCATTGGTAACTTTTTGTAACTTTTCATAATCTGTCAAGGTCGCAACATTTTTTTTTACCGGCAACCCTGGTTAAACATACCCATCTACCTAGCCAGTATTAGAGAGCTATTTCAAAAATAGGAGTCTCCTGTATGAGACTCCAGATGGACCAAAAACACATCATGTGAGCGTTGGAATACCGCGAGACTGTATACTAGGACTAATACTATGGAACATTATGTGTCCTTAAATCCAAAAGCCAACGGGAGTTAAAATTGTGGGATAAGCTACAACTGGCGGTCCACAAAACGGAAGCAGTCTCATAAGTAGTCGGAAAAAGTTGAATAGGTTGAACTACGCATAGGGGGACACACAATTTCGCATTAAGTATCTGGGAGTACTGCTTGATCTTAGGCTGTCCTTCAAGGACCAATTGCAGACCAACGAGAAGGCCGCTCGGATTGGTTCAGCGCTGGCAAGGCTTATGCCAAACATAGGCGGACCAAAACAATCGATAAGAACCCTACTAGCTAGTGTAAGCAAGCAGGAGACCATCGGTAAAACGTACTTGAGTAGCATTGGAGCAGCATATAGACTTATAATGTATTGTGCATTTCGCACGGAATCGGACGACGCAGTTAACCATATAGCATCAAGTATTCTAATTGATATCGCAGCAAAACGAGCAGCAGCACTCTTTAATAACCAAACGGAAACTATAGAACACCAGAGCAGCATAACCCAACTCGACGATCAACATAAACAAGAATGGAAGAACCAATGGGAAGCATCTGCAAAAGGTAGATGGACGTACAGACTTATACCACACATAGACGCATGGACCTCGAGGACACACGGGGAAGTGAACCACTACCTAACTCAATTTTTGGGCACGAATACTTCCGTGAGTACCTACACAAGTATAAGCGTACATATGATCCTTACTGTATGTACTGTGAGGACAAAATTTAAAACGCAGAACACATCATCATCATTGCTAGTACCGCAGCGAAAATCGGGAAAGTGTGTGGGGAAGGTTGAGATTAAGCACGTCTAAGCACTAGTGGGACTAGTGATAAACATTGTCAATAAAAGTAAAAAAAAAAGTGTGGGGAAGGTTGAGATTTAGCACGTCTAAGCACTAGTGGGACTAGTGATAAACATTGTCAATAAAAGTAAAAAAAAAAGGTAAACAACATAACGAACCTCCGCAAGGCGTAATTTTATAATCTATCAATTTTGCTTTTAAATCATCAAAACAATGATTATATAAGCTTACACATAGGTCTCAAAGATAACATGTCATGTGATAAAAATATGTAGCCTAATAGCATGTTCACACGGAGCTGATTTTCGGCCCAAAATCGATTTTCGCTGAAAATCTGCCGAAAATCTGATTTTCGCCTTGGAATAACTGTCAAATGAAAATCAGATTTTCGGTTGTTTTTCATCGAAAATCAACAAATGGTTTTTGTTGAAAATAGTACTATTTCACAAAAATCCTTTACCCTGATGTCATATTCATTCCAACACAATGAAGAAGTCGACAACAACGTGTGTAGAATACACACCAATACAAAGGAAAGAAATACCGCCAAACGAAAATCTGACGTATGAAAATCTATTTTGTCGTGTGAACGGCTTTTTTGAAAATCTGATTTTCAGCCGAAAATTTGGCTCGTGTGAACGCACTATAAGGGTGCTTTTATATATTGAATGTATATTTACCTCACAGCAAAATGCTTTCGTTAAATTCAGTTCATGTTCAGCTGTTGGATAGTTTAATACACATGCTCTGGATGACCGGGATTGAGTAACAACCATTGCATATATGTCTATAGCAGCATCAGCCAGTTTATTTAAAATAAACTGTTCATGAATTATATCCTTTTTATATTTTAAAATTAATTTTTCTATCGTCTTGCCAAACAAATCAATACACATGTCCGTTTGTTTTGCATAAGACTGTAAATCGGATACTACTAAAGAACTCAAATTATTATCTTTTATTCCAACGGAATTAGCAACTCGTCGTGTTGCTTCCTTAAATATGAATCCTAAGTTTGTCGCAGGACTTTTTAAAGCATGTTGTAATTCCTTTAATTGTGATCCTGCATACTGAATTCCGGTTAATGCAATAAACAGTCTCAGAATATCGTTTGTTCCTTCAAATATTCGGAAAATTCTCAAATCTCGCATTACACGTTCTAAACCAGTTTCCTTCATAAAACCCATGCCTCCTAAAATTTGGATTGCCTCATCACAAACATACCATGCCGATTCAGAACCAAATATTTTTGATATAGCAGCTTCTAGATGATAGCTTTGGCTTCCAGAATCCATATTTTGAGAAATTGCATATGCCATTGATTCCGTGGCATACTGGAGCGTGCTCATTTTGGCAAGTTTTTCTTGAATAGATTCGTATTCCATTAGTTTTTTACCGAACTGAATCCTGTTTTTGGCATGTTCTGTGGCCTTTTGAATACAGTACTTCATAGTACCGGTTAGGGTTGCGCTCATCCCAAATCGACCGTTATTCAAAATATTCATAGCAACTTTGAAACCTTCACCTTCTCCTCCTAATACATTTTCAATGGGTATTCTTACATTTTCAAAATACACTTCGGCAGTATTCGATGCCTTAATACCCATTTTCTGCTCAGGTGCACCACTTGTCACCCCACCAAAAGACCTTTCTACAATAAAAGCAGTTATCTGTAAAAAAAAAAAATTTTATTCCATACATTTATAATAAAATATTATTAAATACAAAAAAAGTAATAAATAGCAGTAAGCAAATTATTTTAAAAACTTTAATATTATTTAAAAAATTTTAGAATTCAAAAGAATACAAAATTACAATTTTAAATTTAGTCATGGGTTCTTGAAGAATTGCGGGTGTTTCTACGCTTTATTTACACCCCTAATGTATATTTTTGTCCATAAGATCCGTTTAAGTTCGTTACTTTAAAAGATCAGAACCAGACGGTTCTAACTAAAAATTACAATAATAGAAAATAAAACCAAATAAAACCAAAAATCTCAATAAAATCGCCACTGATAAAAGATTTAACTCGTTTTCCCATCATCCCTTTAAATTTCACTATAGATTTACATTTATTGTTTCGTTTCCTCATCTTATTTTTAGCTTTATCATTATACAGGAAGATCAAGGAAGATCTTAATTTGTATATAACACACGTTTGAAATTAGATTAAATAAAATATTATTTTTTGTTAATTAAAAAAATGTATTTGTCTCTTATTCGTCACTGTAGCAACTATTTATATTGATCGTATTAAAAATCACTTCGCTTTTTTCATTCAAGCAACACCTGTTTTTATCTCGAATTTAATTTTAATATTTACCATATGAATAAGATTACATACAGGACCGTTTTATTCAATTATAGTAACTATTGATTAACAATTGCGAAATTTGTCAAATCGAGTTTTTTTAGTCTTTGTTAAGGTTTTTAATTGGAGATTAGTCTGTTAACGAGACGTCAGCTTTAACAACGTAATTAGCTAATTACAGAAAATAGTACTGTTAAGACTGTGGGGGGAATTTAAACTTTATTTTATGTTCTTTTAACTCGTAGTTAAGCTAAAATTATTTGAAAATTATTGTTTTGAAAAATTGCGAATAAAAGAAAACGATGCTAATAAAAAAATAGTTCAATAGTTGGCCATGTGACAGTTCAAACAGGTAGATATGTTTATCAACAGAAAACAGAGTTTGGTTTACCATGAAAATAAAGGGTTTATTTCGCATGAATTGATCGTTATACTGGACCACGACTGTATATTAAAATAATTTTTTTTTAGCAAGCAAACTGACGATCAGGTGATGCCGCCTATTGTGTTGGTTGTGAGAAGGGAAAAGGTTTAGTGAAGAGGGATAGAAGTAGGAATTAATATTTGCTTTGAACTTCTGGATGTCTCAGTTTTCGGGGAAAACTTCTGCCGGGAGATCATTCCACATCCGCATGGTACGACTGAAGAACGAATTTGTCGTGGATACGCTGTCCGAGTGTTTCGAGAAAATACACGGCTGAAGTTCTCTCAAGCACTTTCCATAGTAGTACAGGTAAAAAGGGTTAAGTGATACGTCAATGCTCAAGACAGTTAATATATGATGTCACCAATTCATCACCTATCAAGCGAATCGCACGTCCTAACTTCTCTAATCTTAAGGCCCAGAAAGGATACCACAATGCCTATCATCGGCAAAAAAATAAGTACACGGAATCAGAGACAGAACACCCCTACAATCCCCAGGAGACAATACTACACCGAGGGGGCCCCCGAAACAGAGAAACGACGAGGAATGGTCCGAAGTCAAAAGTATAAAACTCAGAGTGATGAGCTTGATCATCAAGAAAATAGGTTAAATAACTTACACTGAAATGCTTAAGCTCATCAAGGATAAACCTGAGCTTAAAGAAAAGAGAGATCGTGACAAAGATACGGAAAACAGCCGAAGGGGAGCCATTGCTAGAGCTAAAAGGAAAAGATGACAACCAAACATGATTGAGTGTATTTTGTTAGTGCGGTGTTCGTATTTTAAGCATATAATTATCTTCCGTTCGTATTTTAAGCATATAATTATCTTCCGTAAAAGTCTCCACTTAGCCGAGAATAATCGCCGCTGAAAATATTTTGGTTGCCCCCTCACTGTCTTCAAGTTACCTACTGTATTGCCGACGGGAAATCGAAAAAATCTCGCTCATAAACATGTTATTAATTTTTCTTCCGTTAAAAACAATAAGCCATTCATTTAATGCATATAAGTTATCAAAAATATAAATTTATAAATACAAACCTTACCTTATCAACTTTCTCTTGTGTTTTTTCATCAGTTATTTCTGTTTTGGCAAATACTGTCATTATTTCAGCAAATCCTCCATTTGATATCCAAATTTTAGATCCATTTAAAATATAATGTTTTCCGTCAGAAGACTTTACGGCACGCGATCGAATTGAAGCAGCATCTGAACCAGAACTAGGTTCAGTAAGAGCGAAAGCTGCATAAGTACCGTCCATTGAAACTTTAGGAAGATACTTTTTCTTTTGATCCGATGTCCCATACAATAATATGCCTTTAAAACCTATGCTTTGGTGAGCGCCAATCGTAATGCCTAACCCCAAATCATTAGCACCAACAATTTCGCAGAGACGGGCATATTGGGTATTATTAAGACCCAAGCCTCCATAATCTAAAGGTACTTGTAAACCAAATGCACCTAGTTCCCATAACTTTAATAAAGTACTCTCTGCAATTTTAGAGTCAGCATCATTTCGAGCGGCATCGTTGTCTTCCTAAAATGTAAATTTCAAAGACTTATCAAACATACATATATTAAACATATATTAACTATTATAAATTGGATTATAAATACCCAAGAATAACATGTGATACAATCAGAAACCTATCAGTTACAATTCGTATGAACATTAATTTCAACCTTTTCATTTTAACAAATTAATAATGCGCGAAATACCCGAGTTTCCGAGCTACCCGGTTAGTCGAAAGGTTTTACATACAGTGACTCCCAGTTTTTATGAGTCAATCCGGAAACAATTAGCAAAGCGTGAACACATCCATACTGCGGACCATATTGGCGCCGCATACTACACCATCCCTATGCAAAACATATACAAAAGGTGCAACATCGATATACCGACTGATGCCGATTGAAGCAAGCTGTGAGCTCTCTGACGAGGCAGTCAATGTCATGGTGGGGAGGATCCCGGTGGACATTGCAGTTAAGGAAGTAGCGGCAATATATTCAGTCAAAAGGGAACTAATAAACGCGCAAACACTGGATGTTAACACATTAGCCATAACAGAGTGGCAAAACCGTTGGAACAACACACCAAAGAGAAGATGGACTTATCGACTTATACCGGACATACGAGAATGGATAACTAGAACGCACGGAGAAGTGAACTACCCCTGTCGACATGGGTGCTTCAGAGCATACCTCCACAAATATAGACACTCCCAACTGCCTATACTGCGAGGAAAAATTACAAACTAACAGAATGACCCTGGTTCCATATAGATGGATACCACACCCAGCGCCAAATCCAATAATTTATATGTCAAATGATAGTGTTTTCAGTGTACATTCCAACCAAAAAAAGAGGTTGGGGCGGACTCTTTTGGTTTGGCCATAAAGTGAGGTCAAAGGTCAAATTAATGACTTTTTGAAAAAGCCACCAAATCAACAAATGTTAACCGATTGGGCAATACAATATATCATTAAAGGTAAATAAAAACACAACATAACTGCATTTTTGGTTTTTTAAAAAAAGTTATTAATAATAAAAATAATACCAAAAAACAAAAAAAAAAAATATTTTTTAGGTTAAATAATTTTTTTAAATTTTTTTTACGTCATAAACCATATCTTTTATATATATTTTCTAAAAGCTGATTCAATTACCTTTAAAACGGTAGTACATTATATATACCGTACTCTTTGTTTACATATCTAATTTATCATTTATATTAGATTATTGCGACTTTAAAATGGATATTTGTACTGAAATTATACATTGAATAGTAACTTTTGGGTTCCAAGTATCTACTTTATGAAGATACTTTGATACACACGTAGAAAGGACATGGATCCCGGGAGTACTATTGGACCGCGTAGCCGGTGTTGGACATACTTGAGGGTTAAAACCCCTAAGCGCGGCCGAAGGCCGCCACACGCAGAAGAACTTGGATCCCGGAAGTACTATTGGACCGCGTAGCCGGTGTTGGACATACTTGAGGATTAAACCTCCAAAGCGCGGACGAAGGCCGCCACACGCAGAAGGAACTTGGGTCCCGGGAGTACTATTGGACCGCGTAGCCGGTGTTGGACAAACTTGAGGGTTAAAACCCCTAAGCGCGGCCGAAGGCCGCCACACGCAGAAGGAACTTGGATCCCGGAAGTAGTATTGGACCGCGTAGCCGGTGTTGGACATACTTGAGGGTTGAAACCCCTAAGCGCGGCCGAAGGCCGCCACACGCAGAAGGAACTTGGATCCCGGAAGTAGTATTGGACCGCGTAGCCGGTGTTGGACATACTTGAGGGTTAAAACCCCTAAGCGCGGCCGAAGGCCGCCACACGCAGAAGGAACTTGGATCCCGGGAGTACTATTGGACCGCGTAGCCGGTGTTGGACATACTTGAGGGTTAAAACCCCTAAGCGCGGCCGAAGGCCGCCACACGCAGAAGAACTTGGATCCCGGGAGTACTATTGGACCGCGTAGCCAGTGTTGGACATACTTGAGGGTTAAAACCCATAAGCGCGGCCGAAGGCCGCCACACGCAGAAGGAACTTGGATCCCGGGAGTACTATTGGACCGCGTACCCGGTGTTGGACATACTTGAGGGTTAAAACCCCTAAGCGCGGCCAAAGGCCGCCACGCATAGACGTAACTTGAATGCAAAAATATATTCAAAAAAAAATCAAGTATTTTAATATAAATCATAAATTTGGTATGTAAACTAAGAGTAAAGTATATATAATGTACTACCCTTTTGAAGGCAATTGAATCAGCTTTCAGAAAATATATATAAAACATATGGTTTATTATGTAAGAAAAATTTAAAAAAATTATTTAACCTAAAAAATAATTAATTTTTTTTGTTTTTTGATATTATTTTTTTTAATAATAATTCTTTTTTTAAAAACTAAAAATGCAGTTTTGTAGTATTTTTAATTACCTTTAATTTGATAATTTAAGGTTGTATTAACTGATCGGTTAACATATGTGGATTTGTTGGCTATTTGAAAAAACCATTAATTTGAACTCCCGAGTCATGAGACGAGTGAGAAAAATCGAAGAAATAAATAGAAAAACGAGGCAAAGTCTGAATTAGACTACTGCCTGTAGTCTAATTCAAGATCTCTCAACCCGGATTCGTAAATAAAAAAAAAGTCGATTTTTTTAACCAGGAGGAAGTAACTTTTATCAGAAGTTTGGGGTCAAAGTTCAAAATTAGGGCCGGCCCCAAATATACAAATGTTGCCCAATCTGGAATCTATAAAACTGCAAACTGCAAAACAGTTAAAACAAACTGAGAAAATATATTTCTTCTGGAGTAATAGCAGTTCGTATGTTTGTACAGTGCACTCAGGATAACGTCAATCCCCTATTACGTCAACACTCCAAAATATCAATCCTTTTTTATTAACATTACTCTAAAGTGTCAACTCTAAGGCCCGTTTTATTCAGTCTCTGTTAAATTCCTTAACAACGCATATAATTTCTTCATCTGATAAAAATAACAGCGCAATTAATATCTATAATTAAAAATTGGTTTTATTCATCTCAGCTGTTTTCTGACAATTATTTCAGAGAGTACGAAAACCCACCCCTAAAATAACAAAGAGAGAATTTTATCAGAAATATTCTCTATCTAATTGAAATGATCTTTGATAAAAAAAAAACACAATTCACAAATCACAGTTTCCAATGCTGAAACCCCGATCTTGGTCACGAAATGCACTTCATCTACGTCTTACTTCACATGGCCACCTCGTGAACTTTTTTTGTTGTCGAGAGCATTCAATGTCATTTATACGAAATTTTTCAAAACAATAATTTTGAAATGTCACAATTTTCAGCTTAACTATGAGTGAAAAAAACGAAATTCTCAAATTAAGTTGAAATTCCCTCGGAAAAATGTGCCTAACAGACCTATCTTCTATAGTTAGCTAATTACGTTGTTAAAGCTGACGTCTCGTTAACTAATTAGAAAATCTCCAATTAAAAACCTTAACAAAGACTGAAAAAACTCTATTTCACAAATGTCCCAATTGTTAATCAATAGTTAATATAATTGAAGCTGAATAAAACGGGCCTAAATAATGAAAAAAAATTAGTAATTTCTGAATTTTAAGTTTCCTTTTATAAATCTAGAAATGCAGTTACAATACAATCGGGATAACGTCAATACCCCAAAACGTCATCCCTTTTTTATTAACATGGTCTACTCTAAAACGAAACCAAAAGTCCTTCAATTGCCAAAAAAACAAATAATAAATTACATTTAAAACATGAAAAAGTATAAATATTAATTAGGCTGGAAAACCTGTTTTGTTTTCTTTAGATTTACGTTTAGTTAAGTTTTAATATATGAACAATAAAAACGATTTAACAACATTTTGGTCCTAAATTTGAACAATGATAAACGTGAAGAATCTGATAAACGTAAACACGTGCGGTTTTAATTAGTTTACGTTATCCCAAGTGTACTGTATTGTCATTTTCTGTTCAGTTTCTTTCTTGTTCTCGTAAAAATCGCGAATATAAAATGAGTCTAAAAATCCAAAGTCCTTCAATTGCAAAAAAAAATAACAAATTTCATTTATTTAGGTTTGAAACCTCTTTTGCTTTCTTTGGATTTACTTTTGTGATTTATGAACAATAAATGCCTGCTGCGTATTGGAGACTTCAATAGAGAAAAACCATTGTTACGAAATGGATTGTTATTTTGTACACTAGTTTTTTTTTACCCGTTTGATTGCACATTTCCTACGGGACCATTTGTTGCATTGCAGCTGTTATTAAAGAAAGGAGAGTGGCATTGTGCATTCATCTTTGATAAACATTAATAATAACCCGTAAAAATTTCGAATAAAGTTAAATGCGGACTTGTTTATTACACATTTTTCTTTATTACAAGAACAATATATTCTGATTTTAATTTATTAATTTCAAAGTTATAGCCATTAAATTGAAGAATGTCACACATTTGACTCCACTAAAGTCTTCATACACTTCCGCTTCGACCACTTTTTCTGAGAATCATTCCTTGTTGATAACGCTTCTTTGGAAAAGCGAATAAAGGAAGCACTTGCGACGTATTCCATGACACAAAAACTTTTGTTAAAAATAAAATTTAGAAATGCATAGTAAATATTTGTCAGTGCAAGTGCGTAAAATTTATTAAATTTACACGTTAAAGAAAAAAAATCATGCGTGGAAATAACAAAACTTGTGTCCAGTATTCAATCTACTATTAAGAGTTAAGAAAATAAGTTCAAGTCTCATAGATGGAGATCGGCTAAAATTCAAGCACATTATTAGCATGGATCTGGAAAAATATAATATTCTCTGATGAGTCCTAATAAGACATTTTTGGGTCTGATGGAAGCTTACAACCCAAAACATTCTATTTACAGTTTAAATCACGGTGGCGAAAGTGCCAGACTGGCTTTAATCAGCAGTGGAATCTTTGAAATAATTAAAATTAATGTAATGTTGTGTATGCGTCCATTCTGAGATATTTGAATTCAAACATTTTGCGTGGCAGAGGCGTTACACATTACATTCAGCAAGATAATCTCCTTACGGATATGGCCCATTATACTAAGATATACTTGTTGGTTTTTCGGGTTTGACAACACCGAGTTCTGATCTCAGAATATGTGGAATATCCTTGAATAAAGGAGCAGGACTCATCACATTATCCCACATTATCCACATTAGCTGCAATAGGTTATTCAGGAAGAATGGGCGATTAAAAATAAAGGCAACCGAAAAAATAATAAAATAATTTTTTTGTTTTTTTGATTTTTTGTAACAATTTTCATTGTTAATGTACGAAAACTTTATTGGAATCAAATATGCAATTTTTCTCTGTGTTAGGTTAATAACTTTTCAATGAATAAATAAAAATAATAATATATTGTTTTTGCATTGAAGAAAAGGGAATGAATAAAAAACGTGCATTTAAATCTTTCCGAAATTCCTACTACTTATTATTTCATTTTATAACTAAAGAATATGTGTTTGTTTTTGCACGTTAGTGCAGTCGATGGCATTGCGGGAGAGCCAGTTGACGCAGTTTCTCCACTTGCTTTGACCGTTTCGCGGCGAACTAATTTATGTCGGATACACAACGACAACGACATACCAACACGCCGACAACATGCCGGCGGAAAGAATTGTCGTTATCTTTTCAATTGTCGTTATCTTTTTTGAATGCGGAAAAGACAAAATATTTTGTTTAAATAATTACCTTAAAACTTAATATAAACAACATAAACCACACCAAAACATCAAAATTAAACATAAAAATTCCAATTTATAATCAAAATTTGAGAAAAATGAATGAAAAGAGTGCATTTTGACAATTGACGTTTGCCGTCGTCTCTCAAATTAGAAAAATATCCAAGTTGACGACTGCGACGGACGACAATCTTCATCTTGTCGTCGTGTTGCATTCAAAATATTCATCTCCATAAGAACTAATGTAAAAATATTTTGACGTTGACGCATTGTCGCTGCCAAATCGAATTGGTGTCCCAAATTGGAATTGAAACGCCAGAAATGGCACTATATTTTCGTTCGTCGCGTTTGGATATTTTTATTCATATTTATTTTTCAATTCTTTCTTTAATTATTATTTTGTTGCAACAAATGTTCGAAATAATATTAAAGTAGGCACTTAGACGTCTGTTTCGCTCTGTTTTGTTGGATAATGTAATAGAGTTTGCGGTTTACTTGAGATGCGGAGCGAGAACAAACACGTCCACAAGACACAAGAGACATAATAATAAATTAAGGGTGTTTTATTCAGTATCTGTTAAATTCCTTTGTTTTTTTCCAAATATTGATAATTATTAAATTTTAATATTAAAAATTATTATGATAAAAATTATCAAATCTCGTTTTTTTGTCAAAAGTCCACAGATATAAAATTAAAAATTGGTTTTTTCACCTGTAGTTAATTTTAAGAACGATTAAAATTATCTAGTTAAATTCAAAGCATAATTAAAAAATTTCCCAGGAGTATGATGCAGCTTTTTGAGAAAGAAATGTACGACAAATTTGATGAAAGCCAGCAGATAGACTGAAAGCTAAAGGGGAAATTGAATGTGCTCAAGCTCAAGAAGCAGTTTGACGTAAAAGCGAATATGGTTACAAAATTAGAGACTTGGTTGCGATTCGTCGTACGCAGAAATATACAAAATAAAACGCAATGGGCGATTTCCCTTTTTAACGTCATATTTAAGACCTTGGCCAAACATATACAAGTTGCAATCATATAAAGTTAAGGAGATATTCTTTTATTGAAGAAAATCCTTCGTTATCTAACGCTAGATAACGCTATCTAACTAATTAGGATGACCGAATGTAACTATGACACACTGATGCAGTATGCATGAGCTGAGTGATTCAGCAGACAGACTATAAGTATAGTAGGAAATAATCATAATGTATACTTGTATGCCTCACTTATGATGATATAATGACACTATATCATTCGTTATACTGGACTACCACTTTACATTTTTTATATACATATGTATGTATTAATATAGTTCAAAAATATTTACCAAAAAAAATTTGTCGAAAGGATCTATAAGACTTCTTGTTGTATCCTTTTGTTCTGAGGTGAGTACATCCGGATAAGGAAATACTTCAGAAGATATTACATTTCCTCGAAATATGTTAGTTATAAATGAGTTATTCTCGTTGACACTATGCTTATTTTTTATAGACTTTTGTACAATTTGTTGTGACCCAAAGGACCTAAAAAGAAACACAAAAATGAAAATGAATTACGGACAAGTAAAAGAGTGTGGGGACCGTAGATCAGTGCGTCACCGGTGTCGGGTTCGATTCCCGCTCCGGGAATATCAATCAGAGCGCTAGTGCACATGTAGCGCGAGTGTGTAAGAGAGACTCAAAAGGCCAAGTTACAATCGAGGCATACTCGCGGCAAGGCTTTGACATTTCAATTCGAATACACGTAGACGTATGGTGGTGAATACAATCAAAGCGTTGCATACTCGTATGATGCTTCGAGTTCGCGAATTTTCAACTTTTCAGACGCGGCAAAACCACGATGGTACCATTAGTTTATCTCTACAACAAAGAAATATTTTTATTTTCGTGGTTGAAAATTGGTATATTTTGACAAAAACTTGAATTTGACAGTTAACCAAAATTTTCATTTTTGCCGCATGCCACAATTGAATTTTACGAAGCATAAGTCAACATACGTCTGATGCCTTGCCGCGAGTATGCCTCGATTGTAACTTGGCCTACTGACACACACATCGTACATGTACGTACAAACTTAGAAAGATTGGTCATTGCCAATACCTAAAACTTTGAATTCATAGTATTGATAATCCAATTCATCAATATTTGACAAAGTTTATACACCTTACATCTCATGAACTGATCATTGGCTTCTGAATGGTGTGCAAGATTTGAACCCGGTATCAATCAAAGCTTTGTGTAGTTTCAGAATGGGTTTCTTTACAATCCCATCCTCAAAAACACAAAGAAGCTATTTGTTAAGAAAAAATTTACAATAAAGAAGTATTTTACACACCACACCCACACCCAATAAAGTTAGGGTGGGTTTCTTGTTTATTAGTTTTAGTGCAACTCCATGTTGTCCTGTCTAAAACTTATTCTCGTAAAGCATACAGATCGACTGCTATTAATGTTTTTAATTTTTGTTCTTTAACGTCCAAATTTAATCTTATATATAAAAATGAAACTGAAAAATGTATGTTCCGAATGGGCTGCCAAGACGTTTCTTCCGATCTTCATGAAATTTTTACAGGATATTCCTGACATCCACGAGATCAACATAGGATACATTCAAAATATTTAAATAATTTTTGAATCAATTCAATAATTTAATACTTAAACCAAATTGAAATCTCCCATAACCGGACATCCAGCGTCGAATACGATTTGGAATATAATGGGACATTTCAACAAAGTTCCGAAAAAATTAAAAAAAAACTCCGGGAATCCAGAGCTTTTAAAAGTTTACTTCGCGATTTTTTGAGATATCATGCATGGGTAACCACTGCGCTAGTAATTACTAATTACGTTCTTCCACCGACAAATATTTTCCAGGCATTTCTAAATATATTTGTGTCATGCAATATTTCGCACGTGTCGATATGCAGAAAAAGAGATAGAAGCGCAAGTGAATATTTATTTGTACGAAGACTTTATTGGAAGTTAAATTTGGGAATTTTTTCTATTTTAGTGTTATAATTTTCAACTGAAACTAAAAAATATGATAATTTGTTGTTCTTGTTTGATGTAAAGAAAAACATTTTAACAACATTATCTACTCTATATCTATTCTTAAATTCCAACTACTTATTACTGATTTTTATCATGGTTTTATGATTTTACGATATTTTGCCACACAAACAAATTCTCCACGAATCTTCGTAGAATAAAGTGCATAGACTGTAATGGCCCGATTAGTCAACGCATAGCATGGCATGGCATAGCTCGAAACCGAACCTATCAAAGGCAGTTCTGTACAAACGATTAGTGAAAACATAGCATGGCATGACGACCTGCAGAAAATAGATTCCAACGTAAAAGAGCTGTCAAAATGGGTTGTGGAACCTGAGTTTTTATTGCAGGATTGCATTTTGTTTGTTATATATGTTCTGGATCGGATTATTAAATTTTTTGGAACTTGCCATACTAATAAAAGTCAACATTTATTGGTCGAACATTCCACCTCCGAACACACCATTACAAATTTGCATTATTTAACCACAAAGTACACAAAATTAAAAAATACAAACATAAATCTATATCCATCTAGACTACTTGCCAATTCAATTTCTCCAGTGTTACCATAACGAAAAACTTTTCATTATAAATTTAAAATTCAACATTCGCATATGGCAACTCCTTTACCCAACATAGCATAGGACTTGAGTAATCGCTTCTATGCGTCTATGCGTATGCCATGCTATGCGTTGACTAATCGGGCCATAAGAGTATGCTATCGACTAGAACTGTGCGAAAAGTGATATCCCCGAAATTGAACCTGTCTTATGGCATGGCGACCTGCAGATAAGAGATTCCAACGTAAAGAGCTGTCAGGATTGCATTTTGTTTGTTATATTTGTTCTGGATCATATTCTTAAATTTTTTGGAACTTGCCATACTATAATTATTTAACCACAAAGAACACAACATTAAAAAACATAAATCGATATCCATAACTTGCCAATTCTCTACCATAACATTCATACATTTAAATTTTAATATTTTAACCATTCGCACATGCAAATCCTTTACCCACTCAAGTCCTAGAGTAATCGTTTCTATGCGGTCATGCGTATGCCATGGCCCCATAGAAGCGATTGTCAATTCAGCAGTTCGACCTATCAATAGAGATCGTAATAAAAAAGCTTTCTTCATCAGCCACTTCCTTAACCCATTAGTGCATAAGGTTCCCTGGCATAAGTTTTCAACTTTTTTTGTTAGTTTCGGAATCAAATACGACTACTAAAATAATTATAACAGTTGCATTTAAAAACAATTTATTTTATAAGGTGTCCCTTAAACTGGTCTTTACAGTGTAAGCAGTTGGTATATTACAAAAATTTAAGCACTCTTTCAATTGATGACTATTTTTTAAATTAAAATAAATAAACTTCTGTCCACAATTCACACAGTTTTTGAGTAATTAACTATATTTTTCTTTGGAAATCGGTAGTCAATATATTATCTGATGCTGTTTCATTACGAAAATCTGGCGAAGCCACACTCTTCAGTACATCTGGTTTTCTGATAAATAATAATATATTTAAATATTCAATATTTAATAATAAATTGTAAATAATACATATATTCTATGATCCTGAATATGGACTCAAGCGAAGAGTCTTGCGTGTATCGGGCAACAGAAGCTTCCAAAGATGTGAGACATGGAGCATTGTCACTGATGAGGCTAAGGAGACAATAACAGTGGCCGACCCTTCACGTGCAATTCAACACAGCTCCATTTTCCATAGAGATGCGCTGACCCTACAAGATATGCGAGTAGGATCATAGAATATATGTATTATTTATGGTCGGTTCCATATGTTTCTGTGTATTCGCTCGTTTCCGAAGTTTTTCAAGAGTGTACATCGCCATATCATGGTCGGGCCTAAAGTTTCCAAACTTTAGTATACAGTGTACGGGAAAAGTCTACATACGGGCCCGAATATTACCAAAGCTTCATTTTTTTGCAAATATGTATATTAAAATAAGTATATACAAATAACTTTAATAACAATATTTATCATAAAGAATTTATCATTTATTTATTGTTCTTTTCATTTACATGAATTTAATTGACAAAAATAAGCAACGTTTCCAAAATTCCATGGGCTTATTAATATGGTCTTTAGTGAAAACAAGGCGCAAAGTTTCCTTCGAGGTACTCTGCTTCGAATGCCAACTTTATGAAATCGTCTACGTATTGTTGATGTATTCATTACCTTTTGGGTGATATTTGCAATGTTGGGGCACTAATCCGTGAAGTTTCATGAAATCTCTATTTGATAATTTCCTTGGATGATCAGATCAGGGTTTTTATTAGGGCTCTCGATTTTTACCCGGGTAGCACACAATACCCGGGTGCCCGGGTACCCGGGCGCCCGTGTACCCGGGCAATACCCGGGTAGCACCGACACAGTGTCACATCAACAGTCACTGTGTCGAAACATCCGACACAGTGTCGAAACAACAGTCACTGTGTCGCATCAACCGTCACTGTGTCGCAAGAACAGTCACTGTGTCGCATCAACAGTCACTGTGTCGAAACATCCGACACCGTGTCGCAAGAACAGTCACTGTGTCGCAACAATCGGCACTTTCGACGCATCTTCGGGTGTTGCAGCGGAACGACGCACATCGTTCGGACTTTCATGCGAAGGAGCAGGTAGCGGGCGATTGCTTTGAGGCAGAGTGCGTCGTTTGTTGTTGTTTTTTGTTTGTTGTTTGTTTTGATGACTCTGATGTGTTATGCTTTGCATGAAATTCATATAAAAATTAGAATCTGCGCATTTGAAGTGCGTGTATATGAATGTGTAGGAATTAATTTCACAATCTGCAATTGATTAATGTAATGAAGTAATTGAACAAATATCAATTGATGATTGATGTTATTTTTTTTTAATTTATAAACAAATTATGAATTAAATAAAAAATAAATTTCTTAAAATTATTTTATAAAAAAAAATTGAACTTTGAAAATTGAAAAATTGAATTTTCTAAAGAAACATTATTTATAAAAAAACTGTCTATTTTTTCAAAATTTAATAAAAAATGTTCTATAAAATAATTATATTAAACAAATATCAATTTCTTCATTTAGTTCATAATTTGTTTATAAATTAAAAAAAAAAATAACATCAATCATCAATTGATATTTGTTCAATTACTTCATTACATTAATCAATTGCAGATTGTGAAATTAATTCCTACACATTCATATACACGCACTTCAAATGCGCAGATTCTAATTTTTATATGAATTTCATGCAAAGCATAACACATCAGAGTCATCAAAACAAACAACAAACAAAAAACAACAACAAACGACGCACTCTGCCTCAAAGCAATCGCCCGCTACCTGCTCCTTCGCATGAAAGTCCGAACGATGTGCGTCGTTCCGCTGCAACACCCGAAGATGCGTCGAAAGTGCCGATTGTTGCGACACAGTGACTGTTCTTGCGACACGGTGTCGGATGTTTCGACACAGTGACTGTTGATGCGACACAGTGACTGTTCTTGCGACACAGTGACGGTTGATGCGACACAGTGACTGTTGTTTCGACACTGTGACGGTTGTTTCGACACAGTGTCGGTTCATTCGACACCGTGACGGTACTACCCGGGTATTGCCCGGGTATTCGAGCTACCCGGGTAGCCCGGGTTACTCGATGCCCGGGTAATCGAGACCCCTAGTTTTTATCAGTATTTCTCCTTTGTTTATAATTTCTTAGAATAGTTTGACCCGTACTTAGAGACTAACTATGGCAGCTCTTTCGCCCAAAGATTCTTTTTTTAGTCTTACAATTAAATTTTTTAAGTCAATTTCTTTGCGGCGGTCCATTTTAAAAAAAAAATTGGTTTCTCTCTAGGAAAGTTAATCTCAAATGAATTCAAATTAAATACATTTCAAAATACTTAAAATATGAAAACAAGTGCAGAAATTCCAAGTCAATCTTCAAAAAAGCAAGACTTACTTGATTATTTCATGGCGTATGTAGACTTTTGCCTCACAAAATTTATGTTTTTTGTTAATTACATGAATGTTAATAACAAAAATTAATAAATAAATGATAAAATCTTAAATTGTTTATGTTACTGAAGTTATTTGTATATACTTTTTTTATAGATGTGAAAAAAATAATATATACGGGTAAGAGAGTGAAGTTCACAATGAAGCAATAAGTTATGAAGTTCAATGGTTTTTATCTGTATTTATCCAACGACAACAACTATTGTGTTTTATTGCAGGTGATTTTATATGGTGAACTGCCTTAGTTTAAACTAAACGGTTTTCGGAAAACATAACTATTCACACTGAGTTATATTTTATTTTGACAACACTTGAATTTTTAAAAATCTTTAAATGGAGTTTTATAGAGAATTAAATTACCTTTTATTATGCCCGAAGTTTTAAAAGAATTAACCTCAAACAAGGAGATCCCTTTTTCCAATAACATTAAATGGAACTTGTTTTTTAGGTAAATCAAGATAAGAGAAATTATTATTAAAAGTGGGTTCAACAAATTTTGGTTTAATATTGTCTATTGACAATGTTTTAACAGAATATATGAATAACCTTATAAGGGTTTTCATATTGTGGTTTAAGTCCAGATCTTTTAATAACTTTAATAAAAACGTAATTACAATTCGATAAAGGAACATATGATTTAATATTATTATAATTATGATTAGTTTTAACATGCGAAAAAATGTATCTCAATATTTGAAGAAATTCACTATGTGAGTAAAAGTATTATTAGAAATTATTAATTCACCAGGTAAACGGAGAGTCTGTCCGTACACCAGTTCTGCTGGACAACATTTCATATATTTTACTTTTCATTTCTTTACATTTCATATATTTACCACACCCAGCGCCAAATCCAACAATTTATATGTCAAATGATAGTGTTTTCAGTGTACATTCCAACCAAAAAAAAAGGTTGGGGCGGACTCTTTTCGTTTGGCCATAAAGTGAGGTCAAAGGTCAAATTAATGACTTTTTGAAATAGCTACCAAATCCACAAATGGGCAATATAATATATCAAATTAAAGGTAATTAAAAATACTACAAAACTGCATTTTTGGTTTTTTAAAAAAAGTTATTAATAATAAAAATAATACCAAAAAAACAAAAAAAAAAAAATATTTTTTAGCTTAAATAATTTTTTAAAATTTTTTTTACATAATAAACCATATCTTTTATATATATTTTCTAAAAGCTGATTCAATTACCTTTAAAACGGTAGTACATTATATATACCTTACTCTTTGTTTACATATCTAATTTACCATTTATATTAGATTACTGCGACTTTAAAATGGATATTTGTACTGAAATTATACGTTGAATAGTAACTTTTGTACTAAATATCTTCCAAGTATCTACTTTATGAAGATACTTTGATACACACGCAGAAAGGACATGGATCCCGAAAGTACTATTGGACCGCGTAGCCGGTGTTGTACATACTTGAGGGTTAAAACCCCTAAGCGCGGCCGAAGGCCGCCACACGCAGAAGGAACTTGGATCCTGGAAGTACTATTGGACCGCGTAGCCGGTGTTGGACATACTTGAGGGTTAAAACCCCTAAGCGCGGCCGAAGGCCGCCACACGCAGAAGGAACTTGGACCCCGGGAGTACTATTGGGCCGCGTAGCCGGTGTTGGACATACTTGAGGGTTAAAACCCCTAAGCGCGGCCGAAGGCCGCCACACGCAGAAGGAACTTGGATCCCGGGAGTACTATTGGACCGCGTAGCCGGTGTTGGACATACTTGAGGGTTAGAACCCCTAAGCGCGGCCGAAGGCCGGCACACGCAGAAGGAACTTGGATCCCGGGAGTACTATTGGACCGCGTAGCCGGTGTTGGACATACTTGAGGGTTAAAACCACTAAGCGCGGCCGAAGGCCGCCACGCAGAGATAACTTGAATGCAAAAATATATTCAAAAAAAAAACAAGTATTTTAATATAAATGATAAATTTGGTATGTAAACTATGAGTAAAGTATATATAATGTACTACCGTTTTGAAGGTAATTGAATCAGCTTTCAGAAAATATATATAAAACATATGGTTTATTATGTAAAAAAAATTTAAAAAAATTATTTAACCTAAAAAATAATTCATTTTTTTTGTTTTTTGATATTATTTTTTTACT
Source organism: Coelopa frigida (assembly GCA_017309665.1). NCBI lineage: Eukaryota > Metazoa > Arthropoda > Insecta > Diptera > Coelopidae > Coelopa > Coelopa frigida. Next base: position 24,970,923 of record CM029565.1, on the reverse strand, counting down.
AATAAATCTTTTTTTAAAGACTAAAAATGCAGTTTTGTAGTATTTTTAATTACCTTTAATTTGATATATTGTATTAACCGATCGGTTAACATATGTGGATTTGGTGGCTATTTGAAAAAACCATTGATTTGAACTTTGACCTCACTTTATGGCCAATCAAATGAGTCCGCCGCTATATTTTGTTGTTGTAATTTTTCGTTATTTTGGCCCTTTTTGGAAAAAAAAAAATTTTTGGGTGTGGTAAAGTAAAATTGTTCCCTAATGGCAATTCATCGTACCAATGACGAAAGTTATTTGTAGAAATTAGTAAAGACTTTAGCTGTCTATAAAATCGTTCAATCATACCATTCGCTTGAGGATTTGTGTGAGCCAATTAATTTAGTAAATTCAGAAAATAAATGAGATGTAAATTGTGTACCTTGATCCACAGTAATATTTGATGGAACACCGAAACGCGAAATGAACTCCCTAACAAATGTTTGCGTAACTGATATGGCATATGGATATGTCTTTCAAGGGATAATACTATGTTCACACCGAGCCGAAAATGTGCCTTTTCGAGCTCAATCGCATTTTCGGCCGAAAATGAGCCGAAATTACGCATTTTCGCCTTGGAAAAACAGTCAAACGAAAATGCGAATTGTTCTCAATTTCGCCGAAATTGCGTTGAAAATGAGTAACTCATCTCTGGTTCAATTTCGCCGAAATTGCGTTGAAAATGAGTAACTCATCTCTGGTTTTGTTATATTTATCATTGTGAATAGCACTTTTGTGAAGTACCTAATTTCTGTTTTTGTTAGTTTTTTTTGAAAATAAAGCTATTGGCTCCAAAATATTGGAAGACTTACATTGTTGGAGAACTCCTCCAATTGCAATATTTGAAGCATCGACCGCAACTGATAATTTTGAAAACTTATCGAAATGATTTAGTAAAACTTCTTTCGAAAATTTCTCCTTATCTTTCTTGAAACTAAGTTCAGCTTCTCCATTCCATGAGAGAGTTTTAAGTTTATTTTTATTGGCAAACGTTATAATTTCTTGAAGAGGACTAAGGTACTTTGCAAGCAAGAGTATGAAACGATGATAGTAATTGACTATTCCTAGAAATTTTTGAAGGTCTTTAACTGAATTTGGTTTCTCAAATGAGGTTATAACTCGAACTCTATCATTACTAGACTTGATTCCCGTATTTGAAATATTAAAACTAAGGAAGTCTAAAGAAACCATCCTTAAAAGACTGCAACGACAAAATAGCTGCGTGAAGGACGCCTCCAAATGGAGGGTTACTCAGGTTGCGAAATTTGTAGTAGCAGGAAAAGCGGGTGTCTCACTCATAACTTGGTGCTCGAGGGAGGAAGCAGAGACAATCAAGGCAGCAGGGTGCAAACTCATCTGTGGTTTTAATACAGCCACTGCCAAATTCCGGAAGAATGAATAGTGCCCGTGCATGAAAAAATCAATGTGTGTCAGTTAAATATTCACCACAGTAGAGCAGTGTCTGCACTAATGACAAAGCGCTTTGTGGATGAAACATAGCATTGTTGCAAGAACCTTGGAGAGAACCTGCATCATGGTTAGGCAAGGTGTGCCCTATGACTCCTCTGATCCTTCTCCATCGAAATCTAGTAGAGTACTGTTAAGGAAAGAATATAGGATTAGCAATCGGATGCGATACCAACTCACTGTGAGGCAGCACCGTCAATCGCAGAGGAGAAGCTTTATTCGAATTGGTAGGGAAACAATGTCTTCTTATTGCAAAGAGAGGATCAGATCCAACTTTCGTAGACGCACGAAGGAAGGAAGTGATTGATATAACTCTATATAGTAGCAATTTGCTAGATAGGTTAGCGGACTGGAAAGTTATGAATGATTTGACTATATCATAGCACCACCGTGCTATTCAGTTCAAAATCCTATATGGCAAAACGCTGAAACGCAGCAAGAAGACAACAAGGAATCCGAAGTACAACTACAGCGCTAAATACGGAAATAGAGGAGTTAATAGCTGCAAACTCCAAGTGCAGACTAGAAAATACGCTCGAAATATATAAGCTGGTGGGAACTATAAATTCCTGCATGATCAAAGCCTTCAAACGTGCGTGTCCCTCGACGATAGTGGAAGAAGGTGATTCGACTCCCTGGTGGAATAGAGAACTGAAAATCATGAAGGGACTCGAAAAGAATTTAATGCGACCATGCGACGCGAAATTATAAGAAGCGTGTAAAGAAAAAAAGCGGGAGCTGAAAGCCCCAATCCGACGCAGCAAGTAGAAGTCGTGGAGAGATTTCTGCTCAAGCATAGAAACGACATCGGTAGTAGCCAGGATACAGAAGATGATCTCTAAAGACAGATAAAGGGACGGGTCCATACATTGGAAGGATCACTAGAGTCGCTGATGGAAGTGCACTTTCCACGTAGTACAAGGTCTGTAGACCCTTGGGAATTAAGATAACTACTGATAACTGAGGTCGACAAACGGAATGTTGGCGGAATAGTCACACTTGAAGGAGTGGAAAGCGCAATAAATACGTTTGCGCCCTTCAAAACATCAGGAGTAGACAAGATCTTCCTAGCTCTTATCCAGTGGGGTGCAAACGAACTATTGGAAAGAATAACGGAAATCTTCATCGCATGCCTTGCAACAGGGTAAGTGACCCGGCTATGGAGGGAGACCAAAGTGGTATTCCTTCCAAAACCGGGAAAAAAGGACTATTTGGAAGCGAAGTCCTTCCGACCAGTAAGCCTCACCTCGTTCCTTTTAAAAACAATGGAAAGGAGAGAACTACGCTGATAACTTATCCTTAAAGCAGATGTCAGCATGCCTATGCGAGTGTGCGGACTGAAATGGGATATCACCCCGACGTTAACATACTGTCTATACACGATGATAGTGAGGCCGATTCTGACCTACGCTTCGCTGGTATGGTGGCCAAAATCTGACCAGAAATGAATCAAACGTAGGCTAGACCGGGTTCAAAGACTGGCTTGCATTGGAATAACTGGTCCGATTCGTACCACTCCAACTGCAGCCATGGAAGCGCTGTTAGGACTGCTACCCCTGGGCCTTGCCGTAAAGAGGGAGAATGGAACTTCAAACCTTGTATTAGAATGTGTTGAAAAACTCAATGAGTGCTCTGGTGCAAACGATTTAACACTCATGTGGGTTAAAGGACACATTGGTATTGAGCAGAATGAAATTGCGGACAACTTGGCAAACAAGGGATCTGACATGGATTTCTGCGGACCAGAACCAAACATCCCATTGAGAACAAGTATGATGACGAGCCAGATCGACAGATGGGTGCAGTTAGAACATTGTAAAAGATGGTCAAACCTGCCATGGCAATGGGAATGAAACCATCTACACAAAATGAATATCGCGGATGATGATGTCTGTAGACTATGTGTAGAGAATTCAGAAACTGCGGCACACATAGTGTGCAGTTGTCCAGCCCTAGCAAGCAAGTGTCTTGCCATCCTAGGAAGCCAACTTTACGGTGAAGATAGGATGGACAGTATAGCACTAAACAAGATGCTTGCAATTACGCGGGACTCTATCATGAGTAAGGACATTTCTCGATCTTACAAAAAGATTAACAATTTATTTATTAATGAACTAATTGATTCAAAGTAGAACCTACAACATATATGAAAATTTGAAATTTCAAATAAATTTTGTTAGAGTTGTTCTTGTTGGAGTCGTAACCTGTTGCTGTGGACGCGAATGAATATTGTAGAAAAATTGAATTATGTTTAGTAGCAACTGTTGATTGTTGTTAAGAAAGTAGAAGTCATTTTTTTAAACGTCGTTTGTTGCTATATTGATATACACTATGTCAAGAATGAGTTTGCATATAGAAAATATATTCAGTTGTTCAACATTCTAATCAAAAAATACTAATTTTTATTTATTTTTAATTTTGTTTATTTATCAATTATATTTATTTACACTGCTTCAAAAATGTACATTACAAAAAAATGAAGGTTCAACGCAAAAGATAAAAAAGTACAACAAAAACAATAATTACTACCTTTTTTTTAGTACCAAGAACCTTTTTTAACAAATGAATAGGAAGATTTTTTAATTTAACAATGTATTATTAATTAAGAAATTAATGATACATCATATTTATTATGGCCACTTTTTAATCTATCTCGCATTGTAGTCGTTTTTTCATGGAATGAACCAATTTTTAAAGATCATTATTGCTCGCTATCTTTTCCCACTCTTCAAATATTGCTGTTTTTAATGCTGTTCGATTTTTGGGTTGCCTTCGACTTTTCGTTGCCAAATATGGGACTTATAATACACCCACATATCTAACTACCTAACTCGCAGATGGATGTAATGAAAATTATTATTTAATTCGCTATACAAAAAATGAGTCCGCTTGTTGATCAGCAAGTGCAGGTTCGCTGAGAAAAAATGTTTTCGTGGACAAAAAAAAACGTGTTCGAGGAGAACAAAAAAACATTTTGACGCATTTTGGCATTTTTCTTCTTGTTCGCGTAGAAATTTAGTTTTGTCTTCGAACAATATACGCGGAGAAAAAAAAACGTTTTGTTCGCCGACAATTTGAGTTTGACAGAATAAGAGTCATATTTAAATCGCTCTGAATTATTTATTCAAAAATATAATTTGTGCAAGCCTAAAATTCCAACCAAGTGGCGAATTTATCTTAAATACTGCATATTAACTTATTTGCAAGATACAGCACAAATGATATAATAAAAACTTTAAAAACATAACACAATATTCTTGTAAACGAACACAACACGGCAAACAAAAAAATCGCTCAAAGAAAAATAAACAAAATTTTACAATAAGTGCACGATAATTTTCTTGGTTCGAACTTTCCTATGCCGAAAACACCGAAGCTGACGAATTACGTTGACTCTCCAAAGCTTTGGCAGCAGATGGACCAGCTGTTCACTCAGAAATAATATTTTGTTCGCGACAAGTATTTTTATTTTCTTGAACAAAAAACAATAATTTGTTTGTACAAAATGGCTTTTGTTCGAGAACGAAACTTTATCTTAACGATGAAGAACTGTTGTGAGAGAAATGTATATTTATCGTTTAGGATAACTAAATAATTTTCTTAAATGACGAGTATCAAAGAAAAATTAAAAACGTTTTCGGACGGTAAAAAAAGTACAAAATTGTCAGTTCAATTTGGTAAATCAATTTGGAAAAGATTCCATTAAAATAAGGAATGAATATAAATTGATCCATATCTATATTAAAAAGAACTCACAATAAAAAGACTTTTGTATTTTACCATTACTTTCAAATTGATGCTTTGATAAACAAAAAAACAATTCAAAATTGGACAAAAAAATAGAATCCAGCAAGATAAAGTTCATAAAAAAGTTAATTTTTGGAAAAAATCGAAGACACCCAAATATACAGTAATTTTTAGTCACAGCTCATTTGAACAACTTCTTAATTTAATTCTTAATTAAAATTAATTTAGTTTCTTGATGAACTTAATTTCATTCTATAAAGTACTTTCAATTTTTTTTTTTGCAATTTTTTCCAGTTATCTGTATTATATTACTTCCAGAATGTCTTTAAAAAATCGTCATTGCATAATTTTATAAAATCCAAAGTTATTGTGCATGAGCCCACAATGGTTTCTGAGAGTTTGCTCTCGATATTACGACTTTTGAAACTATTCGTATTCTGAGGCTTAAAAAACGTAATAAAGACAAACAAAAATTGTTGCCCTCATGAGAGGAAGTAATAAGAGGGTAACAACCATTTTATTCTTGATTTTTTGGATTAATTACATCATATAAAATCACATCAAATAACACAAATGCACTTCTTATGGCAAATATTTTTTTGATTTTGACGGCCAAACACATTTTAATGGTCTATTTATTGATGATGGCACTCGGAAAAATTCTAAACGACTCGAACTGACTTTATAAATATTTCAAAACAAATTCTGATGTCATTAATTTCTATCAGTTGTTTGTGATATTTCTAAAAATTCTCTCAAATTTCTTCAGTTCCTTGTCATTTGTTTCAAAATTTTCCCGAATTTAATTTATTTTTGACAGTTTTTACTCAATATTTTGAATTCTCCACGAGGTGAACTTTTCGTTGTTTCGATTTTGACAGAATACGAATTCAAAATTTTGGAAATAAAAAGAAACAAAACGAAACAACAGTTCGGTAATATATTTTCTTAATACCTATTGTTACCTATTCGCCAGAATCAAGTAGTTAATGTTTGATATTTGGTTATGAACGTTAAAAAAGTATGATATCAATCTATATTTAAATGAAAAGTTTGTGTTAATAAATGTTCGATTGCCGTCACATAATAACTCGTAAATATGTGATAAATTATCGATACTTGATGAGTTGCAGTGATACATTTTCTAATAAAGTGATTGTATTTATTTTTCGCTCAAAATTTATGAAAGAAATGTCGAATGAAGTGTTAATAATATGAAAAATATAAAAAAATAATATTTAACCAATTTCTTTACACATTAGTTATTCTTTTACAAAGTGTCGGTCTTTCTAGTGTTAAAGAAATTGTTTAGTCAATGGATTGACAGCATTGTCCTTTTGGAAAACTATACTTCTTCTCATCACTAATATCGGTCTCGAATTTTTTAAATTAAATTTATGAAGTGAAATTTAATGAATTCATCAAAAAAGAGAAGATTTTGTATTTGTTAAACTGTTCATCTATCTATTTTTCAACAACCAGAACGAATAGTTGACCGATATTTCCGATAAGAAAAGAATCGAAAAAATTTTGATCGATAACATGGCTGTATATGCTGTCGTTATTGATAGGTAAAAACTATAGTTTTAGTACCCAATTATTTGAACGATAAACTTCATATTTCGTAATTAGTCCCTAATATTTAATATTTTTACATATAAAAATATGTATACCTAAAGTTTTAACAGATATAAATGATAACTGATATGAAACAAAGTTTTGTATGTATTTTATATCAATTACTTTTTCTGTATCTTCCGAATTTAATTTATTTTTGACATTTTTTAATCAATTTTATTTGAACTTAATGAACTTGTTTCGATTTCGTCAGAATACGAATTCAAAATTTTGGAACTAAAATTAAAAAATTTGGAACTAAACGTAACAACAGTTCGATAATAAAAAATCTTGTTAACTATTCGCTAGAATCAGGCAGTAAATATAGAATCGAAGCACTGCAATGTCAAAATTTTATCGAAATCAACTAAATCAATAAAATGACTCAAAGTTAATGAATATTTGTATAATGTGTTTCCTTCAAATTTATTTTAGTTGGTAGCGTAGCAACGCGCGCATGGTACAACCAATTAATGCTTACTGCACCAGTTTTAGAGCTATCAGAAATGGGTAGATAGGAAAACTTGGAGAGCGAAAAAACACAGGTGCGCTAGTACTTTATAGAATGAAATTTAGATGTGGCAAAGTGCGTAGCATACAAGCCAGATGAGCCCCCGTTCGATCCTGGATCCGGCGAGCAATGCCAAACTTCCGAGAGTATTATTTGCCATGAAAAATCTCTCAACACAGCCACTACAATTTGTATAGATTTAAAATGGGCTGGTGGTAAACTGCATTTGTTACGACTTTTGTTGCATATTTTAAAAGTTCCACATTTAAATTAATCGGTAAACATCACAAAACAAAACATCTCTTTAGAAAAAAGTTGGACATAATTTTACTTTACCACACCAAGCGCCAATTTTACTAATTTAAAGGTCAAATTATGAGGGGTATTCACGATCTGAGGCAAATGGGGAAGCAAATAGGGGTATTCACGATATGAGGCAAATGGGGAAGCAAATGTGTTTCGGAGAAACAATTTACTTCACAACAACAAAATACATTTGAGGCAAAGTTATTACGAGAAGAAAATTTACTCCTCCGAAACCCACAATTAACACAATTTGTTCTCAATAGAATTCGCTTTTTGCCCTGGTGTCATTCGTGAAATTATTTATTTTTATTGTTCCGAATTGATAATGTCGAAAAATTGAAATGTATGAATATGTCCAGCACGAGACAAATGCAAGATATTTTCAAGGTTCTACATAGTCAATAGTAAAATTTTTAAGATTGCTAACTGGCTTAACTAAATCAAGCTCAAAATTCTGAATTTAAATTTGACGAATTCCATACAATTTTCCACAATCAGGAATTTATTTCTGAAAAAATTAATTTCTCAGTTTGTTGGCATTTTGAGACATCTTACTTATTTTCTTGAATCCCTATTGTTTATTTCTGTGTATATTCAAAAAAAATGTTGGGGCGGACTCATTTCGTTTGGCCAGAAGTCAAGATCAAAGTTGAAATTAAAGATTTTTTTAAATAGCCACCAAAAATGTTCGGGAAAAACAATATATTAAATTAAATATTTAATTCAATATTATAATATCAAATTATAATTTAATTAAATTAATATCAAATCGTAATTAAAAAAAATTGTTTTACGTTATAAGCAATACCGTTTAATTACATTTAATTTGATATATAGTTTTGCACGATCGGTAAACATTTGTGAATTTAGTGGCTACTTGAAAAAAATTATTAATTTGAACTTTGACCTCTCCTTCTGGCCAAATCAAATGAGTCCACAGCAATATTTTGTTGTAATTTTATGTTATTTCAAACCTTTTTGGAAAAAGTTTTTTTTTTGCGTGGATGTGGTAAAGTAAAATGGTGCCTGGAGTTGCTAAACTCCTATATACCTTTTAAGAACATTTTTTCCACAAATAAAAAAGTTAGAGCGAAGCATAATTATAAAATAAAAATTAACTATTTCCAAATAATCAAATACACTATGCTAATTTTCTACAGTGTTGCCTAATAAATTTCGGAAGAATTGGATGTTACCACTCCTTCGTTTAGAGAAAACAATCTTCGGCCTGATTGACTATAACGAAACGAACACGAAACTAGACGAAATACTCCATATATGTCTGAACACCTGATCGGACGATGTAAACTGATTTAGAGAGGTGTTGCTTATTTTTGAACCGTTTATAAAAATTATTAAGGTAATTAATTTTTTTTATCCATTAATGTATTAAGAAAATTATTATTAATATACAGGCATGTTTCCAATTTCGATCGAAAACAATTAGATAACGGAATTGGAATTCGATATTGGAATTGGTTTTGGATCGAATTCAAAAGGCATGTTCTCTCGCTCTCATTTTTAATCTCATTTCGATCTCTATGTGTCATTCTAGTACAAGTTTGCTCTCATTTGATCTACAAATGACGTTTACGTCAAATTTATACGAATTTTCATCAAAAATATTTAATTATTTATTTTCGTATCCATCAAATTTTATTTTGAATCAAATCGCCATTGTGCTCTCACACGAAAAACACTTGTTTGCTTTGACAATATATGAGACAAAATTTAAAAAAACGAGAACATCTGACCTGATCACACAAATGATTGAAACGTGAAATGAAATCAACACAGACACGAAATGATGTATGATCTTGATGTACCGTATAAAAAGTCCATTATCCAATTGTTTCCATTTACTTATTAGAACTGATTGAACATTACTACAACTCCATTAAACCCATAACTAAAGCTTACATACCATGTCCACGGCTTATAAATAAAAAGATCTAAGCCGTGGATAATTTTCTAATGCTTAGGGGTTCACGTTTCATTAAATTTGAATCTAACTTCATATCGAAATCAAACTCACGACTCATTTTGTCACCGGTTTGAATTCGATAGAAAATCCTCGGAATCGAAATTGGGAACAAACTAATTTCTTCTCAATTCGATTCGTACATACAGAATCGGATTTGAAAACGACAAATCGAAAATTAAAACACTGCACTTCGAATCGATTGAAATCTAATCGAATCCAATTTCGATTGAAATCGAAAATGGGAACATGCCTGATGATGGGAACATGACTAAATTATAATAGGGGTATTCAGACTCAGTCTCGTAGGCTCACACTCGTAAGTCTCGTACTCTCGACATGTCTGAACACCTGATCAGACGGCGTAAAGTGATTTGGATAGGTGTTGCATATTTTTGAACAGATTGCCCGTTTTTGAGAAATCGTATAATAATTTATGATTTTTCATGATTTCCACCTTGGAATAACTGTCAAATGAAAATCGGATTTTCAGCAAAAATCAAAACGAAACGACGACGAACACGAATCACCGCAACCAAAAACTTTGTAAGGTACCGATTCTTGAGAAACACTTAATAATGGTCCATTGTTAGTGTAAATTTGACACATAAACTTGAATAACAACATACAAACAATTTTAATATTTGTGATTGGAATTATTTATTGTTTTCTTTTATTACCTCAATTAAATTTCTCCTACAAAATTTCCAATATTTTGGCCTCCCGTATTGAATTTTGTTCTCAACGAGCGAAAATATGAAGTGAATGAAAAACGTCATGTGACGAGTGATTTGTGATTTACAACACCGTTTATCATACAAAATGTAAACAAACTCAAATCAAAAAGCCACTCAATGACTACAAGTGACTTGCGATGATACTACAAATCAACATTTTTCTAACGAGACGTGTTTGCTGATATCTCGTCTAATTAAAAATTTTTAATGGATTTGTGCACTTTTAATACTTTGAAATATTTTTGTATACTATTAGTTGTTTTGTTCATAATTATTTCACTATAGACGCAGGCCTTCATCTCTCTAATTAGAAATAAATCTATGTTGACGACAACGACGGACGACTTGTCGTCGTGTTATTTTCGAAATATTCGTGTCCATAATACTATAGGGGTATTCACACCGACTGTGGTAATTTGGTAATTATTACCCGATTACTGTCATCAAGTGTGAATACCTGATTAATTTCACTGCCGGAAAATAGTACACTCTGACCTTTTTACCACAAAAATCTACAAAATATGAATTAAATTAAAGATATATATAACTAAACATGTTATTATATACTATTATATAATCTTTTTTGTCTTGTAATTATAGCAACTTTTAGAAAATGGTATTGGAGCATTTTCGGTCCGGTGTGTACATATTTTAAAAACGTAAGTATCGTAAGTATCGTACTCTCGACATGTCTGAACACCTGATCAGACGGCGTAAAGTGATTTGGAGAGGTGTTGCATATTTTTGAACAGATTGCCCATTTTTGAGAAATATTATAATAATTTATGATTTTTCATGCATAAAGGTATTTAAAAAAATGTTGTTAGTATAATTTTAAAAATTATAATTAAAGTGTGTGAATCTCGCACACTATTTTTTTCATTTTATTCAAAAGTTGATCCAACTATATTTTAAAAAAAATCCCTTTCATTCGAAAGAAAATGTATTGCAACATATTGACATCATTGTTTAATTGCTTTAGAGGTTGCTAATGTTTCTTCTTTTCGGACACTGTAACATAATTATTTAGACCGCAAATAGTTTTATTTTCCAAAATGCATGATGTTTTATGTGAATATGAATGTATGTATTCAATTTTCGGACTCAAGAAATTATAATTGAATGACGAATTGAGGAATGTTGCCACTGCATTGTTTTTTCTCAGATGAATCGAAATTTTGCGTCCCAATATAGTACAAGCGGACATTTTTTTCACAGAAACTCGAAATTTTTAATGGAATTCAGTATTATATTACTTTAAAATATTTGTATATGGTATTGTTAGTGTTTGTATTCAGAATTATTTCACCTTTTCGCAAAAATATTTATCTTTTGTTTTCTCTTCAAAGGTTGGCAACATTTAAAAAATTGATTCTATACAATCTACGAGAGGTACAACTCGCGTACGAGCTGGAATCGTAGATTAAAAAAACAATTTGCACGTATTTTACGCTCCTACGAGACTCAGTCTGAATACCCCCAATGTAGAAAAGTTTTTACTTTAACGCAATGTCGCTTGCGCATCGAGTGTGTTTCCCACATCAAGTGTCAGAAGTTTCATATGTGGTAGTTTGGTTCACAGATTACCAGATATGAAACTTCTGACATTTGCGGCTAAACGTCAAAAAAAATCTCTTTTTTATGCGATTGGTGAATACACAGATTGTGTACGTGAGTTCACCTCTTAAACATCAAATATAGTGCAATGCCATATCTTTTGTTGATAAATGTGGGTATATTATTACATTATTAGGAATTTGTTTCACTTTCTCTGCCATACTAATAGTGTGCAAGTATAAGTGGAAACAAACTATTACCATGTTTATACGTCCCCTTAATGCGCATTGACTCGATTCGGTTTCATTGAATACGGTTGTATAAACACTTTTTCAAACCGAATTGACTCGTTCAATGCGCATTATGAAATTCGCTTTTCAAATCGGTATTTCAAGATTCAATTCTGTTTGAAAGTGCGTATAAACACTCTATAGTTTCAAAACGACATGAAATCAGTATTTTTCTGGCAGATATGTCACTTCGAATCAATTCGGGTTTTTTGCATTTCATTTAAAATAATGTAAATCAAATGTTTTTCCATTTTTGCACTCTTTGGAAGTTTTTATATAAGCAAAAACAAACTGATATTTGTAAACAAATTTTATATGTCAAACAATTGTCAATAAATTTAAAAACGGTTTTCAAACCGCATTGAGTCAATACGGTTGCCATGATGTGTATAAACGTTTCAGTGGAAACCGTATTGAATGAAACCGAATCGAGTCAATACGCATTAAATGTCTGAACTGCTTTAAAAAATGTAGGGACCGTGGCTCAGTTTCTGAACGCGTAGATCGCGAGGCAACAGTGTCGGGTTCAAAGATCCTAGGGTGTTGTAAAGGCAATTTGTGTTTGTTTTGAAAATTTAAATATATATCTCACTTAAAATTGAACAATTTTCTTTAATCTCTTAAATTCCAAGAAATCCTAAACATTTAGTGGTGAATTATTTGTAATGAAGTGGCATTGCTAAAAGTCAACTTTTGGGGAAACAAATCAGCTGTTTTTCGTCTCAATTATATTTATCAAACACGAAAATTTGAGAAAATAACAGAAATGTAATTTATGATTATGTTGCTTTGGGAAACCAAAATTGATTAAAAATTAAATTATGGATTTTGAGCACTGTAAAGATTACTTATATTGCCTTAAGGCTCTCATAGGTATAGGAATTACGATATTAAAAACATAATTATTTTCACAGAATTTCGGAAGAAGAAAGTTATTCTTTGAGCGGGAAGGTGAATAAAGGCATTGTGGTGACTTTTGGAAGGTCATGATAGTTCTAAATACGACCACCGGCGCTTTAAGGGGTTTTTGCCACTGGCGCTATTTTCATGATTTTCACACACACTATCAAACCATTTTAACAACCACATACAAGTGGTATTTCTAGTTTCATATCTGGTAATCTGTGGTTTGGTTTTCTGTGCCGTAGAAAAGTAATTTGTTTTGCAACACTGACCTGTCTAATGACTTGCTGATTTTGTTTTGACTGTTTTGAACACCGTACATGAAACTTTAAAGTATTTAAAAACAAAAATTCAATTAATAAATCAAAAATTTATATTTTTGTGTACCAGAGGAGAGAAATGCCTTTATTCAGTGGTGATTTACAGAAATTGAATTTTTTATTAAGAGATTATTATTTTTTGGTTTTGTTGTCGTTTCAGTTAAAGTAAAGTGGGGACGTGAACAATTCCCGAATGTTGAAGTAAATACAGATGAAGAACCTTTATTGTTTAAAGCACAATTATTTGCTTTAACTGGTGTTCATCCAGACCGCCAAAAAATCATGTTTATGGGTGGTATGTTAAAAGACAATGAATGGAATTTGCAATTCAAAGAAGTGAGTTTAAAACTACCATTATTTAGCATGCTAAAATTGTATAATGAAACAAATGCGAATTTATAGTCATCAATAAAAAAAATCTACTTACCTTCCTAATCCCTTGTACACAAAAACAAAACATAACTCCAAATTGTTCCAATTACCCATGATATCAAGGTTTTCAGGGTACTCTCTAAAAGAATAGCCCCCATATCCATAACTGTTAACCTATCTATGAATATAATATATCAAATTGATAGTGTATATAGGACAATGGGTGAACCATATCCCATATGAACATTGTGCTTCTTTTAGTATTTTTGTAAAACAATCAAAATGAGGTAGTGCTGTAAAAATTTCATTTATTATTATATAAGAATATGATAATACAATTGTTTTTTATTTCTCTGAAAAATAGTGTAATTGAAATCAACTAAAGTTTACACATTTTCCATGCGAAAGTCATCTTTATCAATTTAAACAGCAGCGTCGTTGATTCAACGAAGTATGACCGTTTGCGTTATGTTTTTATGATTCTTGCGGTTTTCTAAGTGAAATTCATTTAAAAATGTTTATTAGGTTACTACATGTGTTTTTGGGCCAATTTCACGGTTAGCAGTACATTTACCATTATTTTTGCTCTGCGTTGTATATTTCTATGACTTGCTTTGCTAGTTATGAATATGTACAAATTTTTTTTGTAATGTTGAACTGTCAAATTGTTATGATTCGACTCTCCTACGAGAATGGGACTTCTCGTTGTTCGCGTAGAAACAATTTTGTAAATGTTGCCAACAATTTTGTAAATGTTGCCAACATTTTTGCACATACATACATTGTTTAATAAACTCATTAGGCCAAGTTACAATCAAAGTATACTTGCGGCAGGCTTTGACATTTCAATTCGAATACACGTAGACGTATTGCGGTGAATACAATAAACGAGTTGCATACTCGTATGATGCTTCGAGTTCGAGAATTTTCAACTTTTCCGCGTCTGAAATAGCATCTGACAGATGAAAACAGCTCATTTGTTCTACTTCTTTTCTCTTGTTCTTCTTAACAAAAATTTAATTCAAATTTTTCTTCTTTGTGTTTTTTCTCTCTCTGTCTTTTTTTAATATTTCAATGTTAATTTCATATAAATGGAATACGCTGACCACGATGGTACCATTAGTTTTTCTCTAGAACATAGAAATATCTTTATTTTTGTGGTTGATAATTGGGATATTTTGACAAAAACTGGAATTTGACAGTTAACAAAAATTTAATTTTTGCCGCATGCCACCATTGTATTTTACCAAACATAAACTTGTTATCTGGTTATATTATGATGAAAAATTATTATAGAAAATGAAAGTCATATATTCATTAAAAAATTGTTTTTAGCTAATAAATGAAGTTATGTCAGTTCTGCGACTAATTTATACAATATTGGTGATTTTTATTTGTTAAATTTAATTTAAAAATCTGGGTGGGGGAGGGTTAATGGCATCTCAAGAAGGTCAAAGTTGAAAAAAAAAGACCTGATAATACATTAGAACCCTGTAGGATTGAGTGCTGTATAGTTAAAGCGACTTTTGGCAATTTGTGTACAAAGTGCATTTTGTTTTACGACCACCGTAGGGGGGAATGTTCGGGATGAAAAATTAATGGGAGCCGATCATACAATCCAACCCTCTACGGACGACTCGTGGCTCGCTGGAGATGATTTATTAGTAAACTTTAACCTGAATTATCGCCATCAGTAAATGAAAATATTTCCTTATTATTGCTCTAATTTTGCCAATAAAATTATTATTATTATTTTTATTTTTTAATTTGGATTATTTGAGTTTTCTATATTCAGTGGTGGTCCAGTATAACGAACGCCGATATAACGAATGTCCAGTGTAACGAACGCTTTTTTCTAGTCCATTGATGAATCTATATAACCAACGGTTGAAAAATTAAGTATTCTATATTGACTTCACTATAGCAATTAAAAAAAAAAACAACACGTATTGGAGTTTTTTTTCTAAAATATAATAATTTTGTACATGTATGTAAATTTTATCCGTTTTTTTTTAAATGAATTAATATAATACGAATAGAGGAAATATATATTTTAATATACCGAACGACCCTGGACATTATATCATTCGTTATACTGTATATTTTTTTTGGAAAATGTTAAAATACTTTCTGTCAAAATTTCACTTTCGTCGCACATCGCACATCATAAATTAAAATTTTACACACCATACAAAATTATATTCAACTCAAATTTTCAGCTGCAAGAAGTTACCGTTTGGCACAGGGCCATAGTAACAAAAATCGCGAAATACTTAAAAACATTAAGCGACAAAACTGATTGAACTTAAATTTAAATGATTTAAGTAGACCTTGAATTCCATATAATTTACTATTTTTTAACAAATTATGATATTCGGCAACTTTGAGATATAGTCTTTCACGTCCTCAGAGTTTTTAAAAAGTTGTTACAAAAATAATTGTGTGTCTTAAAATTAATTACAATTTGATAACTTTTCTAAAAAAAAGTGTAGTATTGTTTATTATAAACTAGAGCTCTCGATTCAAAGTGTCTAAACACTTTGAAACCGACATTGAATGATTTAAAATTTCAAAACTAAGAAAGATGATTGAACAAAATATGGAGATCGTCCGAGAAAATAACTTTTTTTATAATAAAACTCAAAAGGGCTAAAGAATATTAAACTGTGGAAAAACTTGGCCGAAAAATATGAATATTCAAGTAAGTCATATTCGTTCAAATAAAATAGATTAAAAATATTCATCTTAGTTTATTTTTAGTGGAAGCTGCCAAGAAAAGATTGAAATCACTACAGGATAGGTACTTCCGTATCCTAAAATAAAAGAAGAATGAGGCTTCCGGGAGTGGGCGCTTCCCCCAAAAAAGTACGAATTTTTTGAAGAGCTCAGATTTTTCAGTGCTGTGGAAACAAGCAATCAACAGTAAATTTTTAGCTTTTTAGGATGCTGTACTTTATGACAAAATTATAAATGCTATCAAATCATCCACCATCGGTTTTGCTTGAGCTGCAACATAAAATTTAATATATTACACTCTTAGAAATAATATGTAATAATAAGAAATAAAAACAAAATTAAATATAATTCAAATTAAGATTTTATTTTAGTCAAATAAAAACTCCTTCAATGTGTTCCTTACAGCAAATGCATCACTAGGTGTATTAAAACTTGTAAACAGTCTTGATTGAGCAAGAGGCTTCGTTGCTTTTCTCCATAACCCTTCAACGGGCATTCCTTCACTGTAAATATCATTAAGGTTATCAGGGCAATATTCTCCATCGTTAATTTTTACAAAATTATGCTAAACTATAACTGCTTTTTTTATATCGTTTTTCGTATGCATTCAAAAGCTGCTAATAACACAATGGTAAATTTTTTATAGTTATGATAGAGGGATCCAGAATAAGGGGGACATCGAATTTCAATGTGTTTGCCATCAATGTGTTTGCAAACAATTTGGCAAACCAGATATATAAAAAAAATCGCAGACAAATCGACAAACTCCTGAAATACAAGAGTTTTAAAATCATTATCGTGAATGGGTTTCGGCAATCTTGCTTTCGTTTAAAAGAAGTCAAATGTGAGTCTGCAGCAAAAAATGAAGGGTTTTTCAAAAAAGTAGTGGTTAATTGTTTGATGAAAAGTGAACTTAAATAAATCGATTGTAGTGACTTCGACAACCCTGTTCGTGATGTGGGAAATATATTTGATGCGGTAGCGACATAGCAACACGCCGACAACATGGTGGAGGATTTATCTGCCGTCATCTTCTCAAAAAGTGGATTTTTTTGAATGCGGAAGGGACAAAATATGTTGTTTAAATAATTACCTTAAAACTTAATAACAAAAACACATAACATAACAAAACATCAATATTAATAATATAAAAGTAAAATTCCCATTTACAAACATAATTTGAGAGAAAGAAAATAGAGAAAAGAGAGCATTTTCACATTTGATGCATATCGTCTCTCAAATTTGAAATAGATCCAAGACTGTGACGGACGAAAATTTTTATATTGTCGTCGAGTTGCATTCGAAATAATCATCTCCATAAGAACTAATGTAAATATATTTTGACGTTTGACACATTGTCGCTGCCGCATCGAATGTGTTTCCCATATGACTTCCGAACTTCTTATGACCGGAACGGAGGGCAAAAAGAATATACCGTTACGCACAGGGTGTCGGGTATAGACTTATTCTTCATACATACATGAGTGTAATAACCAATCGACATTCTGGATGTATGGGGATTTGCATCGAGGTCTTCGTCAAACTATCTCCATTTAAAGTGAAAAATGTATTGACACCCCATTCGATATTCGAAATTCTTTTGGATCATTTTTTATCATATGATAAGTTTTATAAAAATATCCAAAAAAGTCTTTGTCCATTTCTTCTTTCGCCGAAGGTTTTGAAATTTACCATAAATTGCATACACATTCATTAATTTTAAGAATTTCTTTCTGCACAGGTTCATGATGAATTAAAAAAATGCTCTAATAATCCGGATAGCCCAACAG
Organism: Coelopa frigida; assembly: GCA_017309665.1. Taxonomy (NCBI): domain Eukaryota; kingdom Metazoa; phylum Arthropoda; class Insecta; order Diptera; family Coelopidae; genus Coelopa; species Coelopa frigida. Next base: position 24,952,553 of record CM029565.1, on the reverse strand, counting down.
CTGAGACCGTAAAGTTTATGGTTGTATGAATGATTTTCCGCTTCAGTTGCAGTTTTTCAATTCTTGGAATTTTCAGTAGAGAAACATCAATTACTCATCCAATTTTCGTCGTGATTGGATTAACGGTTTCGCAGTTCCCCTCTGATTAGCTCACCGGGTCCGCTTCGCTACCCCGGCCCTCAATCCGTCATCCCCCCTTTCTTAACCACCACTTATCGAACCAATTGGTCGTTGTCGGTGAATACTCTTAACGTTTCAATCGTTGTGTTTGATGTTTACTTAACCTTCTATTCGGTAACCTTCGGTAAGATCGGTTAGACAAAAAAATATTTTTTTCATAATTTTTTAACCGTCAATAACTGAACAAAGTTTCATCTCAATCGGATGAACGATGCGTGAGTTTATTGTATTCGAACACACAAACATTAATTTTTATATATAAGAGAAGATGGTTGGAAATATACATTCAACGGAAATAAAATATTTTGTTATTGGTCAATATACAAATCCAAAAAACAAATTTGTATTATGTTTTCATTTCGACAATCAACGGTCTCTGCTATTATACGCAAGTTTTTAGTTTTCCGACAGTAGAAAACCCTTTTATATAAAAATCAGATTGCTCGGACCATTAAATATGAGCATATTAATAATGTAATTGCGTCCATGTCGAAAAGATGTACAAAAGTTATTACTAATAAGTGATATGCTATAAAATATTAGATTGGAATATAGTTTTTTATTTGTTTAATTTAATTTCAATGAGTTTTGTCGCATGAAATTTTAATTTTTTTCACTATTTTTGTTACTTTACTTTTTATAAGTTATATAATAAACTTTTATTATATTTTAATAATAAATATATAACTTTTATTTTCAAAAGTAAGTTTTCATCTTAATATAACCAGATAACAGGTATATCTCTATACATTATGGGGGTCCCCCTACACAATTCATATTGTTCATTAATTACAAAAAAAATCACTATCTATCCAGGTCCTATTATTTTTTCACCCATACATATCAACCACCTATCTGCCATCCTGCTGGGGGTTCCCATACAAGACAACGCGAAAGTATGATTTCAAGTATTACATACAGGCCATTTCTGACCGCAATGTGATACCACATTGCAAGATGTATGTTACGTTTGTTGGTCTACGCAGATATTGAATGATAAATGAGATGAATGAGATGAACAAAGATTAAAAGATGCGAAACTCTTGACTGATGTCAAAGTGAAGTATATTTTTTATGAAATTTTGATCACACGTATTGTGACCATGAGTTCACCTAAAATAATGTAATTTTTTAAGGCTACCATATTGGGCAATTTGTATTGTGGGTATTTTACCAATTCATGAGGGTTTTTCAATTTTTAAAATGATAATAGAATTTTTTACAGAAATGTATACAAAACCCGTAAATGTAACTATTCATGAAAATTATATTCATAAAATATAACAATAAATTGGGTTTCCTCATTTCCCATATTTTCCCAAATTTTTTCCATAATAAATGAGAATTCAGGGATAGCGAAATCCAATTTCTTTGCAGTGGCATCACAAAAACAATGTGTGGTGAAGAAACTCACAGCTGTTTTCAATAAATTATTTCATTTTCAAAAATTAAATATGTCAAAAAATCCAAACTTTCAAATTGCATTTTTTCTGCTAATAGAACAAATTCGACTATAGTTAAAGTCTAGAAATGACCACAAAAATGCTCTATTGGGTAAATAGGGAAATATAGTCCAATTAAGGGCTAAATAACAAAAATGACAAACACTTGTTTACTCTGAATATTGAGAAGAAGAACAAGAAGCGACTTTTGGTGAATATGGGTACTACGCTCGGTGAATATGGGTACTACGCTAGGTGTATGAGTGGGGTTTTACACACACTTTCAAAACATTTTATTTGGGTTTCACACACATTCAAAACATTTCACGAACACATTGATACGAAATTCAAGTTTCGTATCTTATAATCTTTGTTTCGGAATGAAAAATTTCCAACAAAAATTTTCATTGCTTACTTTTTTTTGTTATAATTTCTAATGACAACTTCAAAATAAGTATTTCAATAACAGGTGGATAATTTAAGCTATTTAAGAATATCTAACACTCCTCCTTTATAGCTAATTATTCATAATTTTTAAAATGTTATATTTAAACTTAGGTTTAGTTAAACTTAATGTCTTAGTTAGAATATCAGCTACTTGTTCGTTAAAAGAGCGGAATTAAAATTCATATTCCAAGCTCTACCTGATTGTTTTCGTCCATACGTTTCCATCCTTTCCTTGAATTTTACAACCTTCCGCTTGAGACGTATATATTTCTTTAATCTTATTTCCAGTTAAATGTTCAGTTTTAATATCTCTTATTGGTGGTAATCTGACAGCTTCCAAGATTTTATTATCCACTATTGACTTGATTTCTTTAGCTACTAAAATGTTCCCTTTCTTTTTCTTGTTAACCTTAGGAAATAGTGATAAAATCAATTTTGTTAAATTATAGGATTATATTATATTCGAAATATTGTTACACGTCGCTCCTTTCCTGTCTTGGATATACCTTTCGTACAAATTTCTACCCATTTTTCCTAATTAAAATTTTCTTTTATCCTTTGAAAAATAACAGCATTCTTTGCTAAAAATAATTTCAAATCCATAAAATGCTGCCCGCATAACCGAAAAGACATTGAAATTTGGAACATATAAAACATTTTGCAATCTTATTTTGCGATTTTCTTTACCATCCTAGCACGTTAGTATGACATCTCCTGCTCCTTCCGCAATAATACAATTGCCGTCCGTAATACTAATTTTTAAGATCGTTAAATGTAGTTTTGTAGAGAATTCAATTACCCAATTTTCTCCCAAATGGGGGAAGATCCCACCGACCAATCTCCATACTTCGTTTTTGATTTCAGAAGGGGGTCGTAAACTGCATTTATTCTGAGGGAATTCTGACCTTTTAGTGGTACATACAAGTTTTGGAAATTCCGAAACGAGGGTTTCAATTTTATTTTTCGGGATCGGAAAATTCCAAGAATAACCGCAGTTTTTAAGGGAATATACAATTATACAATCCTCATAATAATTCTGATTATTGCGTGCTAGGGTTCCACCGTTTTTCTTCTCGGTACTAAGGAAAAGGTTCCTGAAGTACCCTGTTCTCCTGTCAAATTCATAGAGGATATGAATGACTCAGAGTTGGCAACTGCGGTAAGTGTTTTTTTATTATTATAAACGTAATCTATTTTCTTTATTTATTAGCTGGATTTGCCTTCCGGTCTTACAAATCTTGGGAATACATGTTACATGAATGCAACCGTTCAATGTTTAAAATCTGTTCCCGAACTTTGTGAAGCTTTAAGCAATTTTGAATTAGAAAAAGTTGGTAGTGAATCAATATCTCTATCAGTCACCTCTGCAATGAAATATTTATTTATGCAAATGAAAAAACCTGGTACTGTTACTCCAATCGTACTACTTCAAACATTGCATAGAGCTTCACCTCAATTCTCACAAACTGGAGAAAATGGTACTTATCGTCAGCAGGACGCAAATGAATGTTGGTCAGAGCTATTGAAAATGTTGCAACAAAATCTTCCACCTAAATATTTATTGAACGGTGATAAAAAAAATGATCAGAACAAGTAAGTATTACACGAAAGCATACACAAAATTGTTCGTAGCTTAAGTAAGTATCGTACGTCGACATAATCAATAAATGTGTGTAGTTGCTATTGAATAACTCAATTTTTTTATATTATATTATATTATTTTATTATATTATTTTAGTATTAAAATCGACCCATTAATATAGACACGATGGAAAAATGTATATCAGTTTTTTCGTATATATTAGTTTTTCTACACCCTGTAAGGGTATATTAATTTTGACCTTCCGTTTGTAACGCATTAAAGGAGATGTCTTAGATATGGAAAAGTATGTATAACTAGAATATAATATATTAAATGAATAGCGTTCATACAATGTTCCCCTAAGTAGTCGTACAGCATCTATTACAAACTTTAAGGATAAAATTCAGTAATAAGTAGTAAAATAATGAAAAAATTGAACTTCAAGTTTTTTTATTCAACGCAAGAACAAAATATTACCACTTGTATTTATTCATTTAAAAGTTATTAACTTAAAGCAGAAAAAAGTCCCAAATTTGCTTTCAATAAAGCCTTCGTACACCAATAATGAAACATTTTCATAATAAAAACTCTTGTACTCAAATGCCGCATTCAATACCCAATACAGAAAAAGTAATTTATACAAAATGAATGTAAATCTTTGTTTCAGATCAATAATTATTTATGTTATATTTGACACAATAAGCGATTGATTGTTGGAACTCGCTTAGGAACACCGAATGTCTTTAACATTGATTTCTCAAGAATTTATACAGAGCTTGGTTCAATTTTCGCCCATTCTTCCTGAATAACCTACTACAATTAAGTTTTCTGTATAATGTGATGAGTCTTGCTTCTTTTTTCAAAAATATTTTAGATATACTCAATGAGATTGAAATCAGTACTCTGTGTTAATATTTTAGCCGTTTAGGAACATTGTCCTTAAGATGGGACATTTCCTTAGTGTGATTATCCTATACCAATACACCTTCGCCACCGATTTAAACCGTAAATAATAATTCGCAGAGTTCGTAAAAAATCGCTCGAAATACCAATCAGTTCTACTTCATCCCTGAAATACGGCTCAGCTCACGAGCCGTAATTTTACCACACATGAGCGAGTGGTATTTTACCACTCACGAGTGGTATCAATCCAATCGCTCAGAGTGGTAAAAACACGGCTCGTGAGTGGCATTCTTGCTCACGAGCAGAGTTCGTTAAACGTTTTTTTTTCAATCGCTCTCTGAAAGTGAGTGGTATATGCGTCAACAAGAATACCACTCGCGAGTGGTAAATGCGTCATCAAGAATACCACTCGGGAGTGGTATTCTTGTTGTTGTTGTTTGCGACTATGCTTGTACGGAGATTCCGAGATTGTTGTTTTTGTTATGGTTGTCGATGGCAGGTAGAAAACGAAAATGGAATGTCATTTTGTGTTTTGTTTTTGTAAAAATTGCAATGAAATAGATATAGATATCAAATAGGTACCTGTTTTTATTATAAAAGGGTAAAAAACACTTCAGGTCATGAACAAGGGTGCAGAACTATAAAATATTACTTAATTCCAACGGAACATTTTTTCCAAATACTATTACTTTTCATTGTAGGAATAGAATAGAACATAGAATTTTTCTTTTTGATTCATGTATGTTTTGGGTAAACCTCAACAGTCAAATTTTCGTCACTTTTTCAGTTTCGTCTAATTAAAAAAATGTATAAAAAGAACGACAAACATCACATTTCACTTGTTATTGTAGCTACTGTTGTTGTTGTGGTCACCCAAGAGACGAAGTTAGGTAGAAAACAGATATATGCACGAAGTCGCATTCGGTCGGGTGTTCGGCTGAAAATACGACTCCCGACCAGGAAATACCACTCCCGAGTGATATTCATGATGACTCATTTACCACTCGCGAGTGGTATTCTTGTTGACGCATATACCACTCACGAGTGGTAATCTTTCCGCTCGTGAGCAAGAATACCACTCGTGAGTCGTATGTTTACCACTCTGAGCGATTGGATTGATACCACTCGTGAGTGGTAAAATACTACTCGCTCATGAGTGGTAAAATTACGGCTCGTGAGCTGTGCCTTATTTGAGGGATGAAGTACAACTGATTGGTATTTCGAGCAATATTTTACGAACTCTGCTCACGAGTGGTCTTTCCACTCGTGAGTGGTATATGCGTCAACAAGAATATCACTCACGAGTGGTATATGAGTCATCACGAATACCACTAGTCGTAGTCGTATGTTTACCACTCCTGAGCGAGTCGACTGATACCACTCGTGAGTGGTAAAATACCACTCGCTCGTGTGTGGTAAAATTACGGCTCATGAGCCGTTCTTTCCGAGAGCGATTGGAAAAAAAAAAACGTTTTACGAACTCTGGTTGTAAGCTTCTCCTGGCCTTTTCTACGCTCTAAGTCTGCCATCAGACCAAAAATTGTTTTCTTTGGACTCATTAGACAATATTACGCCAGAACTCAGGCGAACCGTTTAGATATTTAAGCAAAATCCACAGGCCTAAGTCGAGTTAGGATAAAATTGAGATTTTAGTGCGATCGTGCTCAGCGTGTCTAAATCTATTTGATATCAATTTTTCATGTTTGTATCTTTTTTAGACTCCTTAAAAAATGTAAAAAAGAAACACCTAGACCCATTACTTTCAATGTTAATTGGAAACTTTAAACTGCTCTCTTGAAAATTTTGAAAAACAGACTCAGGCGGTTATGGCTTGTGACCACTGATAATCTTGATCAGTTTCACCTCCTGAATCGATTTAACTATGTCTGTCTGTCTGTGGAAATAGATTTTCTGAAGAAACGGAAAGAGATACATGAAATTTATTTACGATTTTTATATTAATAAGATACTTTTATGTAAAAATAGGTGAAATATTTTTGTTTTATATTCGATTTAAGATGTGAATATTCAGTTTTTACGAATTGATGGTCGAGCAGGCCCAACTACTCGGCTTCTACAAAATCATGCAGGCGAACCAGTGTCCATATCCGATCTGCAGGTCTCTACCACGGCCATGGGCCTTACCCTGCACGTCGGAAGAGATCTAGCGGCGAAAAGCCTGTGGATAAAAGCTTGCAATGTGGACCTCCCTAATTGTATAAGACCGGGGGCGAAGAGCTTGTAAGGCATAATGGTATGGTCGGATGAATGCATGCCCAGCAACTGGAATCTCCGTGTACTCTGCCCAATCCAAAAAAAGGCGGTTGACAGAAGGTACTTCGTCTTATCCTCGTTCACCACGTTTCGCGAGATGATGTCCATGTCATCGGCGTACACAAGCAGCATGACACTTTGGTTGAATATAGTGCCGAATCGGTTCTGTCCTACAGCTCTTACGATTTTCTCCACCATCAAATTTAATAAGTCACACGATAGGGAGTCGCCAGAATTACTTTAATAGAATTACATAAGCAATTTATAATTTACAATTTTTTAGCTTACATAGAAACAAAAAATTCATTTGTTTTAAATTTTGTGCCAAAAAATAGGTCTTTTATTGAGCAATATTTTGGAGGAACTTTCCAAGTGAAAATGCATTGCGCTGAAGTCCCAGAAGAAGAGAGTACTTATACTACTGAACAATTCCTACAGCTTAGTTGCTTCATATCAACCGAGGTTAAATATATGTACAGTGGTCTAAAATCGGTATGTCATACATATGGATGTAGTTACTAAAAAAATGTGTATCATTTATTTATTCCAGAAAATGAAAGAACAATTATTGAAATATTCTGAATCCTTAGGCCGTGATGCCGTGTTTAATAGACTTGTAAGTTTTATTATTTTTGAAAATGGAAAGTTACATCATTATATTTTTAGTATTTGATTAACCGCTTACCAGCATATTTAACTGTTCAATTTGTACGGTTTCAATACAAAGGAAAGGAAGGAATCAATGCAAAGGTTTTAAAAGATATAAAATTTCCTCTAGAGTTTGATGCCTTTGAATTATGCACTCCTGAGCTTCAGGAAAAATTATGTCCAATGAGGTCAATGTTTAAAGAAGTAGAAGACAAGAAACTTGCTGCACAAATTAATGTAGACGGCAAGCCACCAAGCACAAGCAGCGAACTTAAAAACTATGAAGCAGAGAAATATTGGTTTGATGATGATCTTGGAAGCAATAATTCTGGTTTTTATACACTTAGAGCCGTTTTAACTCACAAAGGAAGATCAAGTTCTTCTGGGCATTATGTTGCTTGGGTTAAGCAGAATGAAAACAATTGGATTAAATTTGATGATGATATCGTTTCTTCTGTAACAACTGAAGAAATTTTGCGGTTATCTGGTGGTGGTGATTGGCATTGTGCCTATGTTCTTTTATACGGTCCTAAACTTTTAGAAAAACCTATAGAAACAGTTGGTAAATGATATATTATATAGATATATACATAATTAATGTGAAATTTTGACCTAATAAAATAAATGCATACTATCATAAGATCGTAGCCGTTATTTGTTACTTTTTTGCCAATTAACTCTAGAAAAGATAATAGTAGGGTGAGAAATTGGAAAAAAACATTGCGCGAGTTTTTTGGGGATTCAGGCGTTAGAAATTAATACATAATGGAAAATCCTAATGCTAATCGTTAATAATTTCTAGAACGGTATAAGGAAAACAAATTTATTTAAATTTCCTTTTTGGAAAACCAGCGTGATCATATCTCCAAATATAGTCTCCAGAGTTAGTAAAATATTGTTCGAAATACCAATCGTCACGTCGCCTTTCACCTGTGGGTGAAAAGTGAGAAAGCTGCGAGATTGGTAGCTGCCTTAGAAAGCGTATAAGAAAGTTACTTGACAGTGGTGAAAACCTCTATAATGATATACGCAGCGCCTATGAACTAATACAACAATCTGCAAATCAAATTAAAAAAGTCTGGCTGAAATGAAAAAATGAAAAATGACTGAAAGAACTTTTATTTCGGAACGTCTTCAAAACGTTTTCAACCCCCACACTCGTGATAATGTTCAAATCTCGGGCTTGGATGCGAAAGTAGCCGTTGAAGTCTCGAAACTGTGCTTGGTTGCGTTAGATTCTTTGAATTAAGGTATCGAGACCTTCCAACCGCATCGTTCGATCGTTCCGTGGTACCTAGTCTCAATATAGCCGACAAGAACTCCAATCAGATTGGAAATGTCGATGTCTTGATTTTGGAAGGTGTTGGACATGAAGTTGTCGAACACATAATAGCCCAAAAAACTGTGGATCGATTCTCACGGACCATTAACTGTCACAAATTCACTAAAACCATTGTGTTTCGTTGTATTATACGATGTTGCATAGGAATTTGGAGAGTGAAGTCCAGAGTCGTTGCACCCAAAGTCATCGTCGGACAGGCGTGACTAATAAGGGATTCCTCTCGGATGTTGAGTCCATGTTCCTTAGGCGTACATAGCGGGAGCTCGAAAATGCGAGAGGTCGCATCGACGACGACTCAACTGCTCTTTCCCCATTTAGTGTCGAACTAATGGCTCCGTCATAGGGTTTGGTACGGCAGAACGGAGACTTGTTCTGTTCGTTGGAAAGCATTATGGCCTGTTATGTATGTACAAACGATTAGTGAAAACTTAGCATGGCATGGCGACCTGCAAAAAATAGGTTCCAAAAAGAAGGCACTAGTTACATATAATTATTAGAATTATATAGAATTTATCTAGTAAACTAAAGCTAAAACTAACTGCGTTAACAGTATAAACATTTTAATTTAAAACTAACATCGTAAAGTAATTTTCCAACATTAATATTACAAACAATCACAAGAAATAATATCACATAAAAATAATAATATTGCAATATTTTAAAAATAATAATATTGCAATATTTTAAAAGACCTCACTCTCTATGGTATTTCCACCACGGACCAGCGGAATGATATATGAAAGTTGCTAATTCATTTTCTCCAGTTTTACCATAACGAAAAACTATTCATTTTACATACAATTTTTAATATTTTAACCATTCATACATGGCAACTCATTCACCCAACATAGCATAGGACTTTAGTAATCGCTTCTATGTGTATGCCTTGCCATGCAGTGTGTTGACTAATCGGGCCATTATTGTTTCAGGGATTAGTGTAGGTGCAGTATATAGGTATCGTCGGAAAAATCTGAACTAGAGAACATGGGAACTAGGGAACATGAACATGTACTAGGGTTTCTCTCCCGGGAGTTCTCGTTCCTGACATCGAAAGCATCTTGTTGGCACTATATGTTGCCGAAGTTTACAACGCAACGTATGAGTGTGTCTGCGTTTACAGCAGGGAGTGAGATGAAATCAGTTTGGGTTACATCACTTCTTGCTCATTGATGGCGTCGATTTCGTGCTGCTGTCGTTGCTCGTGCACCGCCTTCAGGTGCACTCAATTATCTTTTCGTGGCATACCTTTTTCCCTTCGGCTGTACTCTGTAATGCGTGTTGGGCCTACTCTAGCCACTTTTATGTCTGTTATGTCCAGTTCCACCTTTAAGCTCTAAAAGTAGGTCACCTTTGAGTGTCTTCCTAATCTTGTTGACGCTATCTCATAGTTCCGTAAGCTCCGTGTTAGACTTTAGAGATCTAATAATGTCCGCATACGTCATATCACTTGTTTTGGATATGATGATTGCGTCATTTCTCGCTTTCTTTGGGTTTTGGTTTGGGTTGTACTTGGACCCAGCCGAGTTGCTGCAGTTCTTCTGCTGATGGTGCCTGTAGAGGGTTTTCATCAGGGGTCGAAACGATCCGAGCTAAAATCGCTAAGTTCCCAGTGGATCTTTCGAAGATCTTAGTATTGAAAAATAGGATCTTTCGAGGATCTTGATATCATGTCTGATGTGGGCGTGTCCATCTGCCAAATATTTTAAGTAATGTGAGCGCATATTCGTTTCATTTTACTTAATATGAGGTTTGATTCTCCAGATATCCTATAGATATCCTGTCGCAGCGCTGGCTGGCTGTGTAAGGCCCCAGTTCAAATTCCTGGACCTGGCTCTGAGCACCAGTACCCATGAAGGTTGGTGCCAATCCTCGCGTGGTCTTCCTGTTTGCACAGATAACCACGGGTTCGTATAGTGACTTCACCTGCCGACGATGATAGCGGCCCCAAGTGGGGACCCAATCGCCATGACTTGACGTAAAAACCCAACAACAAAAATCCTCTCCTCGATGCTGAACCCTCCAGGTGAGTGACCCAAGAGAACCCCGGCAAGACCACTGTCGCCACCGGACCCTCCTCCTCGGGCTTGAACAAGCCCCCGGCGGTTAAGCCTAGGCCTTCTGCTGCCAAGAATGGTGCACCGCACACTGGAGCGCTAAGCCCCTTGCTAACGAAGCGGCAAGACAGATAACCCCCTCCTCCAGGGCGTACCATATTCGTTTCTCAGCGGTCTTCCTCATCAGCAAGATGGCAGACAGACCTGACGAGACCCTATCCTATAAGGCCAGGCTCAATGTAGAGTGTCGGCTCCGACCACCACCAACGCCCAGATCATGGACTAAAATCTCTTATAACGAGATGTCGAAAGAGAGCCAGTAATTGGGGAGAGAGGGCAGTAATTGGTCGCAGAAGTAGCGATGGCTCTTTAATTTAAGCATCCTTAACAAGGGCAACGAACCAACCTTCATTACGGCCAATAATAAAAAAGTCTTGGATCTTAACCTTATCAGTGGGAGATAGGAAGATTACATTTCCTACTGGAGGGTCTAGCCTGAGTGCTCACTATCCGATCATAGGTATATTATAAAAGATTATTCTACAGATTAAAGATTATTCTACATTACATCTGCCACTGTGTTTTATATATTTATTTTAATCTCTAAGTATCTGTTCTTAATGTTTATCACTGTTTATCATTTATTTGCGTGTGATATTAACGGTGCGAAAAAATATAAACGTGAGTTTATATTTTTATTTACAGTTCTTTAATCTATCTCACCTCGGTTACTGTTCTCAGTAACCACCGGCACGACCCCTGCTTCAAGTAGGCATCCTACTGAAATGGCTTTCGGGCTAATGTCGCAGCGCTGGCTGGCTGTGTAAGGCCCCAGTTCAAATTCCTGGACCTGGCTCTGAGCACCAGTACCCATGAAGGTTGGTGCCAATCCTCGCGTGGTCTTCCTGTTTGCACAGATAACCACGGGTTCGTATAGTGACTTCACCTGCCGACGATGATAGCGGCCCCAAGTGGGGACCCAATCGCCATGACTTGACGTAAAAACCCAACAACAAAAATCCTCTCCTCGATGCTGAACCCTCCAGGTGAGTGACCCAAGAGAACCCCGGCAAGACCACTGTCGCCACCGGACCCTCCTCCTCGGGCTTGAACAAGCCCCCGGCGGTTAAGCCTAGGCCTTCTGCTGCCAAGAATGGTGCACCGCACACTGGAGCGCTAAGCCCCTTGCTAACGAAGCGGCAAGACAGATAACCCCCTCCTCCAGGGCGTACCATATTCGTTTCTCAGCGGTCTTCCTCATCAGCAAGATGGCAGACAGACCTGACGAGACCCTATCCTATAAGGCCAGGCTCAATGTAGAGTGTCGGCTCCGACCACCACCAACGCCCAGATCATGGACTAAAATCTCTTATAACGAGATGTCGAAAGAGAGCCAGTAATTGGGGAGAGAGGGCAGTAATTGGTCGCAGAAGTAGCGATGGCTCTTTAATTTAAGCATCCTTAACAAGGGCAACGAACCAACCTTCATTACGGCCAATAATAAAAAAGTCTTGGATCTTAACCTTATCAGTGGGAGATAGGAAGATTACATTTCCTACTGGAGGGTCTAGCCTGAGTGCTCACTATCCGATCATAGGTATATTGATTTTCTTGTTAAGTTAGACCCTCCTGAGCCCGTCCTTCGGGGTAATCGCAGATAGACCAAAGAGATTCAAATAGAGGTTCGTGACGTAGTTTCTTTGACTCTATAGAAGGTGCGGCCAAAACCGGACGTCCGCGAAATCCTCAGCTTTCTCCCCTGATTCCCCGGTCTCATCGAGAGAACGGGGCTGCTGAACTGAGTCTAGCCTTGCAGCAGTGTTGAACCGACTCATTCGGATTCACAACAACTCTCTATCTCGCGAGAGAAGTATCTAAAGTCGCAGCGGATACGCATTGGTTGGGTGTCATGCAGAGTGCGTGAGAGCATATCGCCAAAAAGGTATTTTAAGTGCTGGGGCTATAACCCCATGGCAAGCAATTGCAAATATGGAGTATACCGCAGTAACCTGTGTAAGAAGTGTGGTAAAGCAGGACATGTAGCTGCATCATGCAAAAATAAAATGGAATGTGCGTCATGTGGTGGAGAAAGGGCAGCGGGCAACTCTCGGTGTCCAGCATACAAAAAAGCTGTTCAACAAATCGGTGTATGAAAATCATACAATTAAGCGATACTTTCGAAGCTGGAATGAAGCGGTCGGCAGTTGACCTCACCTTCGCCAACACAGCCATAATACGTAATATTAGATGGTACATAGGGGATTTTTACACGCACAGCGATCATCGAGCCGTGATAATCGAACTGCACCATTTCCCGAGGATGGAAGCCGACATCCTTCGACGCGGAAGTCTTCAAGATGGTTTGGAGAGGAGCAGACGAAGCAGCTGTCGGAGCTAGCAACATCTCGTTGAACATTGTGAAGTGATTGAATGCTGCTTGTGACGCATCGATGCCGAGAAAGACATAAGTGCCAGCGAGAAAATCAAAATCAGTTAATTGGTGGTCGGAGGAGATAACCGACTGCAGAAGACGATGCAATAAAGCACGTAGGAAAGCGCAGCGAGCAGGAAATCACCCAACGTGGCAGTCACTTTATTCTAAATACAAGGAAAGACGACAACAGCTAAAAACAGCGATCCGGTCCAGCAAAGATTTATGATTATTTATTTTTGATTTATTATGAGCGATGAAAAGGTGGAGATAAGAAGTACTGCGCAGTGATCACACTTGACGTCATAAAACCGAAGCGGTCCTACTGAGTTCCCGAAAAGCGCGTGAGGTTTTCATCTTCAGGGTGGGTGAACACGACATAACATCCCAGCCACATATACGCTACCTGGGGGTGCTGATAGACGCGCGAATGACCTTCAAAGACCATCTGCTGGCAGTGAGCGAAAAGGGGGCAAAAGTAAACGGAGCACTATCACGCATCGTGGCGAATGTTGGGGGCCCAAGATCCAGAAGACGGAAGCTTCTAGCAAGAGTTTCTAGCAAGAGCTCCATAATATTATACGCGGCGCCCGTCAAGGCGCCAGAAAGCCACATATATATCGTGTATTAGAGCCACCTACCGACGTAGTGCACTCCGAATGGCCATCGCGTTCCGCAAAGTGTCCGACGATGCCATAGGCGTTATAGCGGGAATGCCGCCAATAGATATACTGGCCCTTGACCTACAGCGCATCTACCAATCGTCCAGAAATATCTCAAGAGAAGAGCTGCGAATGCGCAGTCTTCAGGAGTGGCAACGCCGATGGGAACGGTCCAGCAAAAGAAGGTGGACAGCAGCCCTGATAAAAACATGGGTGAACCGGAAGCACGGAGATTTCTATCTAACGCAGATAATCAGTGGACACGGCTGCTTCAAGCAGTATCTGCACCGCTTCAAGCGCGAGGAAGATCCATTCTACCATAGCTACCCTGGAGAACTGGAAAACTCCAGAAACATACTACTACATTGCACACGCTACGAACACGAGCGCAGCAACATAACATATGCCCTTGGCGAGCCTCCTACAGTGAGGAACCTTACCACGCACATGTGTGACACACCCTATAAGTGGCAAGCAGTGCAGTCAGCAGCAGCAGAGATAATGACCGCATGAAACATAACATATGCCTTTGGCGAGCCTCCTACAGTGAGGAACCTTGCCACGCACATGTGTGACACACCCTATAAGTGGCAAGCAGTGCAGTCAGCAGCAGCAGAGATAATGACGCAACATGAAACGCTAAAGAAATACGGAACGTACGCGCTTCCGCCACACTACAGATACCACCAATCCAGGGGAAATGAACGGGTCGGACTAGACCGACCAACAACTGACGCTTGAGCTACTTGCTCATACGGCCGTCCGACGAAATACATAGCGGTGGTTCCGGGTGGAATACCCGTACTGACCGAGGAGAGTTTTACTGGGTTAAAGTCCGAGACTAACGGCCTGATTCTGGCCAATAGGTAACAAGCCACAATAGTAACAATATCGGTGTTTGCTCTCGATATTAATACTTTTGAAACTATTCGTATTCTGAGCCATAAAAAACGTAATAAAAACGATCAAAATTGTTGCCTCCATGAGAGGAGGTAATAAGCGGGTAACAACCATTTTATTCTTGATTTTTTGGATTTACATTATCTGAAATCACTTTAAATAACACAAATTCACTTCTTATGGCCATATTTTGTTGTTCTTAAAGGCCAAACACACTTTAATGGTCTATTTCTTGATGATGGCTCTCGAACAAATTCTGAACGACTCGAACTGACTTCAATAAACATTTCAAAACAAAGTCGATGTCATTAATTTCTCTCAGTTGTATGTCATATTTCTATAAATTTTCTCAAATTTCTTCAGTTCCTTGTCATTTGTTTCAAAATTCTACCGAATTTAATTTATTTTTGACAATTTTTACTCAATATTTTGTATTCACCACGTGGTGAACTTTTCGTTGTTTCGATTTTGTCAGAATACGAAATCAAAATTTTGGATATAAAAAGAAACAAAACGAAACAACAGTTCGGTAATAAATTTTCTTATTACCTATTGTTACCTATTCGCCAGAATCAGGCCGTAAGGCTCTTGATGGGGGCCATTAGCCCTTTCAAGCCCTTCAAGTCTCCCGGCGAATTGGCCCTACACGAGCTGTTTACCCAAGGAACACACGCTCACTGCCTTCATCGATATTGAGGGAACGTTCAATAATATCACTCCGTTTGCAGTTGAAGACGCTCTCTCCAACTTAAATGTTGATGTCACCGTCATTGCTCTCGTTGTGAAGTTACTCAGAAATGGAGTAATCATATCAAACATCGGATGCTCTGTAACCACCAGGAGCGTTATGAGGGGCACTCCGCAAGGTGGAGTCCTCTCTCCTCTCCTATTCCCGAGAGGAATGGAACGTTGGTCTTTCACTGCATGCATGGTGGTTCGCCTTCTTGATGTCTGCAGCGTCTTCCAAGCGGAAGTATTTGCCATCATGTATGCGGCTGACAAGATTTGAAGCATAAGACCTCCCATTCATGACATATGCTTCTTCTCTGATAGACAGGTCGCAATTCTTTCCTTGACGGAGGCCTCCACTTCCTCGAGGATCGTATTGGAATGCCTCGCAGCACTAAACGAGCTTGCAACATTCTACCCAGTCAATGTTATCTGGATCCCCGAGCATTTGAAAACCCTAGGTATGTGTCCTGGCAAGTTCGTGCTAGGAGTGGCACGGTGAGTCCCAACATCGATTCAATGAACATTGGCATCCCCCTGGCCACAAAAAAGCTCCGAATACGTGAGCACTACTGGAGGCTAGCATAATAGATGTGGTTCTAGAAATCGGACATACCCCATTAGGGCACCATTCAGCCACACTGGGCCATACTACTTCTGTCATAGCTGTAACTAGGCGGAGTATGCGGAATCCTCGGTGTATATCCTCTGCCAATGCCCGGCGCTGGCCCGGAAAAGGTCCGATCTTCTTGGGGTTTCAATGCATCAGTCCCTCACTGCCGCTCAGTCCTCTGATATTATAAATATTGCACGGTTCATCAGGGAAGCCAACTGGTTTCTCCACGCCTAGACCGTGCCGTTCAAATGAAATGTTTACGGGAGAAAAATTAAACTGAAATAAATAAATTGTATGTCTCAATTTTATGAATTTGCATTCTTTTTGGATTTTGGAAAAGAACTTAGATATTAGAGTATACATTTTTTTAGGATATAGATGCTTCCCACATAATTATTTCCTTTGGGCATTTTGATCCTGACACATCAACATCAAAATGCTCTTGGTGGAACGTCACAAAAGGTTGGTTAATAATAATGATGATTTTTGGAATCAGCGGGCCAAAATCCTTTAGAAAAAGTTATTGAATTGCTTGGATCAAAATGGCTGTTGACTAGTATTATTACTAAACATCTTGCGGGGTATACTTTTGTGAGGTACTGCATGCCTTTTCCAAGACAACTTGAAGTATATTGTCATTCAACGATTTTTACTTTTATATTATCTAATCTATTTTCTACAGACATCCCAAGTTTTCAATAACCATTTACAGAGAAGGGCATTTGACAGGCTCGGCGAAATGTTAAGTTAACTGGGGCATCAGGTGCTTCTGATTCAGCACATCTATATTAAATATTAAGATGAAATATTTATTTTTTATTTAGCTTTTAAGGAGGTCAAATGTAATTTGCTGTTTTAGTTAATGTAAAACCTTTATGCTATACAGTGTCGAATGCTTTTGCTACGTTAAGATATAAGGGCTGAATACAATCAAATCCTCGCATGCTTCGCTTCGTTTGAAGCAAGATTTGTGAGTTATAATGAAAGCTTGCTTCAAACGAAGCAAGATTTGTGAGTTAAAATGAAAGCTTGCTTCAAAAATGAAAATATTTGTTATCTGTCAAATTTGTCAGTTTTTGACAAAATAACCCAATTTTTAACCTCAAAATTTAGGATATTTCTATGTTCATTAGAACACTTAAGGTGGTCAGAGTATTTTATTTATATATTATTAACATTAAAATATTAAAAAAAGAAAAATAAAAATACAGAAAGAAGAACTAGTAAAAGCGTTATCTTCGGTCTGGCCGAAGTTTATATACTCTACATCCAAAATTGAAGCATAAGTACCTTTTCACGCAAATCATATTGTTTCGTTTCGTTTTGTTTCGAAATCGTTGAATTCGTATTCTGGCAAAATCGAAACAACAAAAAGTTCACCTCGTGATGAATAAAAAAAAAAAGAGTAAAAACTGTCAAAAATAAATAAAATTTGGGAGAATTTTTAAAGAAATGATAAGAAAATTGAAGGAATTTGAGAGAATTTATAGAAATAAAAAAAACAGTTGATAGAAATTAATGACATTCGAATTTGTTTTGAAATGATTATATGCAGTCAATTAGAGTCGCTTGGAATTTGTCCGCGTGACAAGGACAACATAATATGATGATAAAAAGTGAAGTTGTGTTATTTTAAGTGATTTTAGAAAAAATCAATAACAAATATTTGCAATATATAGCAAACACCCAAATTGTTACTATGGTGGCTTGTTACCTATTCGACAGAATCAGACCGTAAATCTAAATTTTGAAAATAACATGTTTATTTTTTTTTTGAATAGTGGGCCGAGGAATGCATGATACAGAAGAAACCTGTCGTTGATAAAGAAGTAAATTTCTGAAAGAAACATTGAAATGTACAGAATTTGTGGGGTTGTTCTGCAAAAAAGACCAAACACATTATTGTTTGAAAAAAAGTAGAAAGAAAAGTTGGTGATAAAAAATTGTGCAATAAATTCGTATCGGACGGAAAATGAAAAAAAATGCACTCCGATATTTTCACAATAATTCTGTTCTCACAATTTAACACAGCGCACTTCATTTTAAATATTTCTTTATTTTTTTTTTAATTTAAAAATGGCAGCAAACACTTAATTTCTCCTGCATTGTGACGAAGACAACTACCAAAAAAAGGAAATAACATAACGGTCCTGCGCAAGGCGTACTTTTGCGACTTTGTTTGTTTGGTGAAAATCACGTCCCTAATCCGTACATTAATAATAAAACTCGTGGACTGAATTTACAAATTTATTGCAAGTTGAAATTACACTACTTATTTATAATTTTTAATAGTAATTTACAATGTTTTTATTCATAATACATAAGATTGAATTATACATACAAAAATTAAATTCTGTTGTCCAATTACTAAAATTTACAACCTGCCAGAGGGTTTTAGAAATTTTACATTAAGTGTCAGACTAAGTGTCTGCCATTTTGAATAGCTATAATGTTGTTTTAGAACAATATATTAAAAATTTAAGTATCTAGACTAAACCAGAATGGAGCTGTGGCAGTGAGTAATATTTTTGACATTTCCATCTATCACTTAGGCAGCATCGTTTTCAATGAAGCAAATCAAAATGGCGCTGAGACTATTTTGTAACGAACACCACTCAGGGGTAGCATAAGGCTATACTTTGTAGTGCCCCTTTGGATGAAATAATTTAAAATAAGTTTCGGTGTAAATAATGTCATACAAATACAAATAATAATAATGTCATAGATACAACAAATTTGGAAAAACTTACAGTTTTAAGTTGTTTCGAGAGCACAGCTATACGTGTAGCTGTACTGCTACAGCTCCTTTCTGGTTTGGGGTTTAGTATTAATTGTAAATGTTATTAATTCTAATTTTTAATCCCTCTTATTCTGGTTGCCGCCTCGTCAGTGATTTCGTATTCTATTACGAAGACGAGACGTCAACGACTAGTTATCGATAATTTCGGCATAATAATAATTTCGGTAGCATTTTTAGTAAACTAACGTGAAATATGAAATTTTTTTTGAAATCGAATGCATTTCTTTTTATTTGTATTTCCTGTAATTAATCATTTTCCTAATTTGCATTTCTTTTTATTTGTATTTCTTGTAATTAATCATTTTCCTAATTTGGATGATGAAGTGAAAAAAAATTATTAAAATTTTAATTTCTATTAACTTTGTTAAATACTGAAATAGCTTTAATTTTGTTTATTTTCAATTTTGCAAAATACCTTAAATGAGAGATTATTTTCATATGAGTCTTCAACGACCGAAAACGACGATATCCGAGTGGTCGTCTCTTCATAGAGAATGCTGCGAATCGTCACTTAACTATCGTCATATAGAAAAGACAACAACCTGAATGCCGAAACGTTGTCTTCTGTCGTCATTGTCAGTTTTTCCAGTCGTCGATGACAACCAGAATAAGAGGGAGAAAAATCATTCTTGTTTGTTTTAATTTAATAATTTTTTTTATTACTATATATATTATTTATATTATATTATTATATATATTATTTATGGCTCAATATGTTAAATACGAAGCCCAAGCGCAGAAATACACGTCTAAGGACACTTCTTAATTCAGGTTTTAGATCGAAACACATAATTTCACATAACAGCGAATAATATTGAGACACGTGTGCAGCAAACTGAAATGCAGAAAATAAATGTTAGTATTTTGGATTTAAGTTAAGGCAAGAAAGAATCATTGAAGAACGAAACAAATGCATTTTACGAACACCATTCAAAAAAAAGTACCAAGATTAAAAAGATATTAGGATGTTGTGATATTTACCGGTTTTGGAGAAAATTGTGGACAAAATTCAAAAATTTCATATGTTAGATTTTTGATTGGGGGTATTTTTTCTTTTGTATTGGTGTGTATTCTACACACGTTGTTGTCGACTTCTTCATTGTATTGGAATGAATATGACATCATCAAAGATTACCAGATATGAAACTTCTTTTTCATGCGATTGATGAATACACAGATTGTGTACGTGAGTTCACCTCTTAAACATCAAATTTAGTGCAATGCCATATCTTTTTTTGATAAATGTGGGTATTTTAGTACATTATTTGGAATTTTGTTTACTTTCCCCGTCACAATAATAGTGTGCATGTATAAGTGTAACGAAACTAAATCAAATTTCTGAATTGCTTTAGAAAATCTAGACCATGTCTCAGTTTCTGAACACGTAGATTGCGAGTCAACGGTGTCGGATTCAAAAGTTGTTATTTTTTTTGTTTTGAAAATTTAAATATATTATCTCACTTAAAATTGAACAATTTTCTTTAATCTCTTAAATTCCAAGAAATCCGAAAAATTTAGTGATGAATTATTTGTAACGAAGTGGCATTGCTAAAAGTCAACTTTTGGTGAAACAAATCAGCTATTTTTCATCTCAATTAGATTTATCAAACATGAAAATTTGAGATAATAACAGAAATGTAATTCGTGATTATGTTAGTTTGGGAAACCAAAATTGATTGAAAATTAAATGAGGGATTTTGAGCAGTGTAAAGATTATTTATATTGCCTTAAAACTCACATAGGTAAAGGAATTGCGATTTTCAAAACATAATAATTTTCACATAATTTCGGAAGAAGAAGAAGAGATGCAATTTCTTGAGCAGGAAGGTGAATAAAGGCAATGAGGTGACTTTTCGAAGGTCATGACGATAGTTCTAAAAAATACCACCGGCGCTTTAAGGACATAACGATAGTCCAAAAAACTACCACTTTTTAACAACCACATACAAGGGGTATTTCTAGTTTCATATCTGGTAATCTGTGGTTCATGCTTATGCGTATGATGCTTTTCTCGCATCATACGCTTTGTAAATTTCAAATGAAGCCAATTTTCAATGATGAATGAATGAGAAACTTCAAAAGGGACACGTTTTCACTTGCTTCGTTAAATGTAAATATAAGTTTTAAATGAATCGAAAAGAAATGGAGCGGAGGGACTGCGAGAAGTGACTCCCAAAATAAGCCAGATTTACCAATACTTTGTACATATCTCAATTGCGCAAATAACAATAAACAAGTTCGTCAATCTATAATATATTAAAATTCATATTTAGTGATTCCTCTTATTAATCGATAATAGGTACAATCCACTGGTAAAAATATCAGGAGCTTAAGAACATATGCTAATACATCAGCAGAGCGTTGTCGCGATTACGATTATGTATAATAAAATTATATGCGGTTAATTACCACCGACGTTTCACTTCTTTCGCGTGTACTCTGTTGCACGCAATTTCTGAATTTGGGGTTTCCCCTTATATGTATAGAAATGTGGCTATTATCCCTTTCTCGCAAAAATAAAATGAGCTCAAAAAAATGAATGCAAAATAATACCAATTTCTTTTAAAACATGAAAAAGTAACTTTTTTTTTTCTTTGGATTCACTTTTTGTTTAGTTTTAATTTATGTACAATAACAACGCTTACAACTACAGTATCATTAATATTTTGATATTAAATTTGCACAATGATAAACGTCAACAATCTGATAAACGTTAACGCGGTTTTAATTAGTTGATGTTATCCCGAGTGTACTGTATATGTGAAAAAGTAATATGGAAATGAGAAATCAATATTATATTTGAATAATGAAGTATTGTAACAGTAAAGTACCAAGTACAATAGATAAATTAAAATATAAAAGTTTTAGTACATTCAATAATAATCATAATCACCAAAAAATCAATGAAATACGAATTATAACTAGAATAGGCAGCTTTAACTAATTAAGTACTAATTGAAATTAAAATACGTTTATAAATTGCAAAATACTGCATTCGGTTAAAAACAATGAAATATAATTCTCGAGAAATAATCTAAAAGTAATCTAAAACAGTTCTTAAGATAGCTAGTAAGTCTTTTGTATTTTTACCAAAGATCTCTGATGATGTATACATAACCATGACCACCTGTAATGGTCATGGTCATTGAAAAATAAAAAATATAATAATGACATTTTGACAAAGACTGTAATTATTAATAAATTATAAAATTATGCTCCATGATAAAGGATGTTATTTTATTACGTAATTATCAACAAATAATACATTACTTTTTGGTGGGTGCGAACAGATATACAAAAAAAGTCACAAAATTTTAAGAAAGTGTGACATTATATACATACATTTTTTTCTAATTGAAATTAAAAAGCAGTCAAAATGACTTGCTTGGGCAATCTAGTCTAGCCCTACTAGTTAGTATATCACAGAGATATCGATTACCCGGTATTACCTGATCCGTACATACCTGGATACCCGCACAAATTTAGAATTTAAAGTTCCGCGATTTTGAATCAAATTTTAATTTCTAAAATAATTTCGACTTTTTCCTAAAGAACTAATAACTAAATATTCAGTACATAATACATATGGATATAATGATGGGAGTAGAAAAGTAAAAAGAGCTGATAATTTATTTCGGTCACATCGTGGGAGCTAGGAAATTTTTTTAAATTTTGGTATTTTTGTATGGGAATAGTCGAAGATAGAGATAGAGGACCTGATAAGATATATGAACCCTCTCGGAGTTACTTCTAGATATTTACAACAATTTGTTGTGAAACATTTGCATTTTGTATGGGAACAACTATAAGGTATGAAGATAGGAGGCAAGTTTGTTTAGAAAATAGTCACTCCTCTACGGATTACTCCTGGCCAATTGTAGACTGATTTATGACAAATCTCTGAAATTTTTTAACTTTGATATTGATGAGACGTCACTTATCATCCCCACATCCGTTCCATTTTTTGGTTCAATCATTTTTTTTTACATGTCAAATATTATGTCCCAGCATTTTGAAATTCAAAAAGTCGTTCACATTCTATAGCTAAACTACAAAAAATTAGTATAGAAAACCAAAAACTTACCCGTATATCAGTCATCTTTAGTATTCTAGAAAGAATAAGCAATATAAGCGAAATCCAGCTATCACGATGACCTGCAGTATGAATACTTAAAAAATGAGATAATCCCTCTTTGCAGACCAATATTAACTTTTTTTCAATGTTCAACCAATCGTCCCTCCGAGTTTCATCTCCATACATTTTAAAATATATTCTCAACACACAAGCCAAAGACGACGTCTCTTGTGTGAGTAAATTTGATGATAATGAACTACTGTTTTTTGTATCCCATAAATTATGCATACTTTTTTTGTTTAGGTTTACACTTTTAGCGAAACGGTGACTCTTTAGTAGACAATCAGTTAATTTCAACAGCTGTTTTGTACTTAAAAAACTGTACATTCCCTGGTCTTCACGTTGGCATTGCAAAAGTTCGCTGGTAGTGTTTTCACCAGTTAAATCTGCAGCAGCTTGTGCTAATGTTTCAGCATCTTCTTTACGGGAAGTAGAAGGAAAAAAGACTATATTATCAATTGTTTGAATCAGCTCAAGTTGAACAGTGCTTTTTATTAAGAGATTCTGAAATATATCATCCAATAATAAACTTTCATCTTTGGTGCTGAGGTCTTGAAAATGTTCTATATTAAAATCCTTCAGTTCATTCGAAAGTAGAGGGTGGGTTTTATTCTTATTTGATAAATCTAATGGACATGATACCAATTCAGTTGGAAGAGTGGCTTCAAAAATATCGATAATACATTGACAAGTTTTATCCCACATTAGATCATTGAATTTAATTCCATTTGATATTACGAGATTTTCTAAACAGTTAGTGCCAGATCTAGCTAGCTGTTCATTATTTTGTTGTACACACCAATGTAATCGTATATAAAAATCCGACAGTAAAAGATTACCAAGTACCTCAAAGTATTGTGTGAAAACATCAACTATGGCATATAAAGCATGATTGCATGTGGTTGTCATCCATTCCGATTTCTCCATAACATGTTCTGGTAACTTCATATCATCAAATATACGAAAGATAATATTGAATAAATCTTTCCACCAATGAGGCTTGAAATGATTTCCATGCGTTTTGACTATTTCGAAGAGAACAGTAAGTCCTCTTGTCCGAACATCAAGTTTACAGCGACTAATTATACATGACAACGAAAATAGCATTGGAAACCAGCCTCTGACCCAGACGCGATCTGCCTTTATTATAGCCGCATCATTTTCCATTCCAGCATGCTCCAAAAATATATGAGGAGACTCATCTACGCAAAGTGCACAATTTCGAACCAATCTTATTGCCTCCATGCTTGTATTAGGAAAACATCCGTTACAAGCAAATTCTGAGAGACATTTCACTGCATCTTGAAATGAGTCCACCATTACAGAAAATTGTTTTTTGTATAATTCACCAATAATTTTTCCAGTTGTTTGAAAAGCTAATTCCACAATTGCTTCTTCGTGATCACCAGCGGCTAAATAAAATATTGAAAAAATATTTTTCCAACCAGATTTAATGTTGTGTGCTTGTGAATTTACCATTTGAGAAATGCAGCGAACAACCATGTCGCGAATTGCAAATGATTGATTTTTTTTCATTATATGCTCAAATGGACGAAGAAAATCTTTTTGAAATCTGAAATTTGAGAATTCACCCTTTTCCATAAACTTCATAGAAAGCTGACGAAGTGAGTCGATGGCAAAAAAAGCTATTTCTTCATTTTTATTGCACCCGACTGTATTAAAATGCTCTCCAAGAACTTGCCATATTCGCGACCATTGAAGACGAATTCTTTCCATATTATAATAGGAAATTTCCACTATTTTTTGCAAAGAAAACATTCTAGGTTGTATATTTTGTAACTCATCCACTGAAACCTGAAATATAAAAATTATATAAATTAATTAAGTCAATAGACACTTTAAAAAAGTGTATAATAAAAAGTCTAGCAAACCTCTTTAATATAAGACAGAGAAAATAATTTATAATTAATGTAAATAATATAATATGTTATCGTCAACAGGGGTCCGAAAAAATTTGTTTTTTTTCGAATCTTTCATTAATTCATATTAATGAAAGCTTGTTCCTCGCTTTGCTTCTACGATTCGCGACGTAGTTAGGTACGAGAATTGACAACAAAAAGTGTTAAGATTCTAAACTCCCATTTATGTAACCCAACCCAATTAATGATGGGTAGAAGCCATATACCATTATTTCATTCGCTCAAATTCTTATCCTCCACGCACGACTCGTCTATTCGTTGCCATGGTACCTATATACTAGGTCTCTCGATTTTTACCCGGGTAGCTCACAATACCCGGGTGCCCGGGTACTGGGCGCTCGAATACCCGGGTAGCACCGTCACTGTGTCGAATCAACCGACACTGTGTCGAAACAACCCTCACAGTGTCGAAATAACAGTCACTGTGTCGCAACAATCGGCACTGTATCGCATCAACCGTCACTGTGTTGCAAGAACAGTCACGTTGTAAAGTGTTCACTTTTATTTTTCAATATCTGAGACGATTTCAGCAATTTAAGCTCTTT
Organism: Coelopa frigida; assembly: GCA_017309665.1. Lineage (NCBI taxonomy): Eukaryota > Metazoa > Arthropoda > Insecta > Diptera > Coelopidae > Coelopa > Coelopa frigida. The sequence goes on along the minus strand of CM029565.1, from coordinate 24,926,923 downwards.
CACTTTTAATTTTGAAATTTTTCCGATGAAATTTAAGTTTTCACTTTGTGAAATTCAATTTTATTTGAGCATTTCGTTTTTTTTGTAGTAAAGCCTGGGCCAGGCTTCACGTTGAAAGTTGACCTCCTGGTGCTCCGACGGCTGCTGCAGCGAAAAACGGCCCCCACGAGCTGGTCAGAACGATCTCTGGTACAACGATCTCTCCTCTACAAGTAATACACGATAGCTGGATTTATCGACATAGAAGGAGGCATCAAGAATATCACCCCAATGGCGGTAAAGAATGATCTCTCCAACTAATATCCTGATAGCACCATCGTCGCGCTCATAGCGCAGTTAGAAATAGAGTAATCGTAGCAAATATCGGGAGCTTTGTAGCAACCAGGAGTGGCTACTAAGCTCCCGGAATATACTTGGAATCTAGAACTCAATGAGGTTTTGACAACATGAATTACTATGAGAATGATTCTAAATTTATTCATGGGAGTAGCCCTTTTATACAATAATTGATGTGTTATACATAAAATCACATGGATGCACCCTTCTCCAGCTTTAGATCCCAACCAGATTGATCGCGTTGTGATTGACGGAATGCATGCTTCCAGTGTTCTGGATGTACGCTCCATCCGAGGCGCCAACATCGACTCGGTCCATTGACGGAATGCATGCTTCCAGTGTTCTGGATGTACGCTCCATCCGAGGCGCCAACATCGACTCGGTCCATTACCTTGTCGCCAAGGTTCGCACACACCTGTGTGCGTCAGGAAGGAAGCGAACCCAAACACAGTGAAAGCTCGACGTCGGAAGTCTGCAATCACAACGGGCATCCGATGCCTACGCCGCCCGACTCTCACCCCTGCTATATGCGCGCAGTGGAAATATATTTCCCCACTCTATGCGTACCGCCACCAAAGAGGGAATGGGCTTTCTCCGCTCACACAGGAACCCATGGTACGATGAAGAGTGTCGCACTGCTACTGCAGAGAAAAACGCCGCGTATAGAGCGACTCTGCAGACAATGGCAACGCGAGCTGTTGAGGAGCGAAACAAAGAGAAGAGGCGCTTCCGACGCAAAAAGAGAAAAAAGGAAATACGTGAGTGAGAGTATATCGAAATACACAGACAGAAATTACCGAAATTTTTTCCAAAGGATACAATGACTATCCAAAGGTTTCAAGACGGGGTATCTTCTTACAAGGACGAAAATGGGAATCTGGTGACAAACGTCCAGGGTACACTGACGATATGGAGGAATCGCTTCTGCAACCTTCTCAATGGCGGCGACGGAAACAATCCCGCCGGTGGAGAAGAAGAACCGGATCCGCCGGTTGCCGACGATTTCGTAGATATACCGCTCGACTATAATGAAGTTTTAACAGCCATTAGCACTAGAAAGACTGACACTTTGTGTATACCTAGATTGCCCGAAAGCAGTCAAAATGACTGCCTTGTAAAATAATAACTAATGTGTAAAGAAATTGGTAAAATATTATTTTTTTATATTTTTCATATTATTAACACTTTATTCGACATTTCTTTCATAAATTTTGAGCGAAAAATATACACAATAATCACCTTATTAGAACATGTATCACTACCTAAAGATTCGAATAACAAGTAAAAGTTTCACTTATTGAGCAACTGCAACTCATCAAGTATCGACAATTTATCACATATTTACGAGTTATTATGTGACGACAATCGAAAAAAAGGAATGAAAACTATTGTTTCAATATCGAGACGATCAGATCATATAAGAAATGTACTAAATTTAATAATGAGAGTCATTTTATTATTTAAAATATCTCAAGCAGTCAAAATGACTGCTTTTGGGCAATCTAGGTATACCACATATGTATATACCAGAAATGAAGGAGGGGGAAGTTAAATACTAATTTAATAAATGCATTTATATGTCGTAGAAAAAGTCACAAAGTTTTAAGAAAGTGTGACATTATATACATACATTTTTTTCTAATTGAAATTAAAAAGCAGTCAAAATGACTTGCTTGGGCAATCTAGTGTTAGTAGGCTGAAAAACCACAAAGCCGTAGGTGCTGACGGCCTGCCCACATAGTTGTTTAAGACCGGAGGCGAAGAGCTTGTAAGGCGTATGCAGCTACCTAGGTATGCACCAGACAGGGCGACTTGTGTGACTCTTCAACTTGATGCTGGAGAAAATCGTAAGAGCTGCAGAACCGGTCCCATAGATAAGAAGATGGGAAACTTCTGTTTTTGTATGGCTGTGGTTGTGAAATATATAAAGTAGTATGTGTGAAAATCATGACTTCGGGACCCCGAAACTTGAGTTTAAGACCCCGAAGTTGAGTTGATTACCCCGATATTCACCTCATGCTACTCTCTTGTTCTTTAAATATTCTCAAAAAACACATTTTCTACAGATTGAACTACAGACTTATTTAAATTCTAATGAAAAGAGCACTATTTAAAAAATTAGTATAAACTATACTAAACTCCTGCTTACTCCCTAAACCTTTCAATTAGATTATAATTGAAGTATCAGATTTTAGATTTTTGAACAAAATCGCTTTCAGGAAATTGTACAGAAATACATAAACAGCTGATATTCTATTCACCAACAGTATTGCCACTTTTTTATAAAAGAAGAGGTGAACTTTAGGAAATATTGTATTTTTTTTTACATTTGTATTAAAAATGCTAACATTTATAATTATGAACAATTGGAAATAGTTTTTTAAACTTTTTTGTTACTAACTCAGTAACATATTGTTATTATAGTCCATGTAAAATTATATTATGGTCGGTAGCTTTAATAATTTGAAGTTTATGAGGTGGACACACGGATACTGTATGTGAACACGATTTTGACCCAACTGTCAAGAGTTTCTCATCTTCTTATCTATGACCGGTCCGGTATCTTCAATAAAAGCATGCGTACGCCGATGACATCGACTTCATCGGGCGAAACAAGAGCAGTTAGTGCAGCATTTTCCAGCCTAGAAAAGGAGTCGCGTCGTGTGGGTCTAGCGGTGAGCGAGGACAAGACGAAGTACCTGGTGTCAACCACAAGACGATCTGTGCGAGACGACCTATAGGAAGTCGAATCGATGCCTACAAGTTACAGATTGTAGAGGACGTCGTCTACTTGGGAACCAGCATTAACACCAGAAATAAAGTCAGTCTGGAGATCACGCAAAGGATAACTCTTGCCAACCGGTGTTAATTCGAACTCAGTGGGCAATTAAGAAGCAGAGTCCTCTCTCAAATGACAAAATGAGCGCTCTCCAAGGTCCTCATCATACCCGTCCTGCTCTACGGTTCCGAAGCGTGGACGATGTCGACCAACGATGAGAAGACCCTAAGAGCTTTCGAGAGGAAAATTTTTCACAAGATCTTCGGTCCCCTGAATGTTGGCGGGGAGTCATGCGTATTAAAATCCAGTGACTCCGCTGGCTAGGTCATGTCGAGCGAATGGATGAAAACGATTCAGCCAAGAAGTCATTATATGTGGTACCAAACGGTAGCCGTAGGCCGGGAAAACCGAATATCCGGTTGAGAAACCAAGTTACCACGGACCTATCCAACTTGGGAATCTCTAACTGGCGTTATACATGCATTGGTATAACAGTTATAACTATATCTACTCTATTCTAACTATTGGTAAAACTATTCCTATGTTTGGCATCTCCTTCTATACAGTGCACTTGAATCCAAGAAAGGATTCATGTTTCAATTATTTGGTTTGACGAATAGGATTCGGACAAGGTCGCAGGAATACCATAAAGTAGGGAAGCATAATAGGGTCAGCAGTGTGGACTTACAGTGTGCCACAAAAGTCATGGTACCCCAACTGAATGAAAATATTTTAACCAATTTATACAACAATATTGTAGGAAATAGGTATTATATATTTTTTTTTTATAGACTTCAGATTTTCTTATTTACAGTGTGGCCAATAATAACTGTCAGTAAAACAAAGCGTTGTAAAAACCAATGTAGTTAACTTTTTTCAAATATTTCTTTGCTAAATGTTAAGTATTACTTATATTTATCAAAATAATGTTTTAGTTGAAATCGTTCGTCTTTTTCTTTGATTACTTTCCTGATTACTTTCCTTGACAATTTTTCAGATATTTTTCTCTTAAAAAAATGGCTAAAAAGCATCAATATATCTCAGTCCTTTGGATTACTAAGTATGGGGCTATATGGTGGCCAAAATTAGATCAACAAAAAGTTTATTCATCGAAGGGTTTAAGAAACTTTTGACCAAGATTTTGGACGAAATGTAGCAAAAAATGGTGCGTGCCGAATGTACATTTTTCTCCAAATAGTTGCGATAAGTAATCAAAGAAAAAGGCAAGGGATTCCAACTAGAGCATTGATTTTATAATTTTATGGAACCGTTATTTTATAAATATACATTATTTATAAACGTTTGCAAACAAATTACTGTAAAAAGCTAACTAATATGGTTTTTACAAATATTTATTTTACTGACAGTTATTATTGGCCACACTGTATATTATTCTTTAAAACAAAAATTAAATAATTCAAAGTCCATGGCAATTCAATATTTCCGCGCCACAAAAGTCTTGGTACCCCTGACAAAAGTTGAATATAAATTAAAATATTTAAACAGATTCGATAATCTTTCAACAGGACAATGATCCTAAGTATACTGCTGTTGTGGATAACATACAATACACCCAATGTGCTTAAAACTCCTCCGCAAAGTCCATATATCAATCCTATTGAGCACTTGTGGGATTATTTGGAGAAACGATTGCGTAATCATCACATTTCTAATAAAAAACAGCTCAAAGAGTTGCTAATGAAAGAATGGCAGGAAATATCACCTGAGTACACCCATAAACTTGTGTAATACATGTCAAATCGATTAAACTTAAGAATTCAACTCAAGAATTCAAGAATTTTAGATATATAAAAAATTGTGTCGATTAGACAATTTCATACATTTTTATAACATGACCTGTGTTTGATTGAAATGGTGTAATCATCACAATTCTTTATATTTCAAAAATTATTGAATATTTACAAAAATTCTTGAACATTTTCTATCGGTCTCACCCTGCTCTCTCTGGTTTGGGTCTCTCTCTTCTCAAACCCGAGAAGCGGTCGCGATATAGTAGGTAGAGAACTTCAGAATAGCAAAATAGGATCTTTCGAAGATCTTAAATAAGATCCTCGAAAGAGCTAAACTAAGATCTTTGAAAGATCCTATTTTGCTATTCTGAAGTTCCCGCTGAGAACTTCGCGATTTTAGCTCGGATCGTTTCGACCCCTGCTCAAAATTGCCATCGAACAAACAAGTGCTGAAAATGTTTTATTTTAATATAAGGAATCAACGTATGAACGCACAAGAAAGTGCATTATTAGTGGCCGATGTAGTGATAATTTTTTGGCGTCAAGCTTTAATCAAAATAGTTCACCGGGACTACGTTCAAAAGAAAATTCTTAAATTAAGGGATAAATATAATGAATTGACAAAGAGCTCAGAAAGAGACGATCCTACTCCTGAAGCTAGAGAAGTTGCGTTGATTGACAAAATGGATGATCTTTTTGATATCGCGAGTGCCGATGCTCTGATGAAAAATAAAGAAGATATAGAATTTCTTAAAATGCAAAGATAGAAAGGACGCATGGGCTCAATGCTTGGCGAAGACGAGTCTACTTGTATGCTCAATAAGCGACGTCTTGAACGCAAGTACGCTGAAGAATCAAGACCACAGATAACCAGATGTGAAACTTCTTATTTTGTATGGTCGTGAATTTTCTAAAGCGGTGGGTGTGAAAACCTCGAGATGCCGCACCAGGAACTCGAGTTCGCGCCCCCGAAATATCACCACAACTTCTATTTTCTACCACGAAAGTCACCACCTGTCAATTTTATGACACAATTTCTCGATCTTGTTCTTCTTCTGAAAAAATGTTCAAATTCAAAATAAATAAACTACTTCTTTTGAACTTATTTGAACATTTTATGTTATGTATTGTATACAAAGAACTATTATTAATTTTATTCAATTCATACATAACCATTTTGTATTTCAGTAAAACCTTTATTCAAAGTTAAATTTTGCGATTTTACAAGAAATATTTATATCAAAACTTTCAATCAGCTGTTTTTATAACTGATAATTATTTCACCAAACTTGTATTAAAGAGATGCCAGATGGGAGAGAAAATAACATATATGTTATTATATGTATTTTCTACTATTAATCGTAAATATTATTAGAATTATGAACAAATAATATTAGTATTAGTGTCTTAATTAGAATTAAATAATTAGCTTTCTATATACAGCATTTCAATCAAATATGTAATGGTTTTACAAGTCTTTATATTTACCAAATGTTATATTTACTCAAAATAAATTTCACCACAAAAAATCGTTAAGTTTCACGGGCTTTTTCGTAATCGTCTTTCAATTGTGCTTTGCCAGTGCAAGAGGAAGGTTGTGCTGGATAGGCTTATACGTTTTTCCCAAAACTAAATTTGTCTAGCTTCTACAAAGAATTACCAACAGTTTTTTTTAAAAATTTCAAAGAATCAGTTGAAAGAAGAAGGATTTTATATATTTCAGTACATATAATTTAATATTTTCCTTTTTTCAGAAGTTTTTTTTTAGATTTTTTAGGATGCCCCGACAGAGGAAATGTGTTATGAAGTGCTTGGATGCCACAAATCATTATGAGTTTCCCGATCCAATCACACAGACTTCAAGGTTATTGGATTTAAGTTGTTTACGTTTCCTTTGTTTATATTGACAATTATTATTAATTGTATAAATTAGTTTTAGTTTAATATATTTATTGGTTATTGTATTTATAGTTTATAGTAGTTGTAGTTTATAGTAGTTGTAGTTTAGTGTAGTTGTAGATTAATGTATTTATTCTTTATTGCAGTTTCATGTGGTTATAGTTTAATTTATATCTATTTTATATAATAAATTTAATGAATATCAATAAATTATAACACAATTGACAAATAAAAAACAATTCTATAATACAATTTTTATACTTTTTAATACATACAGGAGAAATTAATGGATTCGTTTGCTGGGGGTACAAGGCCCAACGGCAAAAATTGTATTTGCTTGCCAAAATCATTTTTCGGATAAAATGATTAATAAAAAAAATTGAAAACAGGGTCGGTCCCTGAAAAAATGTTATCAAAAACATTTTATAGCGAAAAATATGTTTCAGAAAATAACCTCAATATCCAATGTTTTTTTTACCGAATTCTACAGTTTTTAAGGAAATACAAACTGATAATAGCCGTAGCGATCATATAGCCGCGCAGGTTTGAGAGTAAGGAAACAATTTTGAGAATGTTCTTAATTTTGATTGGTCGAAAATTAAAATAAAATTGAGCGTTCTCTGATCAGAAAACAAAATTAAATAAATTTAGTGTATATTCCTACGTTTCATCGCAACTGCGCTGCGGAAGTACTGAATCTTATTTTTGAAAATCAACCAATCAAAATTGAAAAAAAAAATTGAGGTGAGAACATAAAATATCAACTGGAGATACACTTCATAATTTTTTTACTTCAGTTGCTTCAAAATGATATAAATTCTTGAATTTCTAAACAGAAAAAACATAAAGTTCAGAAAACAGTACAAAAATAGTAAAAAATTACGCTCCAAAAAAATTTTAAGCTGTAGAAATAAATTCTCACTGCACATCCAAAAATGAACCTAGAAATTGTTCTTCTGTTTTGGAACAGGCTATAGTCCCCGTAAAATGAAACTATTTGAGGAATTAAAAGAAACCAAACGGTTATTAACACTAGATTGCCCAAGCAAGTCATTTTGACTGCTTTTTAATTTCAATTAGAAAAAAATGTATGTATATAATGTCACACTTTCTTAAAACTTTGTGACTTTTTCTACGACATATAAATGCATTTATTAAATTAGTATTTAACTTCCCCCTCCTTCATTTCTGGTATATACATATGTGGTATACCTAGATTGCCCAAAAGCAGTCATTTTGACTGCTTGAGATATTTTAAATAATAAAATGACTCTCATTATTAAATTTAGTACATTTCTTATATGATCTGATCGTCTCGATATTGAAACAATAGTTTTCATTCCTTTTTTTCAATTGTCGTCAATAACTCGTAAATATGTGATAAATTGTCGATACTTGAAGAGTTGCAGTTGCTCAATAAGTGAAACTTTTACTTGTTATCTTTAGGTAGTGATACATGTTCTAATAAGGTGATTATTGTGTATATTTTTCGCCCAAAATTTATGAAAGAAATGTCGAAAAAAGTGTTAATAATATGAAAAATATAAAAAAATAATATTTTACCAATTTCTTTACACATTAGTCAGTACAAGGCAGTCATTTTGACTGCTTTCGGGCAATCTAGATATACACAAAGTGTCAGTCTTTCTAGTGTTAAAAGAAAAGCAATTTGAAAATAAACGGTTGAAGTTGCAAATTGAGGGGTTGTTGAAGAGAAGTGTTGTTCCTGAGGAATTCAATATTGATGAACTCTGCTCAAAACTTCCCTTACACATAGCAATGTGTGTAAAAAATTGCCTTCGCAATAACGTTCTCCTAAGGGTCGTAGGTATGATGACCATTTCAAGACGTCATGGTCTTTTAGGGCTAGGGGTTTTTTTCTCTCACCGTTGGCTTATCGTCATCTGAAAAAGTTTTTTGATTGGCCAGTAGAAAGAACTCTACAAAAATTTGTTTCCAAATGGCCCAGGTCCCCAGGTTGTTCATATAGTACGTTGAAAGCTTTAGAATTGCGGCGTCGGGGTTTTTCTAGGGAAGAAAGATTGGTGTCTATTTCGTGCGATGAAATGTCACTACAAACTCATTTGCAGTACGATCGACGTCGCGATTTCATCATTGGGTTAGAAGATTTCGGGGACGAAAACCGAACATCAAGAACTACAAAAAGTGTGATGGTACAAGGTATCAGTGGAAGGCCGTGGCATCAACCGTTTGCGTATTTTTTCCTACATGGGTCCTGCAAAGCAGACATTTTAAAAAAATACATTTTTGAAGCAATCCAGCAGCTTCAAAGTATAAATTTAACTCCTTACCATTTTGTCTGCGATCAAGGGTCTAATTTTTGCAGATTTGCCAGGGTATTAGGGATTAATGAGGATCATCCTTTCTTTGTCGTGAATGGACAAGAAATTTAATTTTTCCACGATTCTCCTCATCTCATTAAAAGCAGTCTAAATTGCTTGGAGGCCCAGAAAAATGTTATCACATTTGATAACATGAGAGTTAGCTGGAACGATATATTGCATTTTTATAGTATCGATTCCAAACTTGCAATAAGAACTGCGCCGAAGCTTAAAAGTGCCCATGTTATGCCAAATAGCTTCGAGAAAATGAATGTAGATACAGGTGCCCAAGTTCTGAGCAATACAGTGGCCTCGGCTATGATGTCTCTATACAGTTCCGGCATGTTAGATTGTTCGAAAGCGCCTACCACTCCAAATACAGTGCAGTATTTGCTATTTTTTGATAAATTATTTAATATATTTAATAGTTATAGCACTGATGTCATATTCCCTTCAAAGAAGGCATTTGTTGCTTCTCCATATCAAAAGGAGTTTTTACAAAAAGCAACAAACATTTTAAAAGAGATGAAAATAGAAGACAAATATGGCAATGATATCAAAAATAAATTAAAAAATAAATGAATGTAGATACAGCTGCCCAAGTTCTGAGCAATACAGTGGCCTCGGCTATGATGTCTCTATACAGTTCCGGCATGTTAGATTGTTCGAAAGCGCCTACCACTGCAAATACAGTGCAGTATTTGCTATTTTTTGATAAATTATTTAATATATTTAATAGTTATAGCACTGATGTCATATTCCCTTCAAAGAAGGCATTTGTTGCTTCTCCATATCAAATGGAGTTTTTACAAAAAGCAACAAACATTTTAAAAGAGATGAAAATAGAAGACAAATATGGCAATGATATCAAAAATAAATTCCATTTTATAAATGGGTGGTTATTAAATATTAGTAGCCTAAAGCGATTGTGGGGATTTTTGTCCAACAAAGGAACACCACACCTGTTTACAAGAAACTTAACACAGGATGAGTTGGAGCATTTCTTCGGAAAAATCAGGCGTGGAGGTGGAAATTCTGCACGGATAACTTCCCACGCATTTTGCTCCTTATTCCAGAGATGTTGGGGACTGGATTTTGTAAATGTGGTCGTAAATGGGAACTGTGAACCAACAGACCATTTGTATGAAAGCACTCCTTCACAATCATCAATCAATGATGCTTTGGAATCTATATGCAACGATGGGTTGATTCAAGATCAATCATGGCAAGATTACCAAAGCTTGCCTAGACCAGGAACGTCATTTGTACATCACTTTGATTGTGACATTGAGATGGATGAAGCAGTATTTTTGAATCATAATGCGTTTACTTACGTCTGTGGTTGGCTGTATTTTAAAAATTTTAAACTACATAGTTGCTTACAGCCCTTACCAACTTTTGGAGATGAAGTTTTAGCATACAACTTTACATTTACATTTGAAAAACAATACTCTAATTATATCCTCGTGATTTAGACGACAAATTTTGTGCAATTTTTGATGGATGATGGAGTTTGCCAGTATATATTTGATCAAATGAGGGATATAAACTTGTATAGTTGTTGCGCAAATGGTGATAGTTCTGTCATATTGGCCCTGTTTATAAGAATTCGAATCCATTTCTTACTTAGATTTTTTAATCGAGAAAATTCAGAGGCTTTAAACATAAAATTTTGTCTGTCACACATTTTTAGAAACTGCATATTAAATTATTATATTTTCTTTTTTCAGATTATTGGTGATATATGCCTACAGGGCAACCGAACACCAAAAAAATCGATAACGCGCCAAAATGTATACCTCAAAGGTGGTGTGGAAATTACATTGATACAAATATCATTCTCATATTATATATAATTTTATTGATAAATAACATATAATTCCCATATGATAAATTTCCGACATATGGCAACTTTATAAATATGACGTTTCTGAGGTGAACTCATGTACACAATGCGTGTAATCAAATTTTAGCCAACTGTCAGAAGTTTCACTTCTGGTTATCTGTGATCAAGACGCAAACGCAAAGCTATCGACGTTGTAACAAGTTGTGAGTTTGTTTCTTCAAACGAAACGAGTAAACGCGTTCAAATCCATATGACCTTTAATATAACTCAATAGCAGTATTTAATACATGAAATCCCACTTTGATGAGTTTTTTGTATGGGGACCACCAGAAGGGGGGCAGATAGGGGTAGATATGTATGGGTAAAATTTTGGGGGCTGGAAAAAATTAGGATCTGGTAATACATTTGACCCCTCTACGAGTCACGCTGGGGGATTTATGAGGTTTTTTTTCTACATTTTTCTTAATTTTTGAGTTTTTGTATGAAGACCACCAGAAGGGGAGCAGATAGGGGGTAAATATATATGGGTGAAATGTTGGGGGTAAAAAATAATAGGACCTGGTAATACATTTGTGCTCCGTAGGACTCCTGGATAGTTAGTGATTTTTTGAAATGTTTGAAAAATTAGCATTTTGTATGGGGACCTCCAGAAGGGGGCAGATGTTGGGAGTGGAAAAATAATAGGACCTGGTAATACATTTGATCCCTCTATGAGTCTTCCCGGAGAAGCTATGAACGATTTTTGTGAAAAGTTTCCAAAATTGGACCACTTTGGAGTCGATGCGCTAAGTTTTATACCCATCGGATTGGGAAAAAAAATATCATTTTTTTACGGAACCTAACAAAATTTTTTAGTGCAAGCTATCAATATCTGAAAAACGCGCACTAAAACCAGGCTAGTGTACACACTATAACATGTTGCTTTCTTGTTCTTCTCTCTCTCTGGAGTAATGTTATGTTTTTTTATAAATATATATACATTCTATATATAAATATAACAATATATTTAACAATTTAAAGGAAATTCGACCAGCTTTTAGGAAATGTATACTAAACATATAGTTAATAATACAAATTTTAAAGAAAAAAATTATTGTGAAAAAATTTTTATATTTTTTTTCAGTTTTTGTCAAATTTATTGTTAAATGTTTATAATGTTTATAATTGAAAAATATTTAAATGCAGTTTTATAGAGAATCCAATTACCTTTCTTTCGATATCCATATGTTGGATAACATTTTTGGGGGCGGCCCCAATTTTTATCTTTGACCCCCATTTTCTCCCAAATAGGGGGAGACACACCGAGATATTTTGGGTTTTTGATACTCAAAATCAGTACTTTTTGGGGGTATTTTTGTTTTTATTTTTTGGAGGGGGGGTCGTAAACTGAATTTGTTCCAAAACACGGCAAATACGCAATCGTGTTTTGGAAAAGTAAAAACTATTTCACACCCCTTGACGTTACCACGTTTTTTGTGCACTTTTTTCGAAATATATACAACTAATTAAATAATCAGCGTTAAGCCAGGACTTTTAGTTTCAAAATAATCTGATGTACCACATTAGCCGCCTGTACCACATTACCCTATTTTCTTCTAATAGTTAGAAATTAATGTGGGAAAAATTATAAGGAGTGGACAACGATTTTGAATATGGTAATGATAATTCGGAAGTGAAAATTGAAAAATTGCCCGAAATCAAACCGAGAATTAATTCGAAAGTGAAAATTGCAAAAATCACCTGAAATAGAATCGAAAGTTAATTTGAGAATGAATATTGCAAAAATGAAGTGTATTTAAATGAAGAAAGTTAAGAACTTAAGAAGAAACTGAAATAAAAAGAAGTTACTGAAGAAAAATATTCAAGAACATAAAGAATAAAAGAAGAAGATACTTACAGTGTTCCACTACAGCAGCTAGTACAAACTTTAATGATAAAATTCAGTAAGAAGTGGTTGAAATTTCGAATAAATTTAAATGAACGATTTTTTATTCAACATTTTTATTTAATACAAGAACTATAAATTATTATTTTCATTTATTTTTTTCAAAGATATAGCCCTTAAATTGAAAAAAGTCACAAATTTTACTCCACTAAAGTCTTCGTACACTGAAGGATTTACTTGCTCTTCCATCCCTTTTTCTAAGAATCGTTCGTTGGTGTTAACGGTTCTTTGCAAACTCGAATAAACGAAACACGTGTGACATACTCCATGACACAAATTCCGTTATATACAAGTATGCAAGTGGTGATTTCAAAAACATTGTTGAATATAAAATTTAGAAATGCATAGTAAATATTCACGGTGTAAAAATTTATTAAGTTTACACGTTAAATGGTAAAATCATGCGCGGAACTATTAAGACATCGAATAAGTTCCAGTTAGGACTGCCTTTAATTCTCACACAAGGAGATCATCTAAAAATCAAGCGCATGATTGCCATTTATCCGTTTATATGGGCACAAAACATTAGTGCAGAGCTTCTCCAAACCAATAATAAAGTAACCTACCCTGATACTGTACCGAAATCTGTTATAAATAACAGGTTCAAGTATCGCACACCTTACAAAAAGACACATTCTGATAGAAATTTGTAATCTATTTGTTGGAAAAATGGGTGTGGCAGCGACGTTTTACATTCAGCAAGATAATCTCCCTAAGGAAATGGCCCATTATACTACTCGTAGTACAATGCTCCAAATCGGCACAAATATCAGCACAGAGACTTGATGTGGAATATCCTTGAAATGTGGAAATGTGGAATATCCTTGAAAAAAGAAGCAGAACTCATCACTTTATCTCAATGACTTAGCTGCAAATTTTACTTAGCGAAAATCGAACCAAGCTATGCATAAATTCTTGAGGTCATACCACCTTAAAAACATTATTAAAAATAAAGGCAAACGAAAAAAATAAATAAAATAATTTGTTTATATTTTTTTGATTTTTTGAACAATTTTCATTATTGGTGTACGAAGACTTTTGAGGAGTCAAATTTGTGACATTTTTCAATTTAAGGGCTATAACTTTGAAATTAATAAATAAAAATCATAATTTAATGTTCTTGTATTAAAGAAAAATGTGTAATAAAAAAGTTTGCATTTAAATTTATTCGAAATTCCTACTAGTTATTATTGATTTTTATCATTAAAGTTTCAACTAACTGCTGTACGAAGACTTTAGTGGAACACTGTACATATAATATGCAACGGGAAGTTTGAGGAGCTTGTGTGAGAGAAACTATAACGGCCTAGGAATAACTAATGACTGGTGTACAAAGGTGGGACTGAACGTCAATCCGTCGAAAACCACATTTGTATCCTTCACGAGGAAATACAAACCAGTGTTCTCGATTTCAACTCGAGCCTTTGAACCTGTCCGGACACCCGAGCTGGCTCGGACCTTTGAGCATGTTCGGACTTTTGAGCCTGCTCGGACATTGAGCCTGTCCGTCCGTATGCTCGGGTATTCGAACTCTCGATCATCTTCGGGTGGACCATTCGAGAATCTTCGGGTGTTAGGTAGAGACCCTCTCTCTCTCTTAGAGAGAAATGTTTTTGAGCGTTGTGCGTCGCTTATGGTTTATGACCATTTGTGTTGTTTGTGTATTTGGATTATTTGCTTTGTTGGTGTTTTTTGACTGTGCGACGCGTGGAGTTGTTGTTGGTTCGTTGCTTTGTATGTATACATGTATTTGGATGATCTTCGCATTGTGTGAAATGCGTGGATATGAGTGTGAATCTTCGCATTTGGCTGAGTAGATTGATGATGCGCGAATGTAGATAGGGCTGTAACCAGCGTTCGTAAAACGTTTTTTTTTCCAATCGCTCTCTGAAAGTACGGCTCACGAGCCGTAATTTTACCACTCATGAGCGAGTGGTATTTTACCACTCACGAGTGGTATCAGTCGACTCGCTCAGGAGTGGTATATGCGTCAACAAGAATACCACTCGCGAGTGGTAAAAACGTCATCAAGAATACCACTCGGGAGTGGTATTCTTGTTGTTGTTGTTTGCGACTATGCTTGTACGGACAATCCGAGATTGTTGTTTTTTTTATGGTTGTCGATGGCAGGTAGATAACGAAAATGGAATGTCATTTTGTGTTTGGTTTTTGTAAAAATTGCAATGAAGTAGATATAGATATCAAATAGGTACCTGTTTTTTATTATAAAAGGGTAAAAAAACACTTCGGGGCATGAACAAGGTTGCAGAACTATAAAATATTACTTAATTCCAACGGAACATTTTTTCCAAATACTATTACTTTTCATTAAAGGAAACAAATAGAATTTGTTTTTAAATTCATGTATGTTTTGGGAAACCTTAACAGTCAAATTTTTGTCACTTTTTCAGTTTCGTCAAATTAAAAAAATGAATAAAAAGGACGACAAACATCACATTTCATTTGTTATTGTAGCTACTGTTGTTGTTGTGGTCACCCAAGAGACGAAGTTAGGTAGAAAACAGATAAATGCACCAAGTCGCATTCGGTCGGCTGTTCGGCTGAAAATACGACTCCCGACCAGGAAATACCACTCCCGAGTGGTATTCTTGATGACGCATTTACCACTCGCGAGTGGTATTCTTGTTGACGCATATACCACTCACGAGTGGTATTCTTTCCGCTCGTGAGCAAGAATACCACACGTGAGTCGTATGTTTACCACTCTGAGCGATTGGATTGATACCACTCGTGAGTGGTAAAATACCACTCGCTCATGAGTGGTCAATTACGGCTCGTGGGCTGAGCCTTATTTGAGGGATGAAGTACAACTGATTGGTATTTCGAGCGATATCTGTACATTGCAAAATTGAGTGACAGCCAAGCAGTAATATAGGCTCTAGAATTTTACCAGATAAACTCAAAACTGGTATGGGTTAGGCACTCCCATACCATACCAAGATAAATTAGAACAACGATAGTTACCATCTTATGCACACTAGGTTACCTAGGCATAGAAGGCAAGTAGCTGATAAGTTAGCGAGCGAGAGGGAGCGAGCAAAACCTTCATGGGGCCTGATCCATTCTGTGCAGCACACCGATATTATGCGTTTTGTTGTTGTAGTCCGTCAGTGACCATGAAAACAGAGCGAGCTGATGGAGCACCGCTGGTAAGTGTGTCACTGGATTTGTTTACATATATTCTGAATCTAAAGTAGGGGATCAAAATATGGTCGGCAGTGTAGACTTATGCGTACACACTACAATATATTGCCATTTGAACAAATATACCAGGGACATTTCTTAATCATGCTTCAAATTTAAATAGAGATTTTTAACTGTCGTTCAAATGAACTAGAAATAATGCGTTGTTAAGGTATTTAACCGAGACTGAATAAAACGGCCCTAAATAATGTATCTGGTATATTTTCATTAGACTCGGTTTCTGAAACAGATAGTTACAGACTACTGTTACTCAAATTTGTAATGTATTTCGTTTTTCACCACAGGAAGTATGTTCCGCGACCTATTTATTCCACAGATACTTGTTTTTTTAATTAATTATGTCTATCTTATTAATTTTGCATACTAACAAATGAAATTTTACCAAAAATTAACTTTTTATCCACTGGATTCTATTTTTCTGTCCAACTCAAAAACTGCATTTTCAAACCATCAACTTCAGAAGAACTACATAAGTTTTGTTGTTGTGTTTTTTTTAGTATAGATATGACCAAAAGTTATTGAAAAACCACTAGTAACAATGGAAATTCTACAATTGTTTCTGAACAAAATCCTTGATTCTATTTTTTTGGCCATAACATGGATGTTATCATGTCGCAACCTTCAAATTCGTCTGAATTTGTCCATTTTCTTAATTAGACTTTGTGAGTTGATGTGACATAAGATCAAACAATTTCTTTGTTTAGATAATATACGTATTAGTTCAAATATCTTGTCTTTAGAACAACCATCTCTACGTGTACGATTCAAAAGATTTACAGTAAGTATGAGCAATGTTAGTAACGTGAGTTTGTGCATTTTTTACATGCATTAAAACATAACCAGGACAAACAATTTTAGACAATAAATAATTGTTATAAATAATTTTTAATAATAGTATAACTTGAATTAAAATTAATTTAAATAAGCCCTTCACACGTCAAAATCTATTTTCATAAGTCAGATTTTCATTTGGACGTGGCTCAATGGTCAGCGAGGCCGAAAAATCAATAAAAGGCCGAGGATAGTGGAAATCATGCTTAATTGTTATTGTTTTCTGAGACGCACTGCAGTTTTCAGGATTTCATAATTTTCTTTTGTCAGACTTTCGTTGATGCAATCGGAGCACATCACGATTATTTCTTCGGAATTTAACAATCGATTTCAGAACATAGTTGTTATTTTATCTTATGTCCGTGTAGGCTTAGAGAAATGAAAAATGCTTTTGACAACAGATGGTTAAATTTCAATAGAGGCACAGATCTGTTGAAATATGTGCAAAAGTTTTTAATTTACACGACTCGGAATGCCATTAAGCCGTAGGTCTCTGATCGATGTCATCGTTCCTACCACGAAGTTTAAAGAATATATTTTTATCCGACTCTTCAATCTTCGCAGCAATGAGTCCGCTCTGCTTTGTGAACCGCTGGTACATCCGCTGCCAGAGCTTTGGATAATCGGTCAGTTTTGTTGTTTTTGGCATTGGCGAGTTAGAGAGCAGAGAGCGTTGTAGCGCGCTCGCGTGACAAGTATGGTAAAAAAAACTCTTCCGCCTCTACACTCTACTTAATTGGACATCGAAAAAGATGTATTCCCGAATACCAAAGATGTAACAACAGGAACGAGGGATTTTATTTAATAAAATTTAATTCAAATTTTCATTTGTTAAAAAGCTAACACTTAATATTAACTGTTATATTTCGAATAGCAGGAATAACAACTAGAAAAATTGATATTGGCGGAGCCGGGATCGAACCGGAGTTCGAACCACGGCCCTTAATTCGACACTCACTTTTATTTATTCATTTAAAATTTAATTCCAATAAACTCATCGTACATAAATAAAGAAAATGCCAAACATTTAACTTAATTTTATTTTTACCGTATCTCCACGTGTGATTATAAGGATGCGATGATAATGTAATTTTATTCAGTCCCTGTTGAAGTACTTAACAACGCATATAATTTAAACATCTGATAAAAATAACAGCGTAATTATTATCTATAAAAAAATATTGATTTTATTCGCTTCTAGTTAACTTTAATTTTTAAGATTTACATCCTTGGATGTTGAAGAGAATAATGACGAAACCACTTGTAACCAGATAATTATCTCTGCTTGTAACGAAACCATCACTTTGGAAAAATTAATGTCATCGAAACCCTCACCAATAATATTGCCTTATATAAATAGTATATTATAATATAATATATATTATATACATAAGTGTATATTGAAAAAAAAAATTCCTCTTATAAATAATGTGAGAATAATTCAATTGTTGTAAAAACACTTGTTGTATCGATCACGATTCACGATCTGTAACAAATGTGAGAAAATTTTACTTTCGAGCAAATTTTCCACTGAACATCTTGCAAAAAGCTCGAGAGCTCTCTGTCAGTTGATTCAAGAAAATGAGAAAAATTAGTAAAATCTCTCAAAATGTCATGAAATTAATTTTTTCAGAAATAAATTCCTGATTGTGGAAAATTGTATGGAATTCGTCAAATTTAAATTCACAATTTTAAGCTTAATTTAGTTAATATAGTTGTTGCAGCCAGTTAGCTATCTTAAAAATTTCACTATTGACTATGTAGAACCTTGAAAATATCTTGCATTTGTCTCGTCCTGGACATATTCATACATTTAAATTTTTCTACATTATCAATTCGGAACAATAAAAATGAATAATTTCACGAATGACAGCAGGGCAAAAACGTATTCCTTTGAGAGCAAATTGTGTTAACTCAAAGGTTTCTTCCAAAGGTAAATTTCCTTCTCGTAATAACTTTGCCTCAAATGTATTTTGTTGTTGTGAAGTAAAAATTTACTCCGAAACACATTTGCCTGAGATCGTGAATATCCCTAATATCTTTGAGTTTGTAAAGTATAATATAAATTGTGTGAAAATACATTTTCTCATTCTCCAAGCGTATATTTTCCAAAAAAGTAAATGGAATTGACAAACAACTTATTAAATATTCAATGTAAAGCATTTAAGAGGACGAAAACTTTACCAATGTGAATTCTTAACAAATGTTATTTATCTACTCCTTCTAAATCACATCATAAGGAAAATATTATTAGAATTTCAACTGAAATCAAGGAGCTTATACGATTTTATACCAACTTTTTGAACTTATTCATATCTCAGGATATGTTAAATATCGGTAAATATTTGGATTTAAAATTTCAGTCCAATGGGTTTTGTCGTATGAGATTTTCACTCCTTTCGCCATTTTTTTTAGATAACGTGTTAGAGCGATGGGAATATGTTGTACAAAAAGTCACAAAGTTCTAAGAAAAGTGTGTAATTATATACATACATTTTTATCTAATTGAAATTAAAAAACAGTCAAAATGATTTCCTTGGTTAATCTACACCTTTTTCAAGCAGAAATCCTACAATCTATGACCTATTTCAGATATCAAAAAAATAATTTCCGATCGGCAAAAAAAAATTATTTCTGAGAAGGAAAAAGTTATTTCTAATGAGCAAAATGTGATTTCCGACAAGCAAAAAGTGATTCATCCGTGTAAAAAGTGATTTTCGAATGAAAAATTAAAATTCATTCAATCAAAAAGCAAACAAACTAGTAAACGCGTTAACTTCGTCCTGACTGAAGCTTATATACCCTACACCCAAAACGTATATATATGTTATATAATATATAATATATGTTTGTCGTGGGTAGTGTTCGTCGTGTTAGTTGAAATTTGATTGAATATGATATTTTACTGTTAACTGCTAGTTAACATTACATTACGTCAGTTTTTAGTTTCTAGAGGCGCTAAAAGTGCAGGTTTTCGTGTGTATATGTACGTATATGGGAAATGAGTACGAGTACGACTATACCGACTTTTAAACCCGATTACTCCTTTTCGCACCGATTTTTAGTTGAAATTTTGCTTTTGACTACTCGCATCGGCTACATACCGGTATTGGAACGTCACTACTCGTCGGCGTGTCTTTTGACGATATCTATTTGAGTTATGTGAATATATATTGGGAAAAACTGAATACAAAAATTAGCATTTTTATATGTATAGTTCCTCAGATATCCGTTGACCGATTTTGCTCAATATCATTGACAAACAGCGTATAAATATATATAAAAGTTATAAATGCAAAATTTTAAGTCTTTAGCTTTTACCATTTGTTCCAAAAACTGTTTTATAAGGGCAGACACACAGACAGACGAACATCGCACAATCAATTCTGGAGGTGACGCTGATGATGCAAAATTTTAAGTCTTTAGCTTTTACCATTTGTTCCAAAAACTGTTTTGTAAGGGCAGACACACAGACAGACGAACATCGCACAATCAATTCTGGAGGTGACGGTGAATTCTGGAGTTAAAACACCGCGTTACATGAATAGAAACTGTATTTTTTTCGACGACAGCTCATAACTTTTAAAAAAGTAAATGCCAATAATCTGTATTTGAAGAAAGGGCAGTATAGGAGTATAACGGTATTTTTTGTAAGAATTTTTTGTTACGCAATATTTTTCCAAATTATCTATTCTATCCATTGACATTCACCAAATATTTTTTACAAATTCTATTTCAAATGTTATGAGTAGTAATCGAAGAAAAAAAAACCTTAATTAATTTCCCAATAAAACAAAGCGAAATAGACGCTCAAGTGAAAAATGTATTATTATTTCGAACAGACGGCATATTCGTTGCATCTGCTTCACCTAAATATAATTTTTTTAAAACCAAATAAACAATAAACTGTTCCGACATCCCAATAATTCAAGCGTAATCTGGAAAAACACAGTGCGAATGAGCGTGAAAGAAGAGACGAAATTGAAACAAACGTCATTCTTCTACTGACATTCGCATTGGAAAATTCCCGACATTCTTGCCATAATTCTCGGTCCAGTATGTCCAAATAACCCCGTAGGAAAATCATCGAATATGCCCATTACTCCAGCAGTGAATTCATTCATGATGGAAAAGGGTAAATATAAAGCCACTGTACAAACTGGGATGGACCGTTACAGACAGGCAAAAAGAAAAAATTAACTTACGCAAACGCAGTTCAAATGACCTGGTTAAGAATTTGACCAACCTAATAGGTCCATATAGTTCCAATAACTAAAGGAAATAATTATGAAACGAAAATTCAGATTGACATCGAGCCTAATTACAGAATTGTAGCTAAATTTCTCAACTAGCAAGACTAAAATACTACACATACTGCAACTAAAGAGTAGTAAGCAGGGATAGAAACGATCCGAGCTAAAATCGCAAAGTTCTCAGCGGGTACTTCAGAACATCAAGATACGATATTTCGAAGATCTCGTGTACGCTCTTTCGAGGATCGTATAAACGATTTTCGAAAGAGCGTACACAAGATCTTCTGAAGTTCTCTACCTGATAGATCGCGACCGCTTCTCGGGTTTGAGAAAAGAAAGACCCAAACCAGAGACTGCAGGGTGAGACTGGTAGTAGGATCGGTAGGATCGTATAAACGATCTTCGAAAGAGCGTACACAAGATCTTCGAAAGATCGTATCTTGATGTTCTGAAGTACCCGCTGAGAACTTTGCGATTTTAGCTCGGATCGTTTCGACCACTGGTAGTAAAGGTCAAGTAGTTGTGCATCGCTAGTTAAAACACAAAATCAGGTATTCCAAGTTCTACTGAGCAAAAAATTAGTTTCATAAAAATTTGACTCTGGAATACAAACGGTATCAACCAACACATACATGAATTCCAAAACTATATGTCCGAAAAAGACATTGATGTGCTTATAGTTGAAACCCACCTTAATAATAGTTATATCAATTATTATATTTGGTATACCAGGTATAGATTTTATAAAACAGATCACCCAGATGGTAATTGATCATCCTTATAGAATAACAACACCTCGACCTAATTGGCTAAAGTATAAAAAACATATAAGCTATCACATCCATACTAATCCCAAGTTGGAGTGAGAAGAGAATATAGAAAACTTTGTCCAAATATTGAACCAAATGGTCACATCTGCAACAAAATTATCTACATTATATCGATCTACATTGTCTATAATGCATTCGAAAAGCGTAAATACTGCTTCGCCATATTTCTCGATGTTGCTCAGCCATTCGACAGAGTGTGGCACGAGGGCTTACTATACAAAATTATATTATATATTATTATCATATCTTTCTCACAGGATCTTCCGCGACAATCGTTTGAAAAAAGTCAGTTGACCTCTGATCGTCGTGTTGTGCGCATCGCATTATTTGAGAATAGTTGCTTGACATAAAATTTAATGTGAAATTGAATTGAATTATGAAATATTATTTTCAGTTAATATTATTATTTTAATTATTTAATAATAAAATATTATCAAATAAACTTTAATAAAAAGACTACATATAATAAAATTAAAATAAACTATAATTTTAATACTACAAATTGGGGGCTCATACCGGAATCCACCCCGGCAAAAAGTATTGCTCATACCGGAATCTACCCCCGCAGAAAGTATTGCTCATACCGGAATCTACCCCGGCAGAAAGAACTGTACCTCGTCCGGATCATCTTTAATAACAAAACCAAAAGCAAAAGTTTAAGTAAAAAGTGCATAAAATTCAAAAATTAGTTAAAATTTTTGAATAAGACATTTAAAAATTAGTGTTGAATGTTTCGAGTTAATATAGAGACAATCTTCTAGAGAAATAAAAACGGCACAATTTGAAATCGAATGTGCGTTGGTCCGAAAAGTTCTAGAAATCAGTCATAGCAACAACGGTAAAATCACGCGAGCACACAGACGAAAAGCGAAGCGAGAGAAAGAACGAGTACCGAGTGCAAGTGCAGAGGCAAAAAATCCATGAAAGCGAGAAACGACAACGAGCGGAAGAACGAGTAAAGCAGAATAGCGAAGGAGAAACATAGACGAAAACATCAGAGAGGAGTGAAGATTTGAAGTTGTGCAGAGGCAAACAACGATAACGAGCGGAAGAACGAGTAAAGCAGAATAGCGAAGGAGAAACTTCGACGAAAATACCAGAGAAGAGTGAAGATTTGAAGTTGTGCAGTCCCGAAGCTGAGTGTGACGGCGACAGATGCAAAAGATACCGAAGCTGCGTGTGACGGTGGAGCTGAGTGCGACAAAGACTGAGTGTCAATTGGATCGAGAAGCAGAGAAGTTTAAACTAGTTTATATTCATTCATTATATTAAAATATTGTATTGTATTCTAAGTAGTAATAGAAACTCGTGTAAAATGGATGCCAGCACAATTTTATCATTGACGGTCGACAATCTAAGAGAGAAGTTGAGGGAGGTTAACTTAAACACGATCGGGCTTAAGAGAGATTTGCAGAATAGATTGTTAGAACACTATGGTTTAGTAACAGAAGTCGACAATGAATCGATAAATTCATTTCATACAGACGAAACTACAGTCAACAATCGCGAGAACAGAACTGACAATTTTAAAATCCAATCCAATCTCAAGAAATAAAAAGAAAATGCTTTAAATGCGGGAAAGAAGGGCATCTAGCGAAAGATTGTCGTAGTGAAAACATCACATGCTTTAAGTGTAAGCAGAAAGGGCATTACTCGTATCAGTGTAAAGATCAACAGGCTCCAAACGATTTTAAATCTGAACGCATCAATATTGTTTCTGAAAAACCTATAGAATCAATTGGGAAAGGAACGGGAATGATTTTTACAGATATCATGTTGGACAACATTGTTTTAAGTGCTTTAGTCGACACGGGTTGTGAAGTTTGCATAATTAAAGAAACATTTTTGAAGAGTTTGGACAATGTTAAACTGAATAAAGAGATTCTTAAATTGAATGGAATAGGAAAAGGTACTATCACAACGTTAGGTAGCTTCCAAACCGATATAAAAATAGATGATGTTCAGATCTCAGTAAATTTCCATGTCATTAAAGATCATGATTTACCATACCCTGCGGTGATAGGTAACAATATTTTAAAGAGCGTTGATTTGATTTTCAGTGCAGACGGTGTGAAAGTGAAACCGAAAGAGACAGCGATAGTTAGTAATGAAAATCTGTTATTGAATGAATTTGGAACGTTATGTTTAACAATGGATGTTGAACCGAAAAGTAAGGGAATCGAGATAGATGTTTCACATTTGAATAATTCAATAGCAGAGCAAGTTAAAGAATTGATTTGAAATTATGTACCTAAAAGGCCAATCAGTTGTCCTGTGGAAATGAAAATAATAGTGAATGATGACACGCCTGTATACCAAACTCCGCGAAGAACTTCGTATGCAGACAAATGCTTTATAGAAAAACAGATTAAAGAATGGTTAGCCGATGGCATAATCGTACCGAGTAAATCCGAATATTCGTCGCCTATTGTTTTAGTTTCAAAAAAGGATGGTGGAAAACGTTTGTGTTGCGATTATAGAAAATTAAATGAAAAAATAGTTAAAGACAATTTTCCGATGGCAATTATCGATGAAGTTTTAGAGCGACTACAGGGCGGGAAAATATTTATAACCATCGATTTATTAAATGGATTTTTTCATGTGCCGGTAGAACCATGGTCGAGAAAATATACTGCGTTTGTTACCCATAATGGGCAATTCGAATTTTTGTTTGTACCATTTGGTATATCTAATTCACCCGCTGTGTTTTGTCGTTACATCCAAGCAGTCTTTCAGGAGTTATTGAACAAAGGTACAATTGTAATTTACATGGACGATATTGTGATTCCAGCCAAGGATGAGCAAGAGTGCGTCGAAAAATTGAAAGAAGTATTGAATGTAGCTAGCGAGAATGGGTTACGTTTCAAGTGGTCAAAGTGTCAATTCTTGAAAAGAAAAATTAATTTCTTGGGTTACATTATAGAGAAAGGTAGAATTTTGCCATCAGATGAGAAAACGTGAGCGATTAGCAATTTTCCTATACCGTCAAGTATAAAAGAACTGCAACGTTTTCTAGGTTTAACTTCATATTTTAGACGTTTTGTAGACAACTATGCTAGAGTTGCGAAACCTCTGTCAGATTTACTTAGGAAAACTGGTAAATTTGTATTAGGAAATGATCAGTTAATAGCAATACAGGAACTAAAAACCGCTTTAGTCAATGCACCAGCTCTAAAGCTGTATGACCCACAAGCCATTACTGAAGTTCACTGCGATGCGTCGAAATATGGGTACGGGGCAGTGCTACTTCAAAAAGATTCGGAAGACCAACTTTTCCATCCAGTCGAATTCATGAGTCGCAAAACTTCTCCGACTGAAGAAAGATACATGAACTCTTATGAACTTGAAGTCCTTGCAATAATACAAGCACTTAAAAAATGGCGAGTTTATTTAAAAGACACGAAGTTTAAAATAATAACTGATTGCAATGCGTTTGCAATGACGATAAAGAAACCAGACGTACCAGAGTGATGAGATGGGCTATGTACTTACAGGAGTATGACTACGTTATCGAACACAGATCAGGAGCTCGTATGAAGCACGTCGATGCTTTGAGTCGCGTACACTGTTTATTAATTGAGGATTCGTTAAAATTTCGATTAAGAGAAGCACAAGAAAATGATGATTGGATTAGGGCTGTTAGAAAAATATTGTTGAATGATAGCTATGAAGATTTTTATTTGAAAAATGATTTACTATATAAAGACACTGCCAAAGAAATGTTAGTAGTACCATCTGTTATGGAAAACGAAATTATAAAACTAGCACACTGTCGAGGTCACTTCGCATCGAAGAAGACATTGGATCTAGTAGAGAGGCACTATTATATACCTAATCTGAGATCCAAAGTAGACCAAGATGTAAAAAGTTGTATTCAATGCATAGTAACTGATGCTAAATTGGGGAAAAAAGAGGGTTTGTTTACGCCAATTGATAAAGCTAGTGAGCCGTTTGGAACTTACCATGTTGACCACGTTGGTCCATTAACAGAAACGAATAAGAAATATAATCATATTTTTGTGGTTGTTGATGGATTCTCTAAGTTCGTATGGTTGTACCCTACCAAGTCAACCGGAGCTGATGAGGTAGTAAATAGGTTGCGTCAACAATCAGCTATTTTTGGAAATCCAAAGAGAATAATTTCGGATAGGGGAAGTGCGTTCATGTCTGGTCAATTTAAAGAATATTGCGAACGGGAAAACATTCAGCATTTAGTTATTGCAACAGGTGTTCCTAGGGGAAATTGCCAAGTAGAACGTATACACAAAGTAGTAGTTCCAATGCTTTCAAAGATGTGTCACGATAATCCTACCCACTGGTATAGTCATGTTGAGAACGTTCAGAGGGTGATTAAAAATACTGTCCCACGAAGTACAAAAGCGACACCCTTCAAAATTCTAACAGGGCTCGATATGAGAACCGTAGATTTGCCCGCATAACCGAATTTTTGAATGACGAGATTATTGAAGAGTTAAATGTGGAGCGAGAATTAGTGCGAAAAGATGCACAAGAGAACAAAGCTAAAATACAAGAAGAAAATCGCAAAACATTTAACAGTAAACGTAATCCTGAGACTGAATACAGTATTAATGATTTGGTGGCAATTAAAAGGACTCAATATGGGGTAAAGATGAAACTTAGACCTAAATATTTTGGACCATACAAGGTGACAGCTGTAATGAAACATGGAAGGTATGAGGTGGAAAAGGTGGGAAACCATGAAGGACCAAATAAAACAACGACTGTAGCAGAATTTATGAAATTTTAGGACAAATCATTCGGGACGAATGATCGGTCAGGACGACCGAATGTGGGAGTACAAAAGTCAGGACAATAATTACATCGAAAACCGAACAGACGGACAAAGACCAATTACTCATCTTTACGAACATTCAACCAAAGACGATCGGACGCCGATCGTTTGAAAAAAGTCAGTTGACCTCTGACCGTCGTGTTGTGCGCATCGCATTATTTGAGAATAGTTGCTTGACATAAAATTTAATGTGAAATTGAATTGAATTATGAAATATTATTTTCAGTTAATATTATTATTTTAATTATTTAATAATAAAATATTATCAAATAAACTTTAATAAAAAGACTACATATAATAAAATTAAAATAAACTATAATTTTAATACTACATGCATAACGAAGAACTACGAAATAAAGGCGGGCGTCCCGCAAGGAAACGTATTTGGTCCAATTCTGTACATCCTATTCACGTCAGACCTCTCAACGAATAGCAAGATTGTTTTTTTTTATGACACCGCATAGTACGAAAAAAATGTCCTATAAATGAATCACCTGATGTAGAATATCACTTTAAATCCGTTGTAAAATGGTTGTAGAATTGGCGCATAAAAGTAAACGAGCAAAAGAATAAGCATGTCAAATTTACACTAAGAGTAAATACGTGCCCTACTGTAACCTTAAACAGCATCCCTATTTCGCAAGAAGCAGAGGTCACATACCTTGGGATTCACCTAGAAGGGCGTTTAACCTGGCGTAAACACATTGATGCAAAGAAAACGCATATCAAGTTAAAACAACGTACAAAATATCTTCAAAAACTACAAGACCATTAGCGAACTCCTGATGAACTCAAGCAGCACATCCCGCCTACCATCCCTGTAATTCTTGAGTTCCGCAAATTAACAGTACTCCCCAGAAATCGAGGAGTAGTAAATAATTAAACTTAAGATTTTTTTATTGCGGTCCCCGGCAGTTTTTTCCAAATGGTGCTGATTTCAAACTATTAAAATGGGGATTGGGGAAAATCATATCAATGGTCTTATTGGTCACAGTAATAGTTGGATTTGTGGTTGAGAAGAGACATCAAGTCTCCCGGTTAACCCCAGTGGATGGACTAGCCTGCTCTAAGAGAGCACTCCTCAACTCGTCACAATATGCTTGAAGTGGGCCCATATGTTCCAGTCGATTCGTACTGCTGCCGAGGCGATGGTGGATTTCCACAGCCCCTTTTTGGCAAAATAAATTCTGCACATTACTTCGTAAATCACTTCATATATATTCACCCGGGTGACATGTCGGCTAAATGAGTTACAAATAAAAAAAAGACATAAATAAATGTAATTACAAACCTGGCACAAGGCTTTGACAAAGTCAACAATAGCATCTCCATCTAAGCGAATAGATCCAGTAAATATTCGATCAACAGCAACCACGATACTCTGACTGCTGGTTTCACCTATGTGTTCTTTTACTATAGGATTTAATGTGTCTTTAAGAGATGTTTGCGTCCCAGATAAATATTGTGGTCTTACTCCAGTTCCAATTAATTGTGCAAGTTCTAATTGACTTATGCATTTAACAATATCTAACCAGCTAGAACCTAAATAATTTCCATCTGTATGTGCCACCATGATTAGAGTTTTTATTGTGTCAATATTTTTTGCTTTCATTTCGTTAATTGGGGAATTCGCTGTTAACAACGTAAAGCGAGCCAGAGCCTGAACGTATGCATCACGTTCCAAACACATATGAAAAATGCATGCAATTCTTATAGCACATCGAATACCATCCAGACAGAGGAAAGCTATTTCTTGATCATCACAATCTTGAAGACCTACAGAAAATGCTGCCAAAAATGGAGTCCAAGCTATTTTAAACATCGGTCTAACGTGCTCGAAGTGTTTGGCGGAAGTAAATGGTGATTTTACATGCGATACGGATTCCATTAAATTTTTAGCAGTAGTGGAAATAGCTTCCATTTCCATATTCCAAAGTAATTTTCTTCGCTTTTCATTGGCAATAATTTGTTTCACCGGTTTATTTATAACTGTATTCTTCATTTTTATTTCGTGTCCAGCAATTTCGTCGTAAATAGAAGACAGATAATCCTCAGGTAAGTCATCTTTACTATCGCTTATACCTCTATTCATTTTAATATACTGATCTTTTGTCATTTTATTTTTAACTTGTGGAGAATGTAAATCAGTAGTTAACATTATAATGGAAAATGCCAAAACATAAACAGTGTCCGCACTTTGAAACAGCTGATTATTAGGATTGCACTCACAGTATCTACTTGCAAATTTTTCCATTAATCGATCAATTTTTTGGGCTTCGCCAGGTAATCTGAATTTTTCTAAAAGCAATCTGAGAGATGAAACGATTTCCATGTTATGAAAACTGAGAGCATCGATATAAGCACACATAACGGCTTTAGAGTAATCATCGTTTTCTCCCAAAAAATTTCCAATTGAAGTTTTATCTAAACGTTCATCTTCATGAAGCCATTTTGCAACATCTTTGACATCTATACCCAAAAGTTGATTTTTTTGCAAAAATTGTACACCAATCTTTGGTTTTTTATTAAAAATTTCTATTCCCGCTTCCATAACTTCTTTTCTCATTTTCTGTTCCTCTAATGCCTCAGGTAAATCATAATCAGCTTTATTTTTTACAATATCATACGATTTCAGGTTTTTATTAGAACAATTCAATTTACTTATGTTATTATATAGAATATCTGTATTAATGGGCTGCCTGTGATCTATAACTGTTTGTTGTTTAAAGCCAAGTCCAACGTCTGGCTGCAAATCATAACCAATTACATTAGGATTAATATAAAGATCCTTACTCCATTCGACCATGCATTTTAATATAGAAACTAAGCACTCAAGTCCTCGTATTCTCATTGATTTTTCCTGCACAGGATTCGCACCAAGTTCTAGTGCATGGCGGCCTTGTGCAATTTTTGAAATATCATTAACTAAACGCTCAAAAAGGTTCGCAGCAGAAATATCGCAGTCGTAATTAATATAAATATCGACAACAGACTGTGCATCTGCACATATGCGATTAAGAGCCTGAATAACCATCCATTTGTGCTCAAATGAACTTGAAGTTGCTTCCAATATATTCAAAAAAATTTCTTTAAAAAATACTTCTATTTGCTTTTTAAGGTGTGTTTTAAAATTTGATAATAACGCAACAAATATAGAAAGTGATAACTCGAACACTTCCGGCACCAAACTAACTCCATTTTTTGATAAAGCTACACATAGATACTGTTTAATAGCCATAACAAACATTTCATTTGAACGAAAAACAGGACCAGCATTTTGTAAGATTGATAAAAGGAGATGTAATGACAAAACCTTTGATCGGAGTTCATGAGATTTAGGATCAGGATGTCCTTCGGGTAATTGTTTCATTGAAAGTTTGCATAAAGCACGAAATACAAGAAAGGCATCTTTTTGCAAAATGTGTGCAAATTTTGCTGTTACAATAGAGTCATTCTCACTTTGAATTTCCATACTTTCTTCAGATTGATAATTTATATGAAATACATTTTTATGTTCGTCATTTGGCAATTGTGCACCAGTGAAGACATCTGAAAATAAACAAACATAACAATGTGGGCGGGATTTTTTATTGATGATAATTATTGTATTAAAAAAAACATAATTATCAAATTCATATTTTGCTAAAGGAATTCGGTACTTTTTATCGAAAGGCTGAAATTATGTTCGATTTGTATACAGTGTGGCCTATAATAACTGCCAGTAAAACAAAGCGTTGTAGTTCATTTTTTAAATATTTTTTTTCTAAAATGTTAAGTATTATTTATATTTCTTAAATTAATGTTTTAGTTGGAATCGTTTGCCTTTTTTTTTATTACTTTCCACAAACGTTTGGAAAAGGTTTCACAGGCGGCACGATGGTTATGAAATCCTGATTTCGAACGGGAAAATGTTTCTACTTTAACACAGTCACAACCAATATATCGAGTGAATGCCAGTAGTTTTATGGAATGTCCAAGAGATAAAATTGCTATTGAAATGTGTCCACCATTATGTACCCAAAAAAAAGAGAATTACCTTTGATTTTCATTTATCAAGGTATCAAAATCGACACCAACTATTACCTCGAGCACTTTTGGAAAATTATACGCTTACTCATTTTTACAAAACGGAAGCCCCTTTTTCTGATATTTTTATCTTAAAAGAATGCCTAAAAGCATCACCATATCTCAGTCCTTTGGAATACTAGGTAAAGGGCCATATGGAGGCCAAAATAACTTCAACAGAAAACCTAATCATCAAAGAAATCCTTTAAGAAACTTTTGACCAAGATTTGGGACGAAATGTACCAGAAAATGATGCGTGCCGCCTGTACATTTTTTCCAAACATTTGCGGTAAGCAATCAAAGAAAAAGGCAAGGGATTCCAACTAGAGCATTGGTTTTATAATTTTATGGAACCGTTAATTTATATATATAAATAATTTATAAACTTTTGCAGAAAAATTATTATAAAAAGTTAACTAATTTGGTTTATACAATTATTTATTTTACTGACAGTTATTATTAGCCACACTGTAATGCCCAATTATTCTCGAACCGACTGTATTTTTTTAGTATATTTAACTCAACATGAATATGAAATTATAAACTTTTTGTTATTATTTTAATTTTATGTTAATATTTTAAATTTTATAATATTTTGCTATAATTTTAACGTAACAAAATTATAATCAGGGATCTGGAATATATTAAGGAATCAGGGTTAGTAAAACGTTTTTTTTTTCAATCGCTCACTGGAAGTATGTCTCACGACCTGTATTTATTCCACTCGTGAGCAAAAATAAATACTGGCTGCGCTATCAGGGTAAGGTTCGAACAATTGATGTTCCCTGTTACTCGTGGGACCAAAACTGGACAATCACATACATAAAAACAATGGATAGACCTAAGAGCCCCGAAACAGAACTCAGTATTTTCAGTGATACCGACCAGGACGACAACAGACTAAAGGTACGGAATGTGATCGAACAGGAACAGAGACAGACTGAGGACGCGGAAAACTCCGGTGGAATGTCTGGAATGTATGGAATGTCCAAGAGATAAAATTGCTATTGAAATGTGTCCACCATTATGTACCCAAAAAAAGGAAAATTACCTTTAATTTTCATTGATCAAGGTATCAAAATCGACACCAACTATTACCTCGAGCACTTTTTGGGAAATTATACGCTTACGCTTATTTTTCTCTTAAAAGACTGAGGAAAACTCCGGTGGGAACGTGACCATAAAGGCCATGATCCCAGAGGAGGAGGCTTACATGCCCAAGTGGAAGAAAGAGATCTCCTAATGGGCATCATAACCGAAGGGCGCTAGGGAGCTCTAGAGCTGTCTCATGTGAAGCTTCTCGCTTCTCTCTGGCGGAAGAGAGCGGAATTGATGTGGGGTTCTCAGGCAACATAAGCTTAAATGGTGGTATTCCGGCAAGAAAATGCAGTCGTGCGAATAGGGATGGTGCAGGCACCTTCACAATAACATCAGCGTATCTCCCTAACAACTCCACCCAATTGTGCAAAATCTGTTAACTTCCAGCCTTGTATTAGAATGTATTGAAAAACTCAATGAGTGCAAACGACATAACACTCGTGTGGTCAAATGGCACATTGGTATTGAGCACAATGAAATAGCAGGAAACTTGCAACTTGAAAACAACAAGGGATCTGATAAAAATTTCTGCGGGCCAGAACCAAATATCCCACTGGGAACAAGTATAGTAACGACTGTGTCAAAATAAAGTTCTGAGTAGTCGGGACATGGCAACTTCAGGTACCACCTACACAAAATGAGTGTCGCGGACGATGAAGTCTATAGACTATATCTGGAGAACTTATAAACTGAGGGACACATAGTGTGTACTTGGCGTCTTGCCAAGCTATGATTTTGTGATTTTTATTTTCAGTTTTTACTTTCAGAATCGCTCTTGATGCAATGGTTGGTGGCAATGCTTTTGAGTAGTTCGCCAAGTTCATTCGACACATTAGTAACCGCTTTGGGAGCACGTAAGTTGAAGCAGTTTAAAAGTTTAAAAGTTTTAAAGCTAAAAGTTGTTAAAGCAAGCTTGATTGAGGAATATGCGCGAATATCCGATAATACACCATCAAATTCAGCATTGATAATCTCAGAGCATATCGTGGTTCGAAAGATAAAACTTTGCCACTATTGTAAGGGTAAAGGACGCTTTAAGAATGACTGATGGAAATTGATAAATATGAATAATGCCAGGCCGAGGTTCGATCCCCGGTTCCAACCCGACTCCGCCAACATACATTTTTCTTTACGTCCTCCTACTCTCGACGAGTAATGGCAAACTGCCGAGGGTATTATTTGGCATGAAAAAGCTGTAAACCCATTCGGCATTAAACTGTAGATCTCTTTCATTGGTGTAACAACATTACAATCGCACAACACCAATGATTGCGAGTAACTAGATCAAATCCCCTCGAGGGCTGTGAAGACTAATAATTTGTATTTTGTTTTGAAAATGCATGTAAGCGATGTAAATTGTCATAACTCACAAAAAGGCAATTATGTATTTTCAATGTCAAATGACAATTGATTCGGGTGCAACATGCCATATTAGTACAAAGGAATCATTTGTGATACATGGGATAAATCAGTACTAGAAAAGATAACCATCGCGAATGGGAAGTCAGTTTTCTCAAGCGGAAAAGGATCTTGTCGTATAAAATTGTGTAATTCTATTCTTCATTCCATGGGAACTTGCTATCGGTTTCAAGAATAATCAACAACGGTTTCCATATATCATTCAAGAATTCTATATGTATCGAAAGAATTATGTAATCTAAAGAATTATAAGCATTACCGGTACAAGGTATTCAGGCATTAGGATCAGGGTTCGTAAAATATCTCTCAAAAACTCTAATCTTTGGTTTTTCATCATAAATAAACTATCATCAATGATGAAAAATTAATTCTTTTCGTGAACGATGCAATTGTTTCTCATCGCAAATAAAAAAATTAATATCGTTTGCGACGTGTAAAAAGT
Organism: Coelopa frigida; assembly: GCA_017309665.1. Taxonomy (NCBI): domain Eukaryota; kingdom Metazoa; phylum Arthropoda; class Insecta; order Diptera; family Coelopidae; genus Coelopa; species Coelopa frigida. The sequence goes on along the minus strand of CM029565.1, from coordinate 24,893,049 downwards.
TCTGTCCGCGGTCGAACTTATCATTAGCAGTTAAAAATATTTTTATCATGTAAGATTCTCATCAATCGCGTACTAGAACTTCTTTCTATGCAAAAACTTTTTTTTTTTTCTTATCGAGAAAATAAAAATACTTTTCGCGAACAGAACAATATTTCTGCGCGAACAAGAAAAAATATCTTTTGCGACAAACGTTTTTTCACTTCGAAAACGTTTTTGTTTCTCCGCGAAAACGTTTGCCCTCCGCGAAAACGTTTTCGATTTTTTCGCGAAAACTTTTTTTATCTCTACACGAAAACGTTTTTTATCTCTACACGAAAACGTTTTTTTTCTCTACACGAAAACGTTTTCAGCGTCAAATGAATGATTCCAAGAATTTGTTCGCGATGGTCCTGCATTCGCCGGTCAACGGTCGAGCTCATTTCTTGTGAGTTAAATAGGTAGATATGTGGGTGTAGGTACAGTTTTTGGCAACGAAAAGAGTCCTACCTGCAGGATAGGAACTTGAATGAATACTTCATACATTACTTCAATGTCATTCATATACCCTTTTTGTTTTCAAAAATGCAAAATGCAGTTTTAATATTTATTGAAAGAAAATCTACAATTTGTTTAGTTCATATTTTTCTATTTCTACATAATATATTTCTATTTCTAATAACTATTTACGTCCCATCTTTAAGTTAGATCAGGATTATTCATTGTTTTGCTTCACTCGACATGTTCTCTCTCTCTACCTAACGAATCGCAAAGAACGAGCACAACAGGCAAACGCAGAACCATCGCGAACCAATTCCATTCCTTCATTCATTCATTCGCTGAAAACGTTTTCAGGTAGAGAAAAAAACGTTTTCGTGTAGAGAAAAAAAACGTTTTCGTGTAGAGATAAAAAACGTTTTCGTGTAGAGATAAAAAACGTTTTCGAGATGAAGAATAAACGTTTTCGAGAAGACAAAACGTTTTCGCGAAAAAAACAAAAAGGTTTGATCGCAAAAGATATTTTCTTCATGTTCGCGTAGACATTTTGTTTTGTTTGCGGAGAAAAAAACGCTTTGTTCGCCGACAATATTTATTACTTGTTCGCGTAGAGATATTGTTTTGTGTGCGACAAGTATTTTTATTTTCACGAAAAGAATAAAAGAATTTGTTTGCGTACAAAATGGTTTTTGTTCGTGAACGAAAGTTTATCTTTGCGATGAAGAACTGTTGCGAGAAAAATTTTTTTATCGTAACATATATTTATCGTTTAAGATAAATATAAAATTGTCTTCAAAGATAAATATTAATGAAAGATTTGAAAAAAAAAACGTTTTCGGACCCCTGATTAGGATATATATTCAGATAAGGACGTACAATTTGAAAAATCTGGACCTTCTCAAATCAAATATTGAGTTTTTACACCGAAAGTTCATCGACGAGGAAGGAAATTTTGGCAACTTGTATATATACAGTGTACGTCTGAAGTCTACATACGGACCCTAATATTACCCAAACACATCATATTTGAACTTTTTTAACAAACTTTATTTATAACTATTTTCAATGTCAAGAATCAATTATTTAAATGCCAAATTAGTAGTAGTTTTCTGGAAACAATTAATTTGGTATTTTTATATAATTTTCTTCAAATCCTCTGATCTCTTATTGCTGCCTGATTTATGAGGTACTGCATATTTATAAAGTCATCTCTATATATAAAAATGAATGTCTGTATGTATGTACCTTATAGAATCGTAAACTATGCATTTCGATCGGGATCAAACCCGATCGAGCGATCGAACCCGGGTAGAGGGCTGGGGTAGCGAAGCGAACGGTGAGCTAGTTTAAAATAATATGCACTGTAATACTCACAGTAAAGCGACTGAAGCCATGAATCCAGTAGCAACTATAAGTTCGCAAGAGCTAAGCTAGTTTTGTACGAAAAAAACAGCGATATTGATAGCTAATTTTGTTAGGTTCAGCAAAAAAATTTTGTCGCCATCGCATGGGGGTAACACGTCACGCATAGGCCCCCCCAAAGTTCTCCAATTTTGGAAAAATTTTACAAAAAATATATATAGCTTCTCCGGAGTGATTTGTAGATCATTTTGCGTTTACATTTGTTATTTAAGAAAAGTAAAAATTGTTCCTAACAAAATTTCACCTCACTTAAAATTATATTCAAATTAAATTTTCTGCTATAAAAAGCATAATTTGGAGAACCCCAAAAATTGTCTTCATAGCTTTTTCAACAAATATTTGGCTTTACAGCCCTATAAGGGCTGTAACCGAGCTAATTGCAATCATTGGTGTTGTGCGTTTGTAATGTTCTACATCAATAAAAGAAACCTACAGTTTATTGCCGAATCCGAATGGCTGAGGTGAGAGCTTTCTCATGGCAAATAATACTCTCAGAAGTTTGTCATTGCAACTAGGTAGAGGAAGTACAAATTATTGATGTTCCCGGAGCGGGAACAGATACCGACACCGCTGACTCGTAAGCTACGCACTTAACCGCTGAGCCACGGCCCCTACTGCAACACTTGCTGGTGATACTCTCAAGATAAGCTTTCATATCTAGAGCCGACTTCGGACATTGTCTGATTAAAACTATGCTTATTAAAATTGATTGACAACTTGGACGAGTTCATTATGTTGCCTCGCGAGAGTGATCTCAGCATTATATTACTGGCTTTTCCCATCTTCCTTTAAAATATCAGTATAGTTAAAGTTGACTTAAACGACCGGTTTCGTTTTCTCATATTATCTTTACTTTATCATGGCGATAAATTTAGCAGGAAGTTCAAGAAGAGATCGCTAATAGTCAAAGGCATAATGGCTTAGAAAGAACTAGTAAGTAGAAGAATCATCCGAAGAGAAATGTAAGTGCAGAGCATAGAACGTGCGTAGAAAAGAGAGCGTCATATACGAAATATGAGTAAAGAGTACAGACGATATGTCACTGTTGGTTTTGCACTGAGACTGAGAGGTGAAACGAAGCAAAAGCACAACTTTTTCTTTGCCGCTTTCAACCTCGCTCTCACTGTCCAATTCCAAAAGTGTTTGCCGTTAGCTTTGTTTGCTTTAAATATACAGGGTCTCATATTTGTTTTCCGCTTTGATTTTTGCGTGTCCGTTGGGTGATGTTTGGCATGTAAACTCGTATCGGTAGTAGATGATCACATACAATATACATATGTCCCATATTGAACATTTGCGTTATATGTGAGGTGGGCGTGTCTATTAGTTCACCAGATATCCCATATAAACTTTTTGCTTTATATGGGAGGTGGGCGTGTCCATTTGGCGATGTTTTAAATTTTTGGCATGTAAAGTTGGTACATGATCAGACACAAAATTTCATGCCGATATATAGCATAGTTCACCAGATATTCCCTTTTTGAACTTTTGCTTTATATGGGAGGTGGGCGTGTCAGTTCACTGATTTTACCCAATATCATTGAAAAACAGCGTATAGCTCTTAACGTTTATCCAAAAAACTGATTTCTACAGACAGACAGACGGATGTCGCTAAATCGACTCAGGAGGTGATACAAATCAAGAATATATATACTTTTCCATTCCTACGACCCCTGCTTCAAGGTGTTACAAAAGGGAGGACAAAATGAATATACCCTTACCCGTAGGGTGTAGGGTACAATTAATACATACACCCTATACTTCTGCTTCATCCACAGAAGCCCAAATATGAACAGGGTTGCCACCTACAACCAATTGGACACGCTTTCAGATTCTATCACACATATATTTCAGATATAAATTTCCACCTTTAACATTTCGGCGGACAAATATAATTTAGTTTATTTGTATGGAGACCGACCCACTGGGATCTTAGATCAATGTAAAAGACAGAGGGTCTTTACGTATTCTAGTTTACGCGCCGCTTCGTCAAAGGACGCAAAGCAGACTGTATGGCCCTACGGCAAATAGAGCGTAATAAATTTCCACCTTATGAACTATACGTCTTCAGTAAAACACGTTCATATCGAATGTTAAAAATGTGACTTTTTTAACCCTCAGTTTTATAACTGATTTCGGCCGACGCACAGTGGGGTATTAGACACGATTTTCGGGTCTTAATTAAAAAAAAAAATTTAAGGTACGCATTTTCTGGAAATGTCAGATCAAAGATAATAAAATTAAGCATCACTAGCCAAAATATTAAGCCTCTTACTATATTAGTGTCAAAGTTATGAGCTGTCAAACTTACACATTTTTTAATTTGAATCGCTCGCAGCAAAAAAACGTAATATTTCCGAAATTCAAAAAATAATTTTATATAAAATATCAGAGTTTTATAACAAAGTCATAATGGATCCTTTAACTTCAGGTATTTCTACGATTTAAAAAAAAAAAACAATTTTGGAAAAAAGTTGTTGTTAAATATTTTTAATTTTTTTTTTTAAATTGTATTAAAAATGAGCTGTTTTTGATGAATACATGAACTTAAAGTTATTGGAAGTATACGGAAGTATAATGGGGTTAAGTTTTTTTGGTACTGTAGACTGTTATAAAGAAGTGGTAAAAATTTTATCGTGCCGTTTTGTGCCTCTTCGGAGAAAATTTAATTTATGTGAGCGAACTCTAGTCAAAATCATTAAATCTAACAGTGCAAATACTATAGCAAGTTTTTGGTTTTTTGTTTTGTTATTACCATTTTATTATTGTTTTTGAAATTTAAATTTTTTTAAAAAAAATTATTATTTTTTTTTTTGTTTTTGTAAAAAGAGATAAGGAAACTCATGGTAGTGATGGAAACAGTATTTTAGATTTATGGTGGAAGCGAAACCGAGAAAACAACTGAATTGAAGAAATGTTGCCCAATTTTCATATGAATAAAATTTCATTTAATTTAAAAAAAATAAAATTCCTCCAAAGTATATAAAATTATTGTTGTTTTTTACTTATTTGGGGTCAGTCTAACTGAAAAAAATAATAAGCCAGAAGCCGATAGCCAGGTGATTTGATCTCCATTTTTAGGGTCAAATACCCCACTGTACGACGCAGTCACCTGGTTGGCTTATTATAATATACATATGTTGAATTTTGCTCTATCCAAGATTTTTGTGATCGAATTGTAAATTATTGAAAATAATTAACTGACAACGAAAGTAGTTGATAAGTTAAAATATGTCATTTTATGGACACACGAAGGACGAAAAATCCTGCAGGAAAACCATATAAATCACATCTTTCAGCACCAACCAATTAACAATGGACTTCGGAATTCACTAAGTTTAAAGGTGTCTAATGAAGCAGTACATAGTGTGCTCAGAGTCAAAGAAATATATGGCAACTTTACACGAAAAAATCCATACATTCGGGTCTGATGGCCAAACAAATAGCCAAATATTCTGGTAAATCCTGGGAAAGAAATAAATTTAAACAACATGAAATCAAACTAGTAAAAACGAAAAAATATTTTTTTACGCGAATTTCACTTAACGCGATTAGAATAAATATTAATATAAAAATTTTATATTAAATACATTTTTTATACAAAATTGTGAACATTTTTCAAACCAAAATAATACTCTTATATTTTGGTTTGAAACCAAACCATAATTTTTTCTAAATTTCCTTTTTATGTGAATTTTCTAAGAAATTTTTATCGTTTTATATCGGTAGGCGGTGTGGTTAATAACCTTTGACCTTTATGGTTCATCCTAAACTTTTGTTAGTAGCACGGAAAATGCATTTATTTCTCATAAAATCTAAGAGAAGCACGAATTGAGTTTGCATGCATACATTTCATGACCAACAAAAAACGTTTATAGATCGTCTTTTATTTTTCACAGTACAATTGGATTATCGTAGATTTAGATGTTGTCATCTTTACCTGCATACCACCTTCTTTCCGTAAAAATCTTTGATGTTAGACTTCAATTCATCAGAAAAAGGTACAGGTTCGCCATTTAGTTCAAATTCAACCCCAACTGATCTTTATTTCAAACTATATACATGTTGCTTAGACACTATTTCTTACGATCAAACATAACATAAAGATGAATAGACTACCGTTATATCGTTCGTTTGTCGTAGTCTCTTTTCTCTCTGTCCTTGATAGTTTTGTACGCTTCTTGTCGTTCGTCGGTCTTTCTGTTCTACTTGACACCCTACATGTATTAACTCGGCTTAGTACCATATTTCATTAAAAAAAATGCACAAATTCACTACATCAAAATATAAAGAAATTTGCCGCGACAAAAGTATAGCACGGTGTACTTATATTGAAATACAATATTAGTTCTTAATTTTTAGACGCGAATCCTTCGTTTTACTTAATTTCTCAATCTGCGATTTAGGGGACCAACATACAACATTGGGGCAACAAACCCACATTATGTGGGCTCAACCAGGATTTTAATTTTTAAAGTGAAGAAAAGTGAGAAAAATCTGCACATGATTTTTGTAAAGAAGAATTTGTGAAGAAGATTTTGGTGTAGAAGTCATGAAGACATTTTTGAGAAGCATTTTCTGAGAAAATTTATGAAGAAAACCTGTGAAGATATTGAAATAACTTGTGAAGAATTCATGAAGAACTTATGAAGACAATTTCAGAAGTATTTGTGGAGAACTTGTGAAGAAAATTTGTGAAGTTATTCGAAGAACTTGTGAAGACATTTTATAGAAAAAAAACAGCAGAGTTGAAATGTAATTTGTGCCATTAAGCCAAAATAAACATTGATACATGAGTGCAGAAATATTGTGAAAGACATATTGCGAAGTTAAATAATTGTGAAATATTCAATTTCCTTCGGACATAAAATATAGAAGTTGTGAAATTCAAATGCAGTTCGAGGAACAAGCCGAACGACGAAAGCCGAAGATCGCTTCACCGAAACTTCGTGCGAGCGAACGACGCACTTAGCAACAACGAAGCGAAGGAAAGAAGAATAGAAAAGTGAAACAGAGACGCTGTGAAGAAGAATAGCAAAGTGAAACAGAGACACTATAAAGAGCTGAAGAAGAGAAGAGAAAGAAGTCATAGCGTATATGCAGACAATAAAGAGTGAGAGAAGTAAAAGAGCAAAGAAGCAAAGCAGGGAATAAGCTAGAAGCAGTGAATAGAACCAAAGAGCAGACAAATAGAATAAGAGTAAACAGAGTAGAGATAATCTGAAACAGAGTCTGCGCTGCACAACTACGCAGAAGCAGAAGAATCAGCGAAACTGAGAAGCAGCGAAGCGGAGACTGAAGGAGAGACATTGAAGACCAGAAGCAGTGAATAAGAGACATTTAGAAGCGAAGACGAAGGGAACGTGAACGGAGTATTTATATTATAATTTAAGAATTTAAAATTATTCTTTAGAAGTATATTTAAATTGGATTTAAGATATATATATTAAATTTTATATCGAGATGGATGGAATATTTTAATGTTGACAGTTGACGAACTGATAGCGAAATTTGCTGGAACTGGGATTGAACACGAACGGACGGAAAATAGTTCTGCAAGACCGACTGCTGGCCCACTATGGCATTGTCGCGAATGATGAGAACGTGTCCGAGTATAATGACGCTGGTTCCATTGCAGCACCTGAGTTCAGAGAGAGGGAGAGGCGTACATTTACGTTGAGAGACATTGAGGATTCATTGTCATTTTCTGGAGATGGCTACCCTGAAATAGAGTTGTGGGTAGAAGAGTTCGAAGCCAACACTACGACAGTGTTCTGGAATGATCTCTAAAAGTACTAAAGTACGTGTATGCAAAACAACTAATGAAGGAGCCGCTAAACTATTTTCAAGGAGTTTAACTGGTGTTAATAATTGGAGGGCCTTGAAAACAGCTCTAATTAACGAGTTTGGTATAAAACTATCTGCGGTTGAGGTGCATAGACTGTTGATGAACCGACGCGTCGGTAGAAAAGCAACGAGAGTTATAGAGAATACTTGTAAAGTATAATTGAAATTGGCGAAGAGCATAAATTTAGACGAGAGAAGCGTGGTCGAGTATTTTAGACGGAATAGCGGACTCAAAACAAAAAAATATAATATTGTACCAATGTCGATTCATCGGGGAGCTGAAGGAGCAACTTAAGGTGTACGAGAAGCTCATTCCCCTTGCAGTACACCAATACACGTGCACTTCCCCAACAACAACAACAAGATAAGGTGAATAGAAGTGTTGATGATAAACGTTGCTATAAATGCGGGGCTCAAAATCATTTAGCTGCTGAGTGCAAGTCCACAGGTTACAAATACTTTAACTGCCAACAATTTGGGCATCGTTCATTTGAGTGCAAGACAGATTCGAGAAAGAGTGTGGTTAAGACGGAAAAGGGCAATGTTAATACTGTTTTATCGATTGCACTCTCACGTTGTCGAATCTTTAAAGATATTTTAGTCAATGGGGTATCGTTTTCAGCATATGTTTACACCGGAATGATGCTGTTAAATGAGTTATGATACTCTAAAGAGATTCAAAGATGTAAAAATAGATAATATGAGTGTTCAGACTTTATATGGCATAATTGACGCAAAAATTGAAACGATGGGAAGTATCAATATCTCACTTGAGGTCGATGGAGTGTCACTAAACACGAAATTTTCAATCGTCAAAGAGCGGGACATGTCGTACTCAATGGTTTTAGGCAATGATATCTTGAATCAAGTCAATATAAAGATGGGAGAAGGAAGAGTTACATTCCTGAAAAAAAAAGATAGATAATTTAAAAGTGACAGTAGATAGAGATTGTAATCGAAGATATGTAAAAGTTGTAGATGATATGAAGATTTATGACCAGTTACGAAATAGAGCGATGAAGAAAAAGGTAGAAGATGAGTGGATTAGAGCAGTAGTAATAGTTTTGGAGAAGGAAGATCCCACTAAAAACAACGAAGCTATCACCTAAGAACACAGAAGAAATTGTAGAAACGACGTATGCGCAGGAAGGTAATGGGAAGAAAATGATGCAAGATGAGACAAACATTGATACGACGACCAATCGATTTGTGAAACACAAATTAGAGTGTAAACACATCAAGTCAAGAATTGGTAAAGATGGTACTGCGAAGTACGAACAAGAAAACAGAAGGGAGTTCAAATTGCAGGAAACAGAATATCACATTAATGATTTAGACGCTGGAAAACGAATGCAAAATGGAAAAAGATGTAAGATCAAAAATAAAACATTGAAGAATCTGGAGCAAGGCAGATATTGTGTTCAGAAGATAGGCCGAATGTAGGGTGTCAAGTGGAACAGAAAGACCGACGAACGACAAGAAGCGTACAAAACTATCAAGGACAGAGAGAAAAGAGACTAAGACAAACGAACGATATAACGGTTGTCTATTCCTCTTTATGTTATATTTGATCGTAAGAAATAGTGTCTAAGCAACATGTATATATTTTGAAATAATGATCAGTTGGGGTTGAATTTGAACATCGAAAGCGTAAACATCGATCCGTGTTTTATTTCGCCAAAAAGGATCATTAAATCCAACATAGGGGCAACAAACCCACATACATGTCAATAAATGTATATTGATGCTTAAAATAATATAAAACAAAGGATTAGATAGTTAAAATAGATTTTTTTGTCCGACGCTGTATGCGATGGTACCTTTTGAGAGTATTTGGGGCGGTGAAAGGTGATAATTTGAGCACATGGCAATTCAAGAAATAGTAAATGAGCTGGACCATATTGGAATCAAATTAGAGGTAGTTTAAATATCTATTAAACTCCATTTAAAGTTTTTTTAGGTTTAAAAAAATCATTGAACAATTTTTTTAAAATCGTGTTTAATTTAGTTTTTCTTTTTAACCCTAGGATGGGCAACACACTCGGAGGCGCTAACATAACCTACTCGGCCTGAAGAGGCCCATGCGAATAAATCGAGAGTTTGTACCTTTTATTGCATGCTATTGCGTAGATATGTGCGCTATTATTATCCTACGATATCTTATATATGATCTCTTATATATTGTATATATTTTTGGCATATATTTGAGCATAGTTAGTCCTCCCGAAAAGGAAAATATAAAAGGATGATAAAAAAAATATATATTTTTTAAAATTTTATTTATTAATCTAAATATGCATAATTATGTATAAGAAAATGAAATAAAACTATAAATTCGGAGAACAGTCATTTCATATAGCGTGTGTTCTAAGTAAAGTGTAAAGACACCTGATCCTGCAGTTAATGTAATCAGACACAGCAGCGTAAAAAAACTAACAATGAAACTCAAAGACGTCAATGACGATTTCATGATAATCGAATTAAGCGATTTCGTCACAATTATCTTAAGATATTTTAAATCAACCTCCAACCGTTTGGGTTGAGCTAGACGACTACAAAGAAGCTGTAAAAATTGTCCAGTAGTTGAGAGTGGTGAACGATACGGCAGAAAGAGGAGTGAAGATGGTCCAAGACTACAACGAGAGTCTCTGCCGGAATGAAGAGGAGTTTCAAGATTTATTATTAGTTATCGCCAATTACAAGAAACAATTTCCAACAAGCGAGAAGAACCAAATCTACCTTTTATATATCTTTTTGGTATATCTTTCATAGCATCAATAGCAGTATTTAATACTTGACATCCCATTTTGATGAGTTTTTTGTATGGGGACTCCCAGAAGGGGGGCAGATAGAGGGTAGGTATGTATGGGTGAAATGTCGGGGGTTGTAAAAAATTTGGACCTGGTTATACATTTTACTCCTCTACCAGTCATGCCGGGGTTTTTTTCTAGATTTTTATTACTTTTTGAATTTTTGTATGGAGACCACCAGAAGGGGAGCAGATAGGGGGTAGATATGTATGGGTGAAATGTTGGGGGTAATAAAATAATAGGACCTTGTAATACAATTGAGCTCCGTAGGACTAACTCCTGGATAGTTAGAGTGATTTTTTGTAACGTGTGAAAAATTAGCATTTTGTATGGGGACCTCCAAAAGTGGGACAGATAGGGGGTCGGTATGTATGGGTGAAATGTTGGGAGTTGAAAAATAATAGGACCTGGTAATACATTTGACCCCTCTACGAGTCTTCCCGGAGAAGCTATGAATGATTTATGTGAAAAGTTTCCAAAATTGGACCACTTTGGGGCCGATGCGCTACGTTTTACCCCCATCGGATCGGGAAAAAAATGTGGCTCAATCATTTTTTACCGAACCTAATCAAATTTGGAAGTGCAAGCTATTAATATCTGAATAACGCGCCCTAAAAGCAGGCTAAAGACACATATATGTGGACTGGGCCTACTCAGGTCCAGTAGGTAACTTTCGATGTTGGCACAGTAAAAAAAAAATTTTCTTCTACCAACTAATCCCAATTTTTTTTCTGTACTCAGGAAGCATAAGGGCAAGAAGTCATGGAATATCAGATCGATTAATAAAGAAACAAAAAAAATATTCATGTTTAAACTCAAAATGGGCCTCATCAGGTCTAGTTGCCCATCCTAGGGTTAATTTGTATTATGTTTTATATTCATTTTCGGAAACCCTATCCAACGAATTTTAAATACATGTAACACTGATTAAAATAGCGTAAGTCGACTTGATGCTCGTTCAAAATCATTAAAATTTTTAATAAAACAGCTTAAGTCAACTTAGGGAAGAATTTTCATTTTTAATTCTTATTTCAAAAAATTTCTCTCCTTTATAATTAACCTTTAACCTGTTCTATTTTTACCAAGTCGTCTTTGTATTTAATAATATACCAATACACACCTATATCATAAAACAGCCTATTTCATAAAACTGAACGGTACAGATTTTACGCAAAACATCGATTATCTCGAAACTGTTTTCCGGTATCAAAGTAAAAGTAAATAAATCATCTAATAATTTAAAATTTTTTAAAAAAAGTTTGTAATAAGTTTCTCTAAAACATGTAAGAAAAAAAGTTCTTTAAAAAGAAAAAAAAATACAAATAATTTTTTTTTAAAATATGGATCGGTAGCTATAACTATGAATATATCATAATAATTTAATTTTTTTACATAAAGAGGTCTATGTACAGTTACTATTGTGCGTTTTCGCATCCGCCGGCGTTAGCGAGTACGTTTTTACTATAAGAAAAATTCGGTTACGAGCACTATTCAGATACCTACAAGCGTAATGTACGGATTTTTCTACATTTTATTAAATATTTGTTGTGTTCCTACTACCCACAGTTTGACCTCACCTTCTTCCTTTTCCTCAACCCCTTCCCTTGTCCCGGGTGTAATTTGGAAAAGGAAAGACTTTTTAATTGGTGAATGAATTAAAGGGTGATGATATTAATATAGATGCAAACTGGATACGACCCAAACACACGATGATGCTCTAATACTCGACCTAAACACGAAAACCGGGGTTGTGGTACCCAGGTTATAATCGTAAAGTTCGAATATACGAGTACCCTCCCTGCGTGGTCGAGTCTTTGTTAGGGCATCTCGTGAGAGTGAGGCGAAACTGGTGATAAATAAGGAGAGTGTTGATTGCGTCGCTGGACTAATGTAAATCAACTCAATTATTATGTTAATTCTAATTATTTATATTATTCTAATTATTTATATTGTAGTTTTTAGTAGTAATTCTTATCTAGAATTTAATTATCTTAGTATTTTTCTCATTCTAAACCACTTCTACCGCTATTGGCTGGCACCCGCTTTCTCTTGCCTCTCTTGTTTTCTCTCTTTTCTTCTATCTACTCTCTGTTTACTTTTGATTGGAAATTTTTTGCTTGATGCTGTTTCTTGCTCGTTAGTCTTTGATCAGTCTTGATGACTTGTCTGATGGTGCTATTGGGAATCACAAAGCCTTAATTAATATTTTATGCAAGCGACACAAGGGGTTTAATGTGATTCATTTCAATGCTAGGAGTCTAAACAATTTAAAATTGGACTATTTTAGATATATCTTTGAAAACTCTTTGGCTGATGTGGTTTGTGTGACTGAAACCTGGTTTAAGCCTCTTTTTCCCGATTCCATGTTTAGCCTTAACAACTATAAGCTTTTTCGCTGCGACCGTAATGGTAGCCGAGGTGGGGGCATTGCAATATATTGCAAATCCAATCTAAATGTCAGGCTAATTAACTGTAGTACTGATGTTTGTGAGTTTGTGAATGTTGAAATCTCTGACGTAAATATCAAAATTCTAGTATCATGTGTTTATAATCCTCACAGAGGCTGCAGTGTCGAACCATTTTTTTCTGACCTTATGACCCGTCTAATTGACTTCGATTTCTTTGTTGTTTGTGGTGATTTCAATGTGAACCTTTTGCTAAATGACTCTGCTTCTGACAACTTTCACCATCTGTCCACTACTTGTGGTTTAAGTGTAGTTAATCCTAATGTTCCTACTCGTTTTCCTGTTAATTGTGCGCCTAGTCTACTTGATGTTTGTTTAGTCTCTGACATATCACTTCTGCTGAAATTTGACCAAATGACTTTTCTATCTGATCATGACTTAACGTTCTGCAGTGTGAATATCAATCTGGGAAGAACCTCCCCTGGTAGGTTCTCCTATCGTGATTTCAAAAATGTTGATGTGAATGCTCTATCTGAAGACCTATCAGGAATGTGGTGGAATGACTGTTGGTATTTTGACTCGGTAGATGACAAACTTCGTGTCTTCATGGAAAAGTTAGACTGTGCGTTTGATCGCCACGTCCCGTTGCGTACTGTAAATGTATCCAGTAATTGTTGTCCTTGGTTCACTCATCGTGTTTTGCTTCTCATCAAAAGACGGAACAAACTACACTCTAAATGGAAAACGAATCGCAGTGACATTAACTGGGAAAATTATAGAACTGCGAGAAATGCAGCTAATTTATTGTTGAGAAATGAAAAAAAAAGATTTTTTCTTTCTAAACTTAATCCTAACCTAAACTCGAAACAATTATGGAAAAATATTAAAAAATATAGGGTAATCAGCAAAGACTCTGTTGAATGTGACCTTGACCCTGATGAGCTCAACAACTTTTTCCTAACAAGTGGCAACCCTAGCAGTATTGCAAATGGTACCCACTACATTGCTCCGGAAATAACAAATTATGAGCCTTTTGTGTTTTCTACAGTTAGTGAGAATGATGTTGCTAAATGTATTTTAATGATTGGTTCTAATGCGGTTGGAGTTGATGGAATACCCATCAAGTTTATTAAATTGGCCTTACCATTTATATTGGCACCACTAACGCATATCATAAACCACTGCATTACTACGTCCTGCTTTCCTGAGTTATGGAAAACGGCTATGGTAATACCGGTTGGAAAAACCCCCAATGCCTCTAATCCTAATGACTATAGACCTATAAGTATTCTTCCTGCTTTGGGAAAGGTCTTTGAGAGACTAATGTATAACCAAATATCTAGTCATTTAAGCCTTAATAATCTGCTATCGCCCCTACAATCAGGCTTTCGACCTGGACACAGTTGTACGACGGCCACGATGAAAATTATTGATGATGTTAGAATTCCCTATGACCAAAATTACCTGACTCTTCTTTGTTTGATTGACTTTTCCAAAGCTTTTGACTCTGTAAATCACCTCCTACTCTGTAGTAAGTTGAAAAACTACTTTAACTTCAGTGTCAGTGCAGTTAAGTTGTTGCATAACTACCTTGGTGGTAGACTGCAACAGGTTAAGTTGAGTAATAAATCATCTGAACTTAAATCCATTATCTCTGGAGTTCCCCAGGGTTCTATTCTTGGTCCTCTATTGTTCTCTGTATTTATTAATGATATTTTCAGTGTATGTAAATATTCTACTGTTCATGCTTATGCGGATGACATTCAGCTTTATCTCTCGCGACCTATTGGACTTATTGAGGACTTAAATTATAGACTTAACTCTGACCTATCTTCTTTAAACAATTGGGCCATTGACAATTTGCTCCTCATCAATCCATTGAAATCTAAAGTACTACCTATCTCTCGTAACAAACTGAACCTTGACATCCCACCCTTGTTCATTGGGACTGACCAATTAGAGTTTGTGACCAAAGCTAGAAACCTTGGGTTTATGTTTAATTCTAGGCTCACATGCACAGACCATATCAATTTTATTGTTGGGAAAATCTATGGTATCTTGCGCTGCTTACGCACCTCCATTGATTTTACTCCTGTTGAGACTCGTCGCAGGCTCGTGATACAGCTAATTATGCCTCATATAAATTATTTTGACTCCGTTTATAGCAAACTGGACTCTGAGTCGCAACATAAACTTCTTGTCGCCTTCAATAGTGCTGCTAGGTATGTCTATGGCATTCAGCGGTTTGAGCATATTACTCTTATAAGTAAGGGCATTCTTGGATGCGGCTTGTTAGAATATTTAAACATACGGAATTTAATTTTTCTTCATAAACTAATTCGCACTAAGAGCCCTCAGTACTTATATGATAAGCTTACGTTTGCTCAATCTATTAGGTCAACATTCTTTATTGTGCCTAGATATACCTATTTGAACAGTAGTCGGGTATTTTTCATAAGCACCATTAGACTTTGGAATACCTTGCCAAACAACCTCAGACTAATTGCTTCGGGAAGCAGATTCAAGCAAGCTATTTTTAATCATTTCCTTACACATTAATATATTCTATTCTCTTTTCTCTGATACTTTCCCTCCATCCTTTCCTGTTTTCCTTTCTTTAAAATTTAACTATTTATAATTTAAATTTTCTTAAATTAATTCAAATTTATTTTAATTTATCTTAAATTCATTTATTTTAAATTTGTAACCTAAATTAAGATATTAATATGAAATTTGAAATAATCCGAATGGCCTTAATTTTAATTTAATGTTTAAAGTTCCACTTGTAATTTATACTTATGTAGTACTAAAAAAGACCTAGTCTTAGTGTACAATGAATGAAAATAAATAATAATAATAAAAAAAAATTTGTGTGTGATCATGTACCACCGATACGAGTTTATGGAATGGAAAATGGAATGGAAAATGGAATGGAAATGGAAAACATCGCCCATCGGACACGCCCACCTCCCATATAAAGCAAAAGGTTTATATGGGATATCTGGTGAACTATGGTATATATCGAGATGAAAATTGTGTGTGGTCATGCTCCACTGATACGAGTTTACGTGCCAAAAATAGAAAACATCGCCCATCGGCCTGGCCGAAGTTAACAACTTTTGCCTGGATGGACCATGCAAACCGGGGGAACGAAGCGACCCCGGTGCGATAGTTTTTTTGGCTTTATTGGGTTTATTTGGGTTATATTTTTCGTGTTTTTTCTACTTATTTGCAGAAAAGTGTAAATTGAATAAAAGTATTATTAATTTTGTTAATATTTTCATTAAAAAAAAAAATATGTACTAATGTAAATTATTCATAAATCAGAAAAAATACAAATACATAACTCCAATCTGGTATGTTTCCATGTAAGAACCTACATATTTTCAAAACACGATTTTTGTACATTTTTTTAAACAAAATTTACTTTCAGATTAACAGTTTACTTTTATCAGATATTAAGTTAGATAAAGATTTTCGAAACAAAGTCAATGTCAAGAATCAATTATTTCATTCATTATGACAAATATGCAAATTTTCTTACTAGACAGAAGTCTGTGTACGTTATGAACCAACCAATTAGGCTGAAATTTTTAGAAATATTCAAAAAATACTATTTTTGTGAACCTATTTCGTCCAAGAAAATTATATCCAATAATCTAAAAAATTGAATATGATATAAAATAAAATTTTGGTTTTTATGAACTAAAAATAAAAAAAAAACAATTTTTTTAAGTGGGTAAAACCCAAAAAACCCCACCCGGGTTTTATTGGGTTGGGCAAAATATCCCAGCCCTGGTAGTGAAGAGAGGAGCTAATTTTGTGTGAGCGGAATAAGAGTGCCCTCCTCGAAGTTTTAACCCTATACGACCACGAATGAGGAAACCGGCGTTAATGGTTTAGGTTTATATTTTTTTTTATAATTGTATTATTAACGATGTATACGATATCTCTACACACAATAGCAGCTTAAGTCGACATAAGAAAAAAAATTATGATTGTCCTCTTCAAGAACCAGCTTTTTTAGTAACAGGGGTTCAAATCAGGAAACTAGAAAATGCGTTATAGTAATTTTTCTAACAGCTTAAGTTACTTTGGTTAAATTTTAATTTAATATAAAAGCTTAAGTCAACATAAGTGTTTGGATAGCTTCTAACATAATGTCAACAGATTAACTTATGTCGACATAAGAAAAGTAAAAATATTATTTTTGAACTTAAAGATCGCTCAAACTCTTTTTTAAGACTAATTTATGTCGACTTAGAAACAGAATAACACTTTTTATAATTTACCCTTATTGAATTAAACAATATACCCCTCACACATATTTCATAAAAACGAGACGAAATTGGCTTGTTCCCAATTCCGATTCCTAAGTTTTCTATTGAATTCAACAAAATACAAACAAATTAAGTCGTGAATTTGATTTCGTTATGAATTTGGATTCAAATTTAATGAAACGTAATCCTCTAAGAGTGAATTACGCCAAATTTCAGCATTAAAAAATTGTTTACGGCTTTAAATCTTCTTGTTTGTAAGCTGTGAACATGATATGATGACATGATGTAAGTGTTTTTATGGTCCAAATCGTCATGAGGTTTTATAAAATACATAGTTCTGGAAATTCTCTCATTTCTCAAAAGAATGAGAGCAATTGATGAGAACAATTGAGTACAATCTATCAAAATGACAATTAATTGAAAACATAAATTATTCAAAAATAAATTGTTGAACGATTCAAAATTATATGAAATTCATGAAATTTAAATTCAGAATATTGGGATAAATTAAGGAAATTCGATTGCCCCAACTTGTTAGTTAACGATCTAACATGGTCATTCGTTATGTAAAAGTTTTAAAATGTCTTGCATTTATCTCGTCTCTGAGAAATTCATGTTTTTAGTTTTTTTCATTTATTGCCGATAACAATTCTATAAAATTTTAAATAGTTTATTTAATCGTCAATATTTCATTGTCAGTTTGACTTTTCGAAGTGGATTCGAATTCACATTGAATTCGATAGAAATTGAGAACACGCATTTTAAATTCTATCGAATTCCAATTCCGATATCGAATTGATTTCGATCGAAAATGGGAACATGCCTGTATATTAATGATTTCTATAAAAAAATGGATAGCGGACATGGTTTTCCATCTTGTCTGATACGATTTATCTTTATTTCATCACTCTCATTCTCAAAGTTAAAATTTTTCAAAATTTAAAGAACGCGTGGAAGTAATCAGCGCCTTTTAATTTTGTTGGGTAGGTCCAGTATGTCCAACACCAGTTACGCAATCCCCAGTACATTCCAAATCAAAGCCTCTCCTTTTTCAAAAAAAAACTTGAAATGCAGTTTTGTAAATATTTCTTTTAATCCATTTTGATACGCGTATGGTCCAGATAGGTTAATATTTGTAGAATTTCCAGATGCTCCAATATTTACCAGTCCTCCCCTGCCAAACCAGGTGAGAGTACATTTAAATTGAATGCAATTTGTGGTTATTTCGCAGCATCAGTTTCTCTGCCTACCCAAAAGGCTCTGGATTCCCATCGTTTTTTTTTACGTTTTTTGTTAAAATATCAAATTATATTCCATTGCATAGTCACTGTGATTAAAGTTATCAAATTATTGAATTAGTTAAAAATGGTTTATTCATAAATTATTATCAAATCCTATGTTGATCTCGTGTGAGTCAGGAATATGCTGTAAAAAATTCATTAAGATCGGATAAAGGATTTGACAGACCATTTGGAACACATTTTTTAGGTGTCTTTTTTATATATAAGAATATGTTTTGATGGTTATTATTTTTTTAAAGGGGGTTAGTAAAATACAATTGTTTCATAGTAAAATGTATTTATGCCTATTTAGTTATTCTTACCATTTAATATTTCTTCTACTAACGAATTTGCTATCGATTCAGCCGTAATATGTTCATCAAAAGTGTACTCGTTAGTTTTGGTACTGTCATTAATATTAATAACTTCATATACTTGATTTTCCATTCTAGTAAAAATAACATTAAGCATTTGTGTCAGTGTGGCTCTGGCAGTTGTTTGGTTAACAAGATTTTTACTAGATAAGTAAATATCATAGCAAGTGCGAACAGCTTGAAGTACGGTTCCTTCATGAATTTCCACATATTGTGATGTAACAACTGTTAAAAGTGCTTTAATTATTTGCAGTTGAACATTTTCATCTGTTTGAGGTCCATTGAAGCAGTTACATATTGTATTCACAATACGATCTATCAAAAATTTGCCAGGATTAGCAGAATCTTGTATATTTCCAGTAAGATGGCCATAAGCTATCAGCTTTTGAAGACAATCAAGTGCAGTGACCACTATACGTGAAGTTTTGCTTTTACAAGCTAATTCAAATGGTAAAAAGTATTTCTCAGCATTGATTATACTTGCTTCATCATTTTTTGGCAATGGAAGAGTCGAGCAAGGAAGTTCATTACCATCTGCAATTTGCCCTGCATTAACAAGTTCAGTTTTTATATGCTCCAAGGCAGTATCGCACGATTTCTTCAATTGGGAATGATAAGACCTCCTAATATCTTTATCAGCTAAAATTTTTTCTAACGCGCGTACAATAAACATTTTTTGTGTACTCTTGGAAAATGTTAGCATAATGCGTTTTAATAAAAAAGTCACACATAAATTAAATGCATTACACGTTTAAAATGGAATAACTATATTAGTGGAGAAATATATATTGTATATTCTTAATCAAAAATCACATATATAGCACACTTTTTTCTTTAAGATAATATTTTCACAGAATTGAATTATATTTGATTATTAAAGTATTGTTAACATAAATATAAGCTCAATATTTATTACGTGTAGTGTTTGTCCGGTACGAGTGAATACAAGTAACTACTCAAAACCATAGTTCAAAAAATTATAACAGTGGTATTCAGACTGAAAAGCGGAGTCACAAACGAGTAACTTGTCAAACCGAATACACCGATCATGGTAATGTGGTAATTATAAACCGATTACTGACATCAAGTGTGAGTACCTGATTAATTTTACTTTTTATCAAAAAAACTATACGGGTAATCAACAGAGATAATCTCTGGTATTCAGACTCAGGCTCGTCTGCTCTCGACATGTCTGAACACCTGATCAGACGGCGTTAAGTGAATTGAAGATGTGTTCACATTTTTTTAATGAGTTTTTTTTTGCATTTTCGTTTCAATTGCGTTTTTACGTTTTTAAGAAATATTATACTAATTTATGATTTTTCATACATAAATTAATTTTAAAAAAAGTTATTAATATAATTATTAAATTATAATTGAAACGTATCTCTCGAACAAAAATTGTTTTATTTTTATTTAAAAGTTGGCCCAACTATAGTTTGAAAAATCCCTTTCATTCGAAAGAAAATGTATTGTTATATACTGACATCATTGTTTAATCGTTTTAATAGTTCCTCATATTTCTCCTTTTCGCACGCCATAACATAATTATTTAGACCATAAATAGTTTATTTTCCAAAACGCATGATGTTAAATGTATATGTATAATAATATGTTTACTTATTTAATCTACGATTCCACGCTCTCGTAGATCGCGTAGAAACAATTTTGTAAATGTTACCAACCTTTGCAGTGAAAACAAAACAAATATTTTTACAAAAAAGTGAAATAATTGTGAATAAAACAACTAACAATAGCATATACAAATATTTTAAAGTACAATACACAATTCCATTAAAAATTTCGAGTTTCTGTGAAAACAGTGTCCGATTATACTCTTTTTGGGCAATGCATTGGCAACATTCCTCAATTCTTCATTCAATTATAATTTCTTGAGCCCGAAAATTGAATACATTCATTCTTATTCACATAAAACAAAACGAAAAGAAGAAACATGAGCAACCTCTAAAGCAATTAAACAATGATATCAATAAGTTGCAATACATTTTCTTTCGAATGAAAGGAGTTTTTTTTTAAATATAGTTGGATCAACTTTAGAATAAAATGAAAAAAATAGTGTGCGAGATTCACACATTTTAATTATAATTTTAGAATTATACTAACAACATTTTTTTAAATAAATTTATGCATGAAAAATCATAAATTATTATAATATTTCTCAAAAACGGGTAATCTGTTCAAAAATATGCAACACCTCTCCAAATCACTTTACGCCGTCCGATCAGGTGTTCAGACATGTCGAGAGTACGAGACTTACGAGTACGAGCCTACGAGACTAAGTCTGAACTCCCCTATTAAGTTGTGCTCTCACCTAGTTTCTTGGTGCGAAGGGTGGAAAGGTGAATATTGGAGCACCTGAACATTCAGTTGTCTAAAAATTCAGGCGAGCCGGACCATATGGGTATCAAGAAAAAGGTAAATTAATTGAATCTATTAAACTGCATTTAAAATTTTTTAAACAAGTTTTTACAAAATAATTAATTTAAAAAAACTTAAAAAAGAATTACGTTTTTTTGTGTTTAATATTTTTTTCTTTTTAAAATGTATAATTAACCCGTTCAATTTCCTTTAAGATTGTGTTTAGTTAATTATAATGTTGATAATTTGTAAAAAGTAGAGTAGAGGTTATCAGAATGATACATTCAGTTCATCCGAATGAGTAGTAGTAGCTGTAGTACAAAGTCGTACGACATCTGCTGTTCGGAATGACGCTTACGACTTCGAAAAATGCGCCCACAATGATGCCGCGCGTCGTGGTTATATCGCACAATAGTGACGCGTTATGCTAATACTTTTGGTATTTGATATTTATTAGTTCTACTAACAAAATAACGAGATACGAACCAATAATTTAAAATATATTATATTTGTATATATGAACATTATTTCGCAATAAAGTAGAGACAACTTGTTCAGATATTGATATGTTTTTGAATTCAATAATATTATTCACAACATTGTACGGTACCGATTACCGAAAAACATTTAATACTGTTCCATTGTTATTGTACATTTGACACGACAACAACAACTAACACAACATACAAAAAATTTTAATATATGTGATTGGAATTATTTTTTTGTTTTCCTTTAATACCTCAATTAACTTTTCTGTTTTATCATCCATTTTCACAAATCAAATACCCGATTATAAATTGTCATGAAACAACTATCAGAGCCAAGAAGTAAGGAAAAATTTCAAGTTTAGTCAACTTGCGCGTATTCGCTTACTACCAGCGGCAGAGTACTACTCATTCTGTTCACTCTCCATCAATTCAGTACATTTCAACTTTTGACAGCTCGTACTTCTTTACTACAAGCGTCTCATGTGGAAAACACATTCGATGCGGCAGCGACAATGCGTTAAACGTCAAAATATTTTTAAATTAGTTTTTATGGAGATGATTATTTTGAATGCAACACGACGACAAGATAAAAACTGTCGTCCGTCGCAGCCGTCAACTTGTATCTACTTCTAATTTGAGAGACGACGACAAGCGTCAAATGTCAAAACGCTTTCTTTTATCTCTTTTTTTTTTGCCTCAAACTATGTTTTTAACAATGAATTTTTACATTTATATTTTTAATATCGAAGTTTTTGTATGTTATATGTTTTTGCTATTATGTTTTAAGGTATTTTTTTAAACAAAATAGTTTGTTGCTGCCGCATTCAAAAAATTTCACTGTTTAAGAAGATGACGACAGATAACTCCTCCGCCATATTGTCAGCGTGTTGGTGTGTTGCTGCTGCATCGAATGTGTTTCCCACATCATTCTGTTCAGCCAGTGAGTCTCGTACGCGTAAGTCGCGAACTCTCGACATGTCTGATCAGACGGCAAAAGTAATTTGGAGAGATATTGCATATTTTTGAACAGATTGCCCGTTTTTAGAAATATTATAATAATTCTCATTCTTAAATGTATTAAAAAAAATATTATTAGTATAATTCTAAAATTATAATTAAAATGTGTGAATCTCGCACACTCTTTTTATATATATTTTATACTATATTTAAAAAAAAATTCCCTTTCATTCGAAAGTAAATGAATTGCAACATATTAGGGGTATTCAGACTGAGTCTCGTAGGCTGGTAGGAGCGTAGAATACATGCAAATTGTTTTTGTAATTTCTAACTGGCAAACATATACGATTCGACGCTCCCACGCGAGTTGTACCTCTCGTAGATCGCGTAGAATCAATTTTGTAAATGTTGCCAACCTTTGCAGTTAAAACAAAACATAAATATTTTTGCAAAAAGTGAAATAATTGTGAATAAAACAACTAACAATAGCATATACAAATATTTTAAAGTATTATAATACACAATTCCATTAAAAATGTCGAGTTTCTGTGAAAACAGTGTCCGTTTATACTCTTTTTGGGCCGCGAAATTTCGATTCATCTGAGACAAAACAATGCAGTGGCAACATTCTTCAATTCTTCATTCAATTATAATTTCTTGAGCCCGAAAATTGAACACATTCATTCATATTCAAATAAAACAACATGAATTTTGGAAAATAAAACAATTTGTGGTCTAAATAATTATGTTACAGTGTCCGAAAAGAAGAAATACCCCTAGTGTATTTTTATACACTATACCCTGTGGGTAAGGGTATATTCACTTTGTCCTTCCGTTTGTAACGCATTAAAGGAGAGGTCGTAGGTATGGAAAAGTATATAAATTCTTGATCAGCGTCACATCCTGAGTAGATTTAGCTATGTCCGTCTGTCTTTCTGTCTGTCTGTGTGTCTGTCTGTCTGTGGAAATAAATTTTCTGAAGAAACGATAAGAGATACTGACTTGATTTAGTATTTCTATATTAATAAGCTACTTGTATGTAAAAATGGGCGAAATCGGTCAAAGATTTTGCTTTATATGGAATATCTGGTGAACTATGGTATATATCTAGATTAAATGTGTGCGATCATGTACCACCGATACGAGTTTATAATCCAAAAATGTATAACATCGCCCAATGGACAGCCCACCTCCCTTATATAGTAAACCTTCAATATGAGATGTATGGTGAACTATAGTATATATCGAGATGTATTTTTATGCGACTATAAATGTAAGGTCTGTAATGGACAAAAATGTAAATAGACATATAAAATGGTTAAATGAACAAACTATTCCGAATAATACTGAAGAGCAATTAACAACCGTTGATGAAGTTAAGTTCCTCATATTAAAACTCCAAAACAACAAATCTGCTGGTATTGATGGAATAAAACCCATTATTCTAAAAAAGATGCCAGATATATTTATTGAAATTATGACAACAATTTTTAATTGGTGCATTTGCCATGGGTATTTTCGCAAACTATTTAAAAACGCCAAGGTAATCCCTATACCAAAACCAGGAAAAGACTCAAAAGATCCGAACAATTACAGACCCATTAGTCTCTTGAGTGTCTTGGATAAAGTTTTCGAAAGAATCATACTATCCAGAGTCTTAGAGCACACTGACCAAAACCAAATTATTAATAAGGAACAATTCGGCTTCAAAAAGGACATCCAACCGTTCACCAGCTACAACATTATTATTTCTAATAAACGCAATACAGGTGTGGTGTTTCTGGATATGGTCTCATATTTAAATTACATCAATTCCAATTTCCAATCGTTTTGCAAAAAATTATAAAATCATTTCTCGAAGAAAGGTCTTTTGTGGTAGCCTTAGAAAATGAAAAGTCAACGCACCGAAATATCATCGCAGGAGTACCTCAAGGGCCCGTACTATCTCCAACTCTGTATTCCATTAACACAGCGGACTTTAATATTCCAAAAAAACATGTAGTCGCTTTCTATGCAGATGATTCCGCCGTAATCTCCAGTGGAAAACTATCCAATGGACTTGTTAAAAACATGAAGAATGCGATCCTAAGATCCAAAAAATATTTCGAAAAATGGAAAATTTAAATTAACGAATCGAAAACTCAGGCAATAATATTTCCTTTTAATAAATCGCCAAAAAGGATTCCTAGCATAAGGCTAGTAGTTGAAGGTACCGAAATTCCTATTCAACATAATGTCAAATATTTTGGAGTTATTTTTGACAGTAAATTAACTTTTAAAAGACACATTCTACAATCCATTGATAAAGCTCTAAAATGTGGAAGAGCCAACGCGAAGTTGAACATTAAGAATAAACTCCTAATATACAAAATGTGTATCAGACTGATATTAACATATGCGTGCCAAATCTGGTCAATAAAAGCTGCAAAATGCCACAAAATGTTTAGATTTAGTTTTAGTTCAAAAATGTGGTAAAACTGAATAAAAATAATAAGAATAAGAGATAAAAGAAAAAAAAAAAAAACAACAACAAATTAGTGCGTGAGTGAGCAAATGGCTGACTAACGAGTAGTAGCCAGAAGAACGAGAGAAAAACAAAAATACGAAACTTTGTTAAAATGGCAAGAAATTTGGTGTAAAAAATCGAAAAAAAGCTGAAATTAAGGCTAAAAATATATAAAAAAAATAATATTTAGAATAGATAAAACAAGAAAATTTGGTAATCTGTGCGTTAATTATCGCGCGCGTTTCATTAAATGTTAACCCACCACTAGGTTGAGTACATTTACATTTCCCCTCTGTAAGCGATCTCTCCCGCGATCCACAACTCTGGTGGAGTTCGTTCTCTCTTCCCCTCTCTTTCCACAGGCACAGGATCCACAACGATGAAAGATCTTTCAGCGTGGGAGCAATAAGAACAAAAAAGTGAGTGTGTTAATTCTTCTTGTTTTCTAGTTCGCGAATGGTGAACGTCAATGAGAGAGTCTGCATTGAACATGTTCGAACCACTCTCTCCCACTCTCGGTTAGTTCGCTTATACAAAATATGTAACAATAACAATGCAGACTTTAGGTTGCAATTGTGGCTTCATGTTTTTAGTTTAGGGTTTTGTCCATGAACTAGACCATTATTTCGCGATTCGAATTTAAAATTGTAAATTTTATACAATTTCTACGTAACAGTTATCAAGAGAAAAAAAAGAATAAAAATACAAAAAAAAATAATAATTAAAAGGAAAACAAATTTTAAATAAATTTTATAAAAAAAAAAAAATGTTAACTAATTTTATGCCAAAATATAATTAATTAGAAATATAAGAAGATAAAGAAAATGAATAAAGTTCCAATTTTAATATTCATATGCGAATGCCTCAAACGCTACCATCAACAAATCGTCTGTCCGTGTAGTGTATTTTGTGGGATCATCGCTCAATACTCGGTTGGAATCACCACGATGATCAGGTTGGTTGGGCTAGGAGTTGTCATTCGAACATCTTAAGGCAACTCGAAGAGGTTGAGATCATGGCTACCGATACCTTCCACTTCTTTCTTTCTTTTCCCCTTTAATTTTTACTCTAATTTCTTTGCACGCACTAGCCGTTTCGGAGAGTAGTGGCTCAGAGCAATATTCAATATGGCGAACAAGACACCGGAAGCAAGATCCCACTCCCAATTGCCGACGAACCGGAGCCGGAACCTTCGCGTGCATCCGTTTACGGTCCTTGCCACATTACTCCGCTCTTCTCAGCCGCCTTTAGCCAAGAAAACTGCTTATACGTTACAATATGGAATATCTGGTGATCTATTCTATAAATCGAGATGAAATTTTGTGTGATTGTACCACCTTTAGAGTTTACATGCCAAAAACCAGAAAACATCACCAAATGCACACGCCTACCTCCCTTATTTTTGTTATATATCTATATGGTCTATATAGGATATCTGATGATCTGTACCATATATCGCTATGAAATTTTGTATTTGATCAAGTACTACTAATATGAGCTCACATTATAAACATCGCGTAACGGACACGCCCACCTAAATTAAATTTGATATAAAATATCTAGTGAACCATACCTCATAAAGTTAAAAAAAAGTTTATCCGTTTTTGCGTGATGAAATCAGTGGTCACAAGCCGTAACCGCCTAAGTCTGTTTTTCAAAATTTTCAGGAGAGCAGAAAGTAATGGGGTTAGGTGTTTCTTTTTTACATTTTTTAAGGAGTCTAAAAAAGATACAGACATGAAAACTTGATAGCAAATAGATTTAGACACGCTGAGCACGATGACACTAAAATCTCAATTTTGTCCTAACTCAACTTAGGCGGTTATGGCTTGTGACCACTGAAATATACATAAGTTCACATATCGCCCGATGGAGTCGCCTACGTCAGCATATAATTAAGACGTCTCATACCAAAATGAAAAGAAATCGGTTATCAACCACCATTCCTACTGATATAACCTTAATATATCTAATTATGTTTTATGTATTAGATACATTATAAGAAAAAGAAATTCAGAATAAATTATGGTTAAAAGTTACTCTGGCTGCAGTTTTGGGTGTAGGGTGTAGGATATAAGTTTCGACCCCGGCCGAAGTTAACGCTTTTACTAGTTTAGATTGAAGTTTCTCTATACGTGGCGGCCTTCGACCGTGCTTGGGGTTTACATCCTACAGTATGTCCAATAGCGGCTATGCGGTCCAGTAGTAGTAGTGTGTTTTTTTTTATAAATTCTCAATTCTATCACTAATTAAAGTATAACATATTAAACAAAAATACAAATTATTGGTCTTTACAGCCCTCGAGGGGCTTTGACCGAGCTACTCGCAATCATTGGTGTTATACGTTTGTAATGTTTTTACACCTATGAAAGAGACCTACAAATTAATGCCGAATCCGAGTGGCTGAGGTGAGAGCTTTTTCATGGCACTACTCTCGAAAGTTTGCCATTGCTCGCCGAGAGGAGGCCGTAACGAAAAATTGATGTTGGCGCACTTAGCCACTGAGCCACGGCCCCCAATATTATACTTACCTTTAATTTGATACCCACATAGTCCAGATCGGTTAATATTTGTAGAATTTACAGATGCTCCAATTTTCAGCTTTCTCATTATAATATAATTTATATAATTTTCATACGAGCTTACGCGACTTAATACTCCTATTATGTACGTATTATGTATGTACTATTATGTATGTATGTTCAATTAATAATAGCTGTGTTTTTTTCATAAGCGAGTTCCAAAAAACATTCGTTTATTCTGTCAATTTCTATCGGAAATCTCTTATTACTCGCTTAAATAATGCGAGATGTGTTTACTCGCTTAGTGAATAGCCGAGTAAATGAAAAAGTGCTGCCAAAGCAAAATCATCAAATATGGCAACAAAACTGTAAGTAGTAGTGGTGGATGAAAAACTATAGTTTTAGTACCGAAATATTGGAACGATAAATTTTAATTTTTGTAATTAGTCATAAATATGTAATATTTTAACAAAATATAATATGCAAAAATGTATAGCTAGTGTTATAAAACATAAATGATTATTGATCAGTATCGGGTATTGAATACTAGTTTTGAGTACAAACGTTTTTATATGAAAATTTTATACATCTCTAATAGTGCGTTCACACGAGCCAAATTTTCGGCTGAAAATCAGATTTTCAAAAAAGCCGTTCACACGACAAAATTGATTTTCATACATCAGATTTTCGTTTGGCGGTATTTCTTTCCTTTGTATTGGTGTGTATTTTACACATGTAGTTGTCGACTTCTTGTGTTGGAATGAATATGACATCAGGGTAAAAGATTATTGTTAAATAGTACTATTTTCAGCAAAAAACACGTTTGCAAACCGAAAATTACTTGATTTTCGATGAAAATCAGCTGAAAATCAGATTTTCATTTGACAGTTATTCCAAGGCGAAAATCAGATTTCCGGCTGATTTTCAGCGAAAATCGATTTTGGACCGAAAATCAGCTCCGTGTGAACGCACTATAAACTGTCAAAGAAATTCAGAAAGAGAAATTTTCCTTCAAAATTTGAAATTTATTTCAAGGCCAAGCTCACCAAAATTTCTTAGATGACAATTTAAGCGACTTATTAGGGGTATTCAGACTCAGTATCGTAGGCTCGTAGGAGCGTTAGAATACGTGGCAAATTGTTTTTGTAATCTACGATTCTACGAATCTACGATTCCACGCTCGTACGCGAGTTTGTACCTCTCGTAGATCGCGTAGAATCAATTTTGTAAATGTTTGCCAACCTTTATAGTGAAACAAAACATAAATATTTTTGCAAAAAAGTGAAATAATTGTGAATAAAACAACTAGCAATTGTACATAAAAATATTATAAAGTATTATAATACACAATTCCATTAAAAATTTCGAATTTCTGTGAACAAAATGTCCGAGGTACTATTTTTGGGCCGCGAAATTTCGATTCATATGAGAAAAAACAATGTAGTGGCAACATTCTTCAGTTTGTCATTCAATTATAATTTCTTGAATATTCACATAAAACATCATGCATTTTGGAAAATAAAACTATTTATGTCTAAATAATTATGTTATAGCGTGCGAAAAGGAGAAATATGAGCAACTAATAAAACGATTAAACAATGATGTCAGTATATAACAATTCATTTTCTTTTGAATGAAAGGGATTTTTCAAACTATAGTTGGACCAACTTTTATATAAAATGAGAAAATTTGTGTGCGAGGTTCACACATTTTAATTATAATTTTTAGAATTATACTAACAAAATTTTTTTAATATATTTATGCATGAAAAATCATAAATTATTATAATATTTCTCAAAAACGGGCAATCTGTTCAAAAATATGCAACACCTATCCAAATCACTTTACGCCGTCTGATCAGGTGTTCAGACATGTCGAGAGTACGAGACTTACGAGTACGAGCCTACGAGACTGAGTCTGAATACCCCTTATATCATTAGTTGGTGTAAAACATTACAAACGCACTGTTACGCAAAATCCGGAATCCCGATAATTCAAGCGTAAGCTGGCAACAAAGGGCGAATGAGCGTGAAAGAAGATGCGAAATGGAATAAAACGTCATTCATGCACTGACATTCGAATTGAATGATTCCCCCTATTCTTGCCTTAATTCTCGGCCCAGTGATGATCGCGTGAATTTACTTGCAGAAACAAATTAACAATTATATTAAATTTGGCCATTGCTATTAGTTAAATTGTTCTCTGTTAACACTAGAAAGCCATTCATTCGGCCATTCGACCGTTTTTCGTTTCAAATACCTATTTCTTTTACACGGTAGATTGATTCAAGAAAAACTCGTGTAAAAAGACATTGATCATATGCAAAATAGGTGATGGTTCCTGGTTCTCTAAAATCTATTAAATTAGAGAAAAACTCTTTGCGTATAAAAAATTTCTTTACCAAACACGTTTGATTGCATTGATAGTTCACAAAATATATATTGCAAAAAGGTAATTCCCTTAAATTTGCACAAAAAGGGAATTCCCCTAAATTTATTGCTATTTACAATTGCTCGGAACAGTAAATTTGCTTGAATATAAATTAAAAAATTGTTCCGTTTTGAAAATGAATTGAAAATATATTTTTAATAATCACAATTCGGAAACGGAAACTGAATTATTTCAAAATGTTTCCTTAGAAATATACAATATACAACCGTTATAATATACCGTTACAATATAGACCGTTATAATCCCCGACCAGTCGGGCTGCCCTCTTTGCAATGTTCCTCTCCCATGAGAGTGCTGCGGCGCAGTGTGTAGGTGCTGTTGCTACGCCAGTTTTTTCCGGTAGTTCCCGCGATAGGTTTTTAATTTTGTTAATGTCCATATGAATCCCACGAGTAGGGGTCAGTTGAAGCGGCCAGGTATCAGCGACGCTCCGTACGCAAACTATCCAGGGGGAATTAGTCGCATTACACCCTGGATTATATAATTTTCAGCGCTTAGTACGTCACTCCTCATCAGATTTTGGGTAGAGAGTTATATTAGAGAATTATACTAGAGAGCATAAAGAGAATATACTAAATTATTCGAGAATTATATAGGCCAGTGAGCCCTGCAACTGAAGCCCCGGTGATCGGTACCCGGTTAGATACGTGTCTGTCAAGTAGGAGTATTACTAGCCTATTATTTTTCCACTACCAACATTTCACCCAAACATGCCTATCTCCTATTTGTCCCCCTTATGTGTGTCCCAATATAATTTACTGTATTAAATACTGCTATTGAGTTATTTTAAAGTGTATAAGAAAATGTAGAAAATTATATATTTTGTTCTTCTCGATTGTTGGATATTGTTTCTTATAATTAGAGATGACTAATAACAAATCAATCAACAAATCGGGCAGAGGCTTTTGTTATAGTCTTCACTCCTCTGTCGGGTCGTCACTACTCTCAACTTCTGGACAATTTTTAGAGTTTCTTTATAATTATATTATTATATATGGGTAATTTATATGGGTAAAATGTTGGGGCAAAAAATAAAAGGTCCTGGTAGTACATGACCTCTCTACGGGTCACTCCTGGCGAGTAACATAAACAGAAAAACTACCCCTCTACGACTCTTCTCGTGGAAGATATCTTCTATCTGTTTATGTGAAATGTTTGCACTATTGACTACTTTGGGGCCGCTGCGCAACGTGTTATCCCTATCCGGTCGGGACAAAATTTGTAATCTAATAAAATTGGCAAGTATTGATTGCCCTTGCCAATTTTATTAGGTCTTATCGCAGTTTTTTCCTATACAACAGTAAAATAGTACAATTGCTGATCACTCTGTCCAACATAAAAGACCGTTCTCATACTCAAGTGCTTGTTAAAAAGTGGTTGGTTACAATTATTGGCTCATCATGCAAACCATTTGCACATATACCCAGGGGACTCCACAAGGAGGATGTGTGTCAACTTTGACTTTGCAATAGGTAAGTACTGATAGTATATTTTTGATGTAAAAAATTATGCGGTATGCTCTTATAGCGCGATAGACAACACATTTTTAAAGCAGAAAATAGAAAAAAAAATCAACACTTCTCTGGGCTATATTATTAAGGTTAATTTATTTTCTAAATATGAGATTGAAATATTATGTAAGAAATTACATATCCAATTATTTTGAATTAACTTTTATAATTCAGATTATGATTTACATGTACATATGTTCTTAAAATAATTAAATGTTCTTTATATAAAATGCTATAATATGCTTTTTGCTACTATGTTTACTATTTTTATTTTTAAGTTTGATTTCCAAGAACTTCAATTTCATTAAGAAAATGTTGCATATCGTATTCACTTAAAAATGAATTTTGGAGAACTAAGCGGAAGAAATTAGGGTAATTTCGTAATGGTTGGTAAGTGATCATCATGGACCCTTTTTTAATCATTCTCTCCTTTATTTTAGGAGCAATAATGTTTAATTGTTCTTTAAATTCATTGTTTCGTTTCATATTTCGTAACTTTGGAGGCACATACCAAAAACATACATTAGTGCACTCAGGATTTTGAATAACTAGTTCGAATCCAGGCCTCTTTTTTAGTTCATCTACAAAGTACATAGACATTCTAAAAAGTTTATTAATATGCTCCTCGAGACCGGAAGTTCCTTTTGCTTTCCACATGAACCAAAATTTAAAAACATCTGCTCTTCTACCGCATTGTATATGTTTATCGCCTGTATCGTAGTATGTATTATAAAATTTATCTTTTTGAAATAAGTACGATGCATTTGTAGAGTGGCAATGGTTTAATAAATCTTTATGACGTGTTAAAAATGTAGAGCATTGTGTGAAGCAGTAAGTAATTTATGCGGGTTCCATGTCACAGAATCCGATCTATCGTAAAAGAAAATAAATTTATTACATTCTATAAATTAATGAAACTTAAAGTTAATAATAAATTTTTACAGTGCTTGATCTGTAAAAAGTGTTATATTTTTTTTATATATACCTTTCAATTCCACTTAGAAGTGTTTTATGTTGTCTTGAAATTAGTGCCCCACCACCCCATGCAGCATCGACGTGCATCCAAATATTATACTTTTTGCATATTTCCGCAATGCCATTTAAATCGTCAAATGCTCCCAATACTGTAGTTCCTGCTGTTGCTGAAACCATGAGGGGCTGGCAACCATCGTTTATAATTTTTTAATATTAGAATCAAGCATTTCGAGATTCATTTTGCCATTGCTATTAGTTTTAATTTTGCAAACATTTTCACTCCCAAGCCCCATAAATATGGCAAGTTTTTCTATAGAATAATGTGCATCTTCCGAAGTGAATATTATTAATCTTCGTCCAAGAAGAATTCCCTTTTCCTGCAAAAAGGAATGTATTTCGATTTAAATCTAACTAAAAAGTAAAAGTAAAGAAGTAAAAAAAAGGAAAAGCTGACAGATGTCAAGGACTCGGGTCCTTTTTATAAGATTTTGTTCACACATCACAAATGTTTCTGTTTAAGATGTTAAAATACAAACTCTAGCATTAAAATTATAATATTGATTCATTCAGGCCCGTTTTATTCAGCTTCAATTATATTAACTATTGATTAACAATTGGGAAATTTGTGAAATCAAGTTTTTTCAGTCTTTGTTAAGGTTTTTAATTGGAGATTCTCTAGTTAGTTCACGAGACGTCAGCTTTAACAACGTAATTAGCTAACTACAGAAGATAGCTCTGTTAGGCATGTTTTTCAGAGGGAATTTCAACTTAATTTGAGCATTTCGTTATTTTCACTCGTAGTAAGCTGAAAATTGTGACATTTCAAAATTATTGTTTTGAAAAATTGTGTTTTTTTATCAAAGATCATTTCAATTAGACAGAGAGCATTTCTGAAAAAATTCTCTCTGTTATTTTAGGGGTGGGTTTTCGTACTTTCTGAAATAATTGTCAGAAAACAGGAATAATAATTCAGGGATAGGAACATCCAATTTCCTCACAGTGACGTCACGAAAACAATACGTGGTGAAAAAAATCACAGCAGTTTGGGGTGAATTATTTAATTTTCTGCAACTTTTTTAACATTTTCTTTTTGCTGCTAAAACATTACATATACATATTTCAAAAACATTTTTCTTATGAATAAGAAGAAGCAGGAAGAAGGGGTCAAACAAATTTCACAATTGTTTATGAGGGATGAATATGGGGTCTACTTGGGGAGAGGATGGATAGTACTAGCTTTGAGTTTCAGTTCAGACTGCCGTGAATTATTGGCAGAGACACCAGAAGGCGATTTCACAACCATATTGATGAGACATATTTAGTTTCCCATATAATCTTTGCTCGTTTCATATCACAGTGAGGAGACGAGAATGATTAGTTATCGATCTTTTCAGTTTAAAGTTACATCTAAGTTAAATTTTTATTGAGTTTTTGAAAATGGAAGATGCAATTTCGTTGTAAAATTTAAATGTAAAATCGTTGAATGCATTTATTTTTATTTTTTTTATAATTCATCACTTTTCTTATTTAGATTAACAGAACTTTACTTCCAAATAAGAAATTTTGAGAATTCTTTATATTTACTTATGTATATGTCTTATAAAGAAACAAAATAAGTTTCTTTATTAGTATTTTTTTTAAGTTAAGTTTAAGTAGTGGGTTCGGTGTCGTGTTGGAAGGAGTGGTAGTTTGTTTCAAAAATAAAATTACCTTTGATTCAGGTGCATACTTAAAGCGAGCACAACTTATGGCGTAACCATTTGCTATTGAACCACCAGGACAAAATATTCCATCACCGAATCCATCATTTGGAAATCCAATTATACGTCTCATTTCAGATAACACTTCCTCTTCCATAAGTGTAAATACTGGTGCAACTTCATAAGTATAGACAGATGGATTTAAAGCATCAGTTAACCATTGTCCAATGAGAGCAAAAGGGTCTATGCCGGAATATAATTGGTTCACGAAATACGGATGTCCTGTTTTAACTGAATATTGAATTGTTTGCATCAAAAAACTCAATAACTTTTCTTTTGACTCAGCTTCAAATTTCAGTTTAAAATCGAAAATATCTTTTAGTTCCTCAGGAGCATGCCATTCTATCACTTTAGTATCTCTATGTGTTCCCTCAAATACCGCATACTTGATGATAATATCTAAGCACTCTCGAATAAAGTGTTCATAATTCTTAGATGGATGACTTATATAAGGATTTTGTGGGGAATTAATGTTTACTTCATTACTCGATTCAACAATTTGTTTAGCCTTGGCTGGATTAAAAGTTTGCATGGATGGCAAATTTGGATTTATATAGTTGGTTGAACTTTTTCATTATAAACTGTTGTTTTTTTCTCCCCTGCTGATAATCCTTTTTATAATTCTTATGTATTTCGCTAGTAATCATGTTTTAAAACAATTCTATTTTCGTATACTATAATTTGTATACTTTCCGCGTCTGCTTACTTTTTTGTAACTGATTCAATTAACCGCAATACGGCTTTTATAATAAAACCTCACAATATCTGAATTGACTAATGTGCCCATGTTAAATCTTGTGGTTGGTTGCAGGTGTTTTAAACACCTGCAAAATCTCATCGAATTTAATTTTCTCTGAATATGTAAATTATGGAATTTCAAGTAATTGATATGTTAATGAATGCATGAATGAGTTTATAATGAAAATAATCGTGAAACCTGTGTAAAAATATATAAATTTTTAGAGTTATATATAACAAACACATTTAACAATTTGTTATAAGAAATATATTTACATACATTTACTCACAAAATTGAAAGTACACGATAAAAATGAAAGTATTGAAGGTAGACAATTTGAAAGTATTTTTTATTTATGCAATCTTCAATCTTACTAAATGGGTAAATAATTGTTAACACTAGAAAGACCAGAGTAAACAATTAGACAATTTTTCGTTCAAAATATCTATATTTCGCACACATTAATTTTTAAATTTGTTTCCTCTCGTGACTTTTATTTTATATTTGAATTTTTCTTTTTGAGATACTCTAACTTATACCTAAAAGGACCAAGAACGGTCATTTTGACCGCTAATGTGAAATATAGGTTTATAAACAAATAAATCGCCAAAAACCACATTTAATGTTTATTATTTTATTAATTTTTCTAAAAAATAAATAAAAAGATGTCGGAATACGAGAAATGGAGGAGATATTTGGGAAGAGACTTATAGTATTAAATGTCCACAGCACAAATGTAGGAAGAGAACTCATTGAAGCTTTGGGACTATAAATCACATGGTAAGTTACATCTTAAACTTTTAGAATTTATTTTAATGTATATTCTTAATTTAGAAGATGTTGAGGAACTGATATAGCTGTAACGAATAAACAGTTGTCTTGGCTAAAGACGGCAGAGAAGAGCGAGTGATGTGGCAAGGACCGGGCGCGGATAAACGCGAAGGTTCCGGCTCCGGCTCGTCGGCAATTAGGAGTGGGATCTTGCTTCCGGTGTCTAGTTCGCCATATTGAATATTGCTCTGAGCCACTACTCTCCGAAACGGATAGTGCGTGCAAAGAAAATAGAGTGAAAAATGAAAGGGAAAAAGAAAGAAGTGGAAGGTATCGGTAGCCATGATCTCAACCTCTTCGAG
>CM029565.1:24775476-24856636 GCA_017309665.1 Coelopa frigida | reverse complement strand
TAGCTCCTTAACATTCTTTGGCTCTTTGCGTTGACTAACTGCAAGTGTTTTCTCTGGGTCGACTGAAATGCCGTCTGGAGTTAGTATATGTCCAAGATATTTCACATGAGAGCAGCAGAATCGGCATTTGGCGTTATTGACACGTAGTTTGAACTTAGAAAGCCTTTCGAACACTATATTTAAATGGTTTAAGTGCTCCAAAAATGTCGCTGAACATATAATTAGATCATCCAGATATGCCATAACATGTACGTTTGGAATCGCAGACTTAAATCGATCCATGAGGCGCTGGAATGTCGCTGGCGCATTTCGCAAACCAAATGGCATCCTTTTAAAACAAAATGTGCCAAACGGCGTTATTAAACATGTTTTATCGCAGTCTTCTTCTGCGACCTTGACTTGATAATAACCACTTTGAAGGTCGAGTGTCGTCATAAACCTGGTGCTCTTCGCAGCATGGAGCAAATCGTCCATTCTTGCAAGTGGATACCTGTCAGGTACAGTTATGGCATTAATTTTACGATAGTCGACGCACACGCGGATTCCACCATCACGTTTCGGAACCATTACAACTGGCGAAGACCATGCAGACTCGCATTCTTGGATTACTCCACTTTCAAGCATCTTTTCGATTTCAGATTTTAATTCTCGAGATTTAGCAAATGAGAGACGATATGGTGATGACGATATTGGTTCATGGTCACGGTTGTTATTTTATGAACGGCATCTAGTTGTAGGTTCATCGGAACTGCCAAAAACATCTACGTGTTTTACTAAAAGGCGATCTACCAGCAAAAGGTTGGTACGGTAATTGACTGCCATCAGATTCTTTAATTATTTTAAAATTAACTGAACAGAGTGGCGTGAAAATAGCTTCATTGTATGCTTTTGAGTCAAACACTACTCCACCAAACAATCCTGAATCTGTCTTTTTATCGGGAGTTGAGGCATCTACCGGTAAGGCATCTTTAAAAATTGCTTGTATGCTGTGCGGTGAGTAGTCGTTTTCTTTTGTTGTTTCTGGGCCAAGTACTCGAACCTCCCGACATGTAATTTTGGATTGCGGCGTTGACATATGTTCAGGCTTACGTTTGTCTGGGTGTTTAAAACTTTTATGGACTCTAACAAGTTTAAGTTTAGAGGAAGAGATTCGGCGAAATCAAACTGCTGAGACGGATTGCTCTCGAAATACCAATAGCGTTGTCCCATGTTGATGACGATTCCCGCTTGTTCCATAAAATCAGCACCAATTAACGTGCGATTGCCACTAGCGTTTGGAAGTATAATGAATTGGATATTTAGGCACCTTCCACCAATTACTATTTTTCAAATTGTCGACATGCACTCCTGCACAGAGACGCTACCATCTGCCAAGGAAATTTCACACTTGACTGTGGAGTATTTATATCCTTGCAGATCCATAATTCTCTTGAGGTTAGCGCTAGCCACACCTGTGCGTGCATCAGAATCAAAATACGCTTGACCTGGTACGCCAAATAACTGGACGTTTACTATGGGTAGTGACGTTCCAATACCGGTATGTAGTCGATGCGAGTAGTCAAAAACAAAATTTCAACTAAAAATCGGTGCGAAAAGAAGTAATCGGATTTAAAAGTCGGTATAATCGTACTCGTACTCATTTCACATATACGTACACGTATACACGAAAACCTACACTTTTAGCGCCTCTAGAAACTAAAAGCTGACGTAATGTTTTTTAACTAACAGTTAACAGTAAAATATTATATTTAATCAAATATTATGTATATAATTTAATTTATTTGATCCATTCAAAAGTCGAGGAAATCATCCGAGAATTTTTGTAATGCATTTTTGTATCAAAATTATAAATAAATAAAATATTTTAAGATATTGTCAATTTAGTCGGTCCCGTCAAAATATTTGTAACAATTAGTCGATTCAAAAAATAATCGTTTAATATGCCATTTACTCGAGTATACGAGTATTTTTACTCGTACTCGGACGAACACTAACTATGGGTATATCTAGACCTATGGCGATTGTTGACATTGAGTTAAAATTGACATAACTTGGTGCAGTCTGCGTTTTCTTACTGCACGCTGGACAGTTTGCACGAGTAACACCTGGAGCATTGCACCCATAGCAGGCCAATTTGGGTTTAACTACTGCTGGTTGTGCATATGCAACTGCACGGACTTCTTTTTCTTGTTCCTGTTTCTTAAAGCATTGGTCTATCGTATGACCCTTTTAATGGCAAAAATTACAGCGCGTAGTTCCAACCACAGCAACTTCGGCAACCGGCTTGTTCCGCTCCTTCACAAATTGTTCAGCTTCGCGTGCTTCGATCAGAAGTTCGTCAAATGTTGAAATTTTGTTGCGGAGAACCCTATCACGAATCTGAGCGTGTAGCATTTCAAACAATAAATCGATTTGCTCATCTTCAGCTGGCTTCTTCGATAATTGTGCAAATAACGCACGCTTCTTTCGGATCAAAGTATCAGTCGCTTCATTTTTCTGTTGCTTGCCTTCGAAAATTTCCGCATATATTCTCCAAGCAGGCTTAGGAGGTGAGAAGGATTCGCGAAGCATTCGAGTGACGTCGTCGAATGTTGCAGCATTTGCTTTCACACCACGCCACCACTCCGCAGCATCCCCTTCCAAAAGCATTGGCATACCATTCACAGCATCTTCATCACCGATCTTCTCCACCGCCTTGAATGTAGAAATAGCAGACACGAATTCTTCAACCTTTGAAGGATTTCGTTCCCCATTATATCGTGCAGTGCAATTACTAAATGATCCGGACCTGACATTGCATGTAGTCACGGCCATCATTAATCGTTCAATTTGATCTGTGGATAGCGTAACCATGTTTTTAATTAATTTTTCTGCAATTCTTTGACTTCGACGTGCAGACGATTCTGATGTTTCACAAATTTCGGCCACGATGTTAAATTGTAGGTTCGGGCCCCACGTTGGGCGCCAATTTATAACAGTTTTATTAAAGTTTTAAATCTTTATTTAATTTTATAACAAAATGTATTTATGAAGTATGGAATATGAAATATGAAAATTGAAGTTTGTGTAGTCTGAAATGATACAAAGTGATGTTCGTCGATCGAGTGAAACAAACGCTACTGAAAGCAACCGAATGCGACCAGCCATCGCTTGTCTACATTCAACAACTCTCAGCTGCGTTTACTCTGGTAGGATTTATGCGAAACGACAAGCCATCACTTGTCTCGAATCGCACTTACCCTTTCAGAATGTCTGTTAGCATCGATCGCCGGAACGGAAGTGAGTAAAAATGAGCTGGACCACTGCTTTTATACAATTTTGCAGGAAGCTTTACAGAGATTTTGAGAAGCTTTTGAATTTTAAGTTACATAAGAGAAAAAGAGATAGCTAATGTATAAGAATTTCAAATATTCTGGGTTGCAAACTAAGTCGCATAAAATAAATAAGTATAAGTAAATAAGTATGAAAATATATCTGCTACAATTACAAAATTATTTCAAAAAATTGAATGAGAACAGCTGTTTTCTCATACTTCAGAGAGTACGAAAACCCACCCGTAAAATAACAGAGAGATACTTTTTTCAGAAATGCTGTCTGTCTAATTGAAATGATCTTTGATAAAAAAAAAACATAATTCACAAATCACAATTTCCAATGCTGAAGCCCATGATCTTGGTCACGAAATGCACTTCATCTGCGTCTTCCTTCACATGGCCGACTGGTGAACTATTTTTTTGTTGAGAGCATTCATTTTCATTCATACGAAATTTTCATTTCATTTCATTTTCATTCATTCACAATTTTCAGCTTAACTACGAGTGGAAAAAACGAAATGCTCAAATTAAATAGAAATTCCCTCTGAAAAACACACAACAGAGCTACACAACAGAGCTATCTTCTGTAGTTAGCTAATTACGTTGTTAAAGCTGACGTCTCGTTAACTAACTAGAGAATCTTCAATTAAAAACCTTAACAAAGACTGAAAAAACTCGATTTAACAAAATTTCTCAATTGTTAATCAATAGTTAATATAATTGAAACTGAATAAAACGGGTCTAAGTTTCTGGAATATTTAAAATTAAGTCAGTTAAGGGTTAAAATGTTTTATCAAATTTCTGAAAAAATATTTCTATTTGTATACATATGCAAATCTTCATAAAAATATTTAACGCATTATTCGATGGATCTCATATTCACACCACGTATGCCTTAAATTTACTGTAAGGTTGTGATAAAAAATGGGCTTGATCATATGAAGGGCGTTGCTCATTTAGGTTAGGGTTAGGTCAGATCAGCTAACTTAAAATGGGCGGAATTAGAGTCTTGGGCATACAAAGTAACTACTTATTAACATGTAACAGAAGTTCAATGATAGAAAACGTCTTAAAATATTTTGCAGATTAATATAGTATTAATTAAACTTCCATGGGCGATGTCCTATAAGAGGGCGTAACTTATAATGTAGTACCATTCCATGGACGCTCAATCATTGGTGTTGAGCGTTTATAATGTTTTACACCAATGAAAGTGACCTACAGTTTAATGCCGAATCCGAACGGCTGGTGTAGAAACATGAAACTTGGTGGGGAACTAGAAGAAAAATTACAAAACATTCATCCAATTTGATTATATTCTATATACAACTCATTGGTGTAAAACATTACAAACGCATATTACCAATGATTGTGAGTATCATAGCCAAAAGTAGGCTAAAAATCCCTTGAATAATTTGCATTTTGTATACATTAAAACAAAAAAAAAACATATGTTTTATAAATTAAAATTTTTTTTTTATTTAATTGAATCAAAATTTTATTGGGAATATAAACAAATCATTTTTGTTTGCCTATGGCAGCGAGGACTGCCACATATACATATTTTGCTGAGGTTAGAAAAACAATACATTCAGAAATAGTAATTGATGAAATAATAAGTGCAGAAATTCCTGACCAACAAAGGCACCCCGTATGGCATCAGAAAGTCTAACATGATGCATGGACCATGTGGATGTTTAAATTTTAAATCACCCTGCATGAAGGAATGTAGCTGCACCAAGAGATTCCCCAAGCCACTTCTCAAGGATGGTAACGATGGATATCCCCTATATAAGCGAAGGAGTATTGCAGACTGTGGTGTTACAGTTGAAATAAACGGAACTGTTCTAGACAATCGCTGGGTAATACCATATATCCCCTACTTTCGCATACCTTTAACGCACATATCAATGCGAATATTGCAATTTTGTGAAATCAATAACATACATTTGCAAGTACGCAAACAAAGGAAGTGACCAGGCGACATTTGAAGTGGAACTTCTATGGGCTCGTTGTTTTGAAGGTCGCGACACGAAATTGAGCAAAGACACAAAATATACTGCGACATTTGACTATCTCTTTCTCACACATACTCTGAGTATACACACACACACACAATCTGAGTAAAAGGAAACATTTTATGGGGCACTCGAAGTTATTCATGCTTATGCGTATAATGCTTTTCTCGCATCATATGCTTTGTAAATTTCAAAT
Organism: Coelopa frigida; assembly: GCA_017309665.1. NCBI lineage: Eukaryota > Metazoa > Arthropoda > Insecta > Diptera > Coelopidae > Coelopa > Coelopa frigida. Next base: position 24,851,108 of record CM029565.1, on the reverse strand, counting down.
GCAGCCAATTTTAAATGATTGAAAATATTATTCATGAATTATTTTTAGGATTTGTTTGGTAAGGAATTATTTAATTTAAAAGAACATTAGATTTCTTAAATTCATTTTTTTAAATAAAATATATAAAACATCTTTAATTTACATTTGTAAACTCGGGACAATGGCTTCCAATCAACGCGAATAAAGCCGCGCATACGAAGCGTTGTAGAGTTTCTATGAATGCATAAGAAACGTCAAGAGGAACACGTGTTCACTTGCATCATTAAATGTAAATAAAAATTTTTAACGCATCGAAAAGAAATGAGCGGAGAGGGACTGCGGGAAGTGACTCTTCGATACTTCGTGCATATCTCAATTGCGCAAATAACAATAAACAAGTTCGTCAATCAATAATATAGTAAAATTCATATTTACTGATTTCACTTATTAATCGATAACAGGTACAACCCACTGGGGAAAAATACCAGGAAATATGCTAAAATATCAGCAGAGCATTGTCGCGATTACAGAATACGGCAAAGGGTTTTGCGGAATAGAATTATTGACCAACAATCAACAATCAATCAAGTGGTGGATTGTTGGATCTCTGAAAATAGGGCATGTATATGCAACACAAGTTATAACTCCTTACAAAGAAATACGATTCCAACAATGTCATTGTATTTTGGGTTTAAATATCCGGACATACCTAATCATTTGCCACCGCCAGATTTGATATCTGAAAGGCTTATTTGGCTTATTATGGGAGGTGGGCATGTCCGTCGTCCGATTTCGCCCATTTTTACATACAAGTAGCTTATTAATATAAAACTAGCGCATATAAATAAAACTAGCATTAATATAAAACTAGCTACATATTTCCAAATGGCTGTTCATCTTCGAAGTGGAATCAGTCGCGCGGCACTATATGTTGCTTAGCGCAGCAAGTACTTCTGGACTTTATATTGTTGGAAATTTCAACCCTCCCAAGGCTTTTGTTGAATCAGATTTTGTCCCCATTGAAATGAACATCTAAAATCGGAAAAGCAACTAAAGGCACATTATGATTTTATGGCACACAAAAAATCATCGATTCAATTATTCTTCCATAAATTGCAGAGCTTTAATGCGCACTTCCAAGATTTACCAATGGCACAATTCTTCAAACATCAGAACTACTACGTTTTGTGGAAACATGGGCCCTTTCAAAAGAAATTCCTATTCCTAACTCACTCTTATTCATAGATTAAATAGTTCTAAAGACAATCGCCGCAAAAAGGGTATAATGGTTTTTGGAAAACGAATATAGCTTCAAATATATAATTTCTCTTTGAAAGAGACCACAGTTGTGAAAATCGCACGATGGAGTTAATAGCATTGAAGTGTAATGACGCATTTTCACTAATTATTAATAAAAATTCACTGTTTTTCCTTTAATAAACGTTGTATGAAGGGTGTAGGGTATGTAAATTTCGGCCTGGCCGAAGTTAACAGATTTTGCCTGGGTGGACCAGGCAAACCGGTGCGCTAGTTATTTTTAACACAACTGTTCATAGTAATATTGGTGTATCTCCAATCCAATGTAATCTCCAATCCATTAAGTCTTTGGGGAAAAGTTTAAACACAACCTTGCAGAAGATATCATTCGACAGATAGAGAGAGAGTTTCAAGGTAGTGCACATCAAGTTATGGATACAATCTATAATAGATGTTTGTTGTTGATCGAAGAAGTAGTTTTAACATTACGATGGCAGGAGCTGAAACAGTACAAGAACTCAACCAACAAGAACAGAAGGAAATTTAATCAATAGAGACTATCTGTGGGAATTAAGATATGACACAAATTTTCTGGAACATGTAGTGTCATATAATGAAAAATCACTGTCCAACGAACTATATCATTTTTATAAGGAAGTAATGGCAGTATCGATAAATATGAAGGAAATGTTTTTTTTTTTTTTGATGCACCAGGAGGAACTGGTAAAACATTTTTAATTAATTTACTACTTGCTAAAGTACGAAGTAACCATGGAATTGCATTGCCTGTTGCATTATCTGGCATCGCTGCTACACTCCATGTTACGTTTAAGCTACCTATCAACCTGCTAAGCTCAGAAAGTCCTATATGTAATATCTCGAAACAGAGCAACATGGCACAAGTATTACGCGAGTGCAAACTAAATGTCTGGGATGAAAGCAGTATGGCACATAAGAGATGTTGTGAGACTGTAAGAACTTAAGGGAGCTGGAGATTTTAGGCAAACATCACCAATAATACCCAGAAGAACACGTGCTGAAGAAGTTAATGCATGTTTAAAGGCATCCTATTTGTGGCCAAAGAAAAAAAACGTACACTAACAAAAAACATGCGTGTGCACTTGAAAGTAGTTTTTACCTCTGGGAAATTTTCGGAAGATCTGCTTAAAATAGGTAACGGACAGTATCCAGTTGTTGATGAAAAGTTGACAGTTACTAAAGACCTATCAACAGTTGTGACAAGTCGTGAAGACCTCACAAATAAAATATACCCGGAAATCGCAAACATAAAAAATAGGAGAACGGATTGGTTATGCGAACGGACTATACTAACACAAAAAAACAATAAGGTAGCTATAATAAATGTATAACTTCATTTATTATAGCTGCCTTATTGTTTTTAAATCTTTTAAACCTTAAATCTTTTCCAGCGGAGGAAATGCAATACAAATCAGTGGATGATGTAATATAAAAAGAAGATGCAGTAAAATATCCAGTAGAATTTCTTAATTGAATCCACCTGGACTCCCAGAACATTTAATTTTAATAAAAGTAGGAGCTCCAATAATGTTGCTTAACCCACCAAAGTAATGTAAAGGCACTAGACTGCAAATAAAATTTCTTCATAAAAATATAATAGAAACCATCATATTGACATTATTAATTTTCAAAGGAAATATTAAACATTTGCTCACTAAAAATCTCGTTTGGGTCAACACCGTTGTGGTCTATGAAAACACCACTGGGATGAATTCCACACGCGAATTTAAACGTCTATACCGAACATGGAAGACCGTATTATCTCGGCTAACGATTTTAGAGTGTTTTCGCCATTTGTGGGGACTTTTTATTTAAATTTAAATGATTTTTATGTTTATTTTGCCTGGCTGCAAATTCCACGACGGCGACGGCGAAATGGCGACGAGTAGTATTCAGTATTTTTGAGGTTCTCGCTCTTTCTATGACAGCTCCAGAGGGGACCGTGGGCCTTCACTCTGAAGCACAGAAGTCTAAAAATCACTGGAGCCTTGTGGACTCTCAGCAGGACGTCGAAGGTCAGTCACCGTGACCGAAATATGTACTGCGAAAGTGGACAATCAAAGAAAGAAAGTAGCAACTGCTAAATGTGAAACTAATTCGTTGTTGAATATGATAAATAATGAAGATTTTTTTTAAATCGATTTTCTACTCGTTCAATATATATCAAAAATAAAAAATCAGCACCACAAAATTTAAAAATTTAAATACAAATTTAATAATTTTAAATTCAGAAAACGTTAACAGCTTTATTTTTTATGTGCCGGACTTGCGATTTCAAGGTTAATATCACAATGATTATAAAAGTTTTTCGACCCCCTTTTTGATCACTTGATGAGATTTTATAAGTACAAAGATAAATTGACCACCATCGATACTCGATCATGATTGAGATGGGATAAAAAGATAGGCATTGTGTATGTTGATTCTGTGCATGAACCAATTTTAATATGGGAAAAAACATCGTGAATCCGACTACAAGCTCCGGTACAAAATACGCTTTTAAAATCGGTATTTCAAGTTTCAATTCGGTTTGAAAGTTTGCAAGTTTAAAAGATAGAAAGTGAAATTTTTTAAAATAAATCAAACTTAAATATAATAAACTTAAATATAAAAAAAATTAAAATAATATAAACTTAAACAATTTTCAAAAATGGATTTCAAAACTGGATTTTTAAAATACGTTTTCATCAAGTATATAAACATTTCATTGAAAACTGTAGTGATTGAAACCAATTTTATTCAATCCGCAAGGATACGTTTATGGTATCCGAACATTAATAAAACATCAAAAATAACAGATGCGCCATTGTGAGCTTAGTCGCAAAAATTCTAGACTTGTTTAACCGCATCTGCTATTTAATTTTTAAGAGTAAATATTTTAGAATAAATAAAGTAATAAATATTCTCTTTATTCCAAAAGTTTAACATTATACGTTTAATTAGCTGATTAAATAAAGCCATTTTCTAATAAAAGTAACAACAAATACACAAGATAATGTACGAATAAGCTAAGCAAATTTATATTTGAGACAATTTCTTAGTAATTTAATATTTTTCATAGGTGCATCGATATCGGAAAATATGTTATGGTTGGTAGTGTTGAAAGGACATGTATTCATTCAGAATGGACAGGCAACAAACCAATTTGCTACGGATTAAATCAAGAAAATGACTACGCCAGTGAGTAATTATTATTTTTTATGCCAATTTATCTAATGAGGAATATATGCCTTCTTTAATCTGAAAAGTTTAAATTTAGATAGAACCTAAGTATAGATAAAATGACTTAATACTAACAATAAATAATTAAATTAAATGATAACTATTGGAACTTTTAATGAAGTTTATAATTATCTATCTTTAACTATCACGCTAAAATTCGAAAACAGCTGATTTTAATGGTGATTTCACATTCGTAATTCTTCGTAATTGTTTAGTTTAGATTTATATGTAAAAGTATACATTTCTTTGTCCCAACGTCTGCACGAAGCAGCTTTTATGTTGTTTCGTGTTGTTTGTATTTTTTGATGATTACCTTCGCCAAGCTTACGGAATGTGCTACGATTGTAGTACTTAGCACTTTTCGACATCGGCCACGCTTTGTGGATCGTTTTTTTTTTGTTTGCCAGTTGAGAGAGCGTTCTGCTTCTTTGCCTACTGAGCCCGATTGGTAAGAGCTGTCCTTCGCTTGATCTCCAGGCTGACATTATTTCTGCTGTTAATGCTCGTTCGCAAGTAGCCGAGTCACACGAGTCGCCCTGTCTGAAACCACGTTTGGTATTAAATGGCCCGGAGAGGTCTGCTAGTGTTGCTAAGGGTCATTTTGCTAAGTCTGATGAGCTTAACTGGGATACCAACTTCAGCTTGTGCAGGTCGCCTTTTTTGTGGATTAGGCAGAGTACATTGAGATTCCAGTTGCTGGGCATGCATTCATCCTCCTGTCTTTTTGCGTAGCAAAATATGCCTGTCGTCCCTCCTCTTCTCTTTGTATCGCTCCTTAACAGATTGTATTGCCATTGTCTGAAGAGTCGCTTTATACGCGACATTTTTCCCTGCAGTACGCAACGATTGGGAAATATGTTTCCACTGTGCGCATATACAGTGTTCCATTAAAGTCTTTGCATACAGCCCCTAGTTTAAACTTTGAGTACACGCGAAAGAAGTGAAACTCCGGTGGCTATTTAACCGCACGGACTGAATGTTTTTGATTGCAGAATACCAATTAAAATAGATCAGGTAGAACTGTATTCAAAATGTCTGGATGATGGCGACATGGCGATACTGAGAAAATATAACCGAATTGGTTATTGATAAATTATTTCATAAATTCGTCGTGAGCTTTTTTATGATGATGGAAATCAGAATATAAACATTCACTATCAGAGTTCCTCGTATCTTCGTTAGTTCTTGATGTTGATGAACATTGAGAAGAAGATGTTGATTGTTGGTCAATAATTCTATGCCGCAAAACCCTTTGCCGTATTCTGCAATCACGACAACGCACTGCTGATGTTTTAGCATAATTAATAAGAGAAATCAGTAAATATGTATGAATTTTACTATATTATTGATTGACGAACTTGTTTATTGTTATTTGCGCAATTGAAAATCTGCGTTATTTGGGAGTCACTGCCCGTAGTCCCTCTCTAATTCATTACCAAACAAATCCTAAAAAAAATTATGAATAATATTTTCAATCATTGAAAACTGACTAAATGAAATTTACAAAGCGTATGATGCGAGAAAAGCATTATACGCATAAGCGTATAATGCTAATTCGAGCGTCATATAAAATGTTTCCTTATACTCAGAGTGTGTGAGTGTGTGTATACTCAGAGTATATGTGAAAAAGAGATAGTCCAATGTCGCAGTATATTTTTGTATATATAGTGTCTGCGCATTTCGCGTCGCGACCTTGAAAACAGCGCGCCTATAGAGCCCGCCTTTTATTATTTCAATATTTATTTTATTTATTGCCATCGGACCCTCTAAATATGAAAGACGCGGAGAGAATAAGTTCATGTAAAGACGGCCTGTAATTCTCACATATGGAGAACGGCTAAAATTCAAGCGCATAATTGCGCAATTCAAGCGCAAAACATTAGTCCCAAGCTTCTCCAAACTAATAATAAAAACGCTATCCTGAAACTGTACAGAAACCTGTGAATTAAGTATTGCACACTTCTCAAACAGCCAAACAGCGTTTAGATTAAATGCTTCAACCAATGAAATATACACAAATGAGTCCAAATATTTCCAATTTGTTCATTTTTGGGTCTGTTGACAGAGTTAGAGTGTGGAAAAGGCCAGGAGAAGCTTACAACTTTGGCGAACGTGTATTAGTATAGACCAGACTGGCTTTCATCTGCATTGGAACTTTGAAATAATAAAGAATAATGGATTGTTGAGTATGCATTTCCTTTCTGATAGAAATTTTTAATAATTTTGATTTACATTCAGCAAGATAATCTCCCTAAGGAAATGTCCCATTATATTAAGATTTACTTGTAGTACAATGCTCTAAATAAAAAAAATTTCACAATCTCAATCCCTTTGAGGCAGGGTTGTCGTTTCGAATTTTTCGAGCGAAGTGTTAGACAAGAAAAAGTGAAGTGAAACGGAGAAAAGTGAAGGGTTTTGTAAAATGTATTAATTCATACAAATTCATAATTAACACTTAAACATAACATTGATATTTATACAAACTCTTCAGTTTGGGAATAACTGCACGGTGTTGTCGGCATTCCAGTATTGAATTTTTAGAAAATGTCTATCAGAAACGTCTTTAGAAACGTCTATCAGAGATTCTGACGAGTAAAGAATCGCGAAACTATATGTTTTTACAACAAATTTTAAGAAAAGTTCATTATGATTCAAGTTTTGAAAAGTGAAGTGTTTCCAAAAAAAGTGGAGTGCCGTAGTGTTTTGGGTCAAAGTGAAGTGAACACTTCGATTGAAGTGACTTCGACAACCCTGCTTTGAGGATATGTGGAACTCATCTCATTATCCCGAAGACTTAGCTGCAGTAGGTTATTCAGTAAGAATGGGCGAAAATGGAATCAAGCTATGCCTAAATCAATGTCATACTACATTAAATACATTATTAAAAATAAGGGCTATAGAAACAAATAATTAAATTCATTTTTCTAATTTTTTTTTACAATTTTTTTATTGGTGTACGAAAACTTTATTGAAATCAAATTTGGTACTTTTCTCTGTTTTAGGTTAATAACTTTTAAATAAATAAATAAATAAAAATTATAAAATATTGTTCTTGCATTGAAGAAAAAACAAAAATACATTTAAAGTTTTTCAAAATTCCTACTACTTATTATTGAAGATCAGAAAACTGAAAGTGAACATTTATCGTTGCCAAAAAATATTAAATAAATAAAAAAAAACCTCGCGAGCTCCCACAAAAAGGTCCAAGCGTATGCAGAAGGTGTACTCATCATGTAGAAACTGGGGGTAAACACCAGCCTGGGTTTTAGTGCATTTTTCAGATATTGATAGTTTCCACTTGAAAAATTTGGTTAGGTTCGGTAAAAAAAATGATTGAGCCGGCCCCAAGTGGTCCAATTTTGGAAACTTTCACATAAATCGTTATAATAGCTTCTCCGGGAAGACATACCTACCTACATATCTACCCCCTATCTGCCCCCCTTCTGGGGATGTCCATAAAAAACTCAAAATTAGGAAAAATTTAGAAAAAAATCCTCATACTGGGGAGTTATGACTCGTAGAGGGGTCAAATGTGTACCAGGTTCTAATTTTTTCCAACCCCCAACATTATAACCATACATACCTACCCCCCTATCTGCCCCCCTTCTGGGGGTTCCCATACAAAAACTGATCAGAATGGGATTTCATGTATTAAATACTGCTATTGAGATATATTAAAGGTCATATGGATTTGAATTTGAAAATTATACTTAGCCAGCATTGAATGTTTCCAAAGCTCTTAGTTTGTTCTGTTCCAAATTCAAGCTTCATTTCTAATTATTACTTATAGCCAAACGGGTTTTATTTGTTTATTGTTTGTTCCGTATTCGAAAATATATTTTTCAAGTTGAAGTGAAAATGGCATCGGGTTCTTCAAATAAAATTGCTTTACGTCCATATACCGAAATGTATATAATTAGGCAACCGAGCATGCATGCTCAAATTGCCATCGAACAAACAAATGCTGAAAATGTTTTATTTTAATATAAGGTGTCGACGTATGAACGCACAAGAAAGTGCATTATTAGTGGCTGATACAGGGATAATTTTTTAGCGTCAAGTTGCAATCAAAATAGTTTACCGGGCCTACGAAACAAACTGGATGATCTTTTTGATATCGCGAGTGCCGATGCTCTGATGACCATGAAAAATAAAGAAGATATAGAATTTCTAGAAATGAAGCTTAAATTTGGAACATATTTCCAAATGGCTGTTGCTTGTAGTAGCGCAGTAAGTACTTCTAGAATTTATATTGTTTGAAATTTTAACCCTCGCAAGTCTTTTGTTGAATCAGATTTTGTCTGCATTGAAATGAACATCTAAAATCGGAAAAGCACCTAAAGGCACATTATGATTTTATGGCACAGACAAAATCATCGATTCAATTATTCTTCTATAAATTGCAGAGCTTTAATGTGCACTTCCAAGATATTATCAATGGCACAATGTTTCAAACATCAGAACTACTTCGTTTTGTGAAACATGGGCTCTTTCAACAGAAAATTATAATGTTCACTCACTCTTATTCATAGATTAAATAGTTCTAAAGACAATTGACGCAAAAAAGGTATAATGGTTTTTAGAAAACGAATATAGCTTCAAATATATAATTTCTCTTTGAAATAGACCACAGTTGTGGAAATCGCTCGATGGAGTTAATAGCATTGAAGTGTAATGACGCATTTTCACTAATTATTGATAGAAATTTAACAGTTTTTGCCTGGGTGGACCAGGCAAACCATTCAAATCCGTATGACCTATGGGGTCTCCCAGAAGGTGGGCAGATAGGGGGTAGGTATCTATGGGTAAAATGTAAAAAAAATTTCAAATGTATGTAAATGTAAAAATATTTTCAATCATTGAAAACTCACTAAATTAAATTTACAAAGCGTATGATGCGAGAAAAGCATTATACGCATAAGCATGAACAGCTTTGAGCGTCCCATAAAATGTTTCCTTATACTCAGAGTGTGTGTGTGTATACTCAGAGTGTATGTGAAAAAGAGATAGTCTAATGTCGCAGTATATTTTTGAATATATAGTGTCTGCTCATTTCGTGTCGCGACCTTGAAAACAGCGCACCTATAGAAGTTTCACTTCAAAAATTATTATTTTTATTATTTTAATATTTATTTTATTTATTGTCATCGGACCCACTAAATATGAAAGACGCGGAGAGAATAAGTTCATGTAAAGAAGGCCTGTAATTCTCACATATGGAGAACGGCTAAAATTCAAGCGCATAATTGCCATGGATCCGTTTATACGTGCAAAACCATCAGTCCAAAGCTTCTCCAAACTAATAATAACTAGCGCACCTGGTCCACCCAGGCAAAATCTGTTAAATTTCTATCAATAATTAGTGAAAATGCGTCATTACACTTCAATGCTATTAACTCCATCGAGCGATTTTCACAACTGTGGTCTCTTTCAAAGAGAAATTATATATTTGAAGCTATATTCGTTTTCCAAAAACCATTATACCCTTTTTGCGGCGATTGTCTTTAGAACTATTTAATCTATGAATAAGAGTGAGTTAGGAATATTATAGTTTTCTTTTGAAAGGGCCCATGTTTCCACAAAACGTAGTAGTTCTGATGTTTGAAGAATTGTGCCATTGGTAAATCTTGGAAGTGCGCATTAAAGCTCTGCAATTTATGGAAGAATAATTGAATCGATGATTTTTTGTGTGCCATAAAATCATAATGTGCCTTTAGTTGCTTTTCCGATTTTAGATGTTCATTTCAATGGGGACAAAATTTGATTCAACAAAAGCCTTGGGAGGGTAGAAATTTCCAACAATATAAATTCCAGAAGTACTTGCTGCGCTACTATAAGCAACATATAGTGCTGCGCGACTGATTCCACTTCGAAGATGAACAGCCATTTGGAAATATGTAGCTCCCTGACTTTTGTGGATTGTGATCCCTTTAGCAGGTACAATTGGAAATTGTATTCTCTCAATCGTCACCTGCTCAATACGTTTATATTGAAAGGATATAATCAATTTTTTATGGGCGTCCATTGAGATTCATTTGGATGTGGTCTCCTTCTTCTTCAATTCACTCCCACACTTTCATCAGGAAATAACATACATAAAGTTGTTGGATTTCTTGAAGATCTACGATTTTGTATGGAAGGTGATCGTGTCCTATAAGAGATCCTTTCCATTTGATTCTTTTGAACTCTTAGAAGCAATATTTAATCTAATAACTGTCTATATGGTTTACCATGTATCCAACATTGAGCTGTAGCTTTTGAGCTGAGCTGTAGCTTGTCAGTTGAGCGATCTTTTCCCTTTTTGGCATGTAACTCGTATCTCTGATAAATTATCACACACAAAATATCATATCGATATATTAAATAGTTCACCAGTTATCCCAAATTGAACATTTGCTTTATATGGGAGGTAGGCGTGTTCATTGAGCGATGTTTTCTATTTTTCGCATGTTGTATCGGTGATACATGATCACACACAAAATTTAATCTCGATATATACCATAGTTCACCAGATATACTATATAACCTTTTGCTTTATATGGGAGGTGGGCGTGTCCGATGAGCGGTCTTTTCCATTTTTTGCATGTATGCTTGTACCGGTGATACATGATAAAACACAAAATTTCATCCAGATATATACCATAGTTCACCTGATATGCCATATAAACCATTTGCTTTATATGGGAGGTGGGCGTGTCCGATGGGCGGTCTTTTCCATTTTTTGCATGTAAGCTTGTATCGGTGATACATGATCACACACAATTTCATCCCGATATATACTACAGTTCACCAGATATGCCATATAAACCTATTGCTTTATATGGGAGGTGGGCGTGTCCGTCGTCCGATTTCGCTAAATCGATTCAGGAGGTGACGCTGATCAAGAATATATATACTTTTCCATACCTACGACTTCTCTTGTAATGCGTTACAAACGGAAGGACAAAATGAATATACCCTTACCCACAGGGTGTAGGGTATAATTACCCACAGGGTGTAGGGTATAAAAACGCTATCCTGAAACTGTACAGAAACCTGTGATTGAAGTATAGCACACTTCTCAAATACCCAAACAGCGTTTATATTAAATGCTTCAACCTATGGAAAATGAGTCCAAATATTTCCATTATGTTCATTTTGGGTCTGTTGACAGAGTTAGAGTGTGGAAAAGGCCAGGAGAAGCTTACAACTTTGGCGAACGTGTATTAGTATAGACCAGACTGGCTTTCATCTGCATTGGAACTTGGAAATAATGAAGAATATGGATTGTTGAAATTTGATAGAAATTTTAATAATTCTGATTTCCATTCAGCAAGATAATCTCCCTAAGGAAATGTCCCATTATATTAAGATTTACTTGTAGTACAATGCTCTAAATAACTAGCGCACCTGGTCTGGTCTGCCTGGTCCACCCAGGCAAAATCTGTTAACTTCGGCCAGGCCGAAATTTACATACCCTACACCCTTCATACAACGTTTATTAAAGGAAAAACAGTGAATTTTTATCAATAATTAGTGAAAATGCGTCATTACACTTCAATGCTATTAACTCCATCGAGCGATTTTCACAACTGTGGTCTCTTTCAAAGAGAAATTATATATTTGAAGCTATATTCGTTTTCCAAAAACCATTATACCCTTTTTGCGGCGATTGTCTTTAGAACTATTTAATCTATGAATAAGAGTGAGTTAGGAATTTCCACAAAACGTAGTATTTCTGATGTTTCAAGAATTGTGCCATTGGTAAATCTTGGAAGTGCGCATTAAAGCTCTGCAATTTATGGAAGAATAATTGAATCGATGATTTTTTGTGTGCCATAAAATCATAATGTGCCTTTAGTTGCTTTTCCGATTTTAGATGTTCATTTCAATGGGGACAAAATCTGATTCAACAAAAGCCTTGGGAGGGTTGAAATTTCCAACAATATAAAGTCCAGAAGTACTTGCTGCGCTACTATAAGCAACATATAGTGCCGCGCGACTGATTCCACTTCGAAAATGAACAGCCATTTGGAAATATGTAGCTCCCTGACTTTTGTGGATTGTGATCCCTTCAGCAGGTACAATTGGAAATTGTATTCTCTCAATCGTCACCTACTCATTACGTTTATATTGAAAGGATATAATCAATTTTTTATGGGCGTCCATTGAGGCTCATTTGGATGTGGTCTCCTTCTTCTTCAATTCACTCCCACACTTTCATCAGGAAATAACATACATAAAGTAGTTGGATTTCTTGAAGATCTACGATTTTGTATGGAAGGTGCTCGTGTCATATAAGAGATCCTTTCCATTTGATTCTTTTGAACTCTTAGTAGCAATATTTAACCCTAGGATGGGCAACTGGGCCTGATGAGGCCCATTTTGAGTTTAAACATGAATATTTTTTTTGTTTCTTTATTAATCGATCTGATATTCCATGACTTCTTGCCGCTATGCTTCCTGAGTACAGAAAAAAAAAATCGAGTCAATCGGGTTTAGTTGGTAGAAGAAAATTTTTTTTTTTACTGTGTCAACATCGCCTGAGTAGGCCCAGTCCACATATATGTGTCTTTAGCCTGATTTTAGTGCGTGTTATTTAGATATTGATAGATTGCACTTTCAAATTCTTGGTTTCAAAATTGGTTAGGTTCGGTAAAAATATGATTGAGCCACATTTTTTTCCTGATCCGATGGGGGTAAAACGTAGCGCATCAGCCCCAAAGTGGTCCAATTTTGGAAACTATTCACATAAATCGTTCATAGCTTCTCCGGGAAGACTCGAGAAGGGGTCAAATGTATTACCAGGTCCTATAATTTTTCAACTCCCAATATTTCACCTATACATACCGACCCCCTATCTGTCCCCCTTCTGGAGGTCCCCATACAAAATGCTAATTTTCCATACATTACAAAAACTCACTCTAACTATTCAGGAGTTAGTCCTACGGAGCTCAATTGTATTACGAGGTCCTATTATTTTATTACCCCCAACATTTTACCCATACATATCTACCCCCTATCTGCTCCCCTTCTGGGGGTCTCCATACAAAAACTCAAAAATAAATAAAAATCTAGAAAAAAAACCCCCGTCATGACTCGTAGAGGAGTCTAATGTATAACCAGGTCCAAATTTTTTCCAACCCCCGACATTTCACCCATACACACCAACCCTCTATCTGCCCCCCTTCTGGGTGTCCCCATACAAAAACTCATCAAAATGGGATTTCATGTATTAAATACTGCTATTGATGCTATGAAAGATATACCAAAAAGTTATATACAAGTTAGACCATTTGGTTCTTCTCGCTTGTTGAAAATTGTTTCTTGTAATTGGCGATGACTAATAATAAATCTTGAAACTCCTCTTCATTCCGGTAGAAACTCTCGTTTTAGTCTTGGACCATCTTCACTCCTCTTTCTGCCGTATCGTTCACCACTCTCAACTTCTGGTCAATTTTAACAGCTTCTTTGTAGTCGTCGAGCTCATCCCAAACGGTTGGAGGTTGATTTAAAAAATCTTGAGATAACTGTGACGAAATCGCTTAATTCGGTTTCATGAAATCGTCGTTAACGTCTTTGAGTTTGAGTTCGTTTTTTTACGCTGCTGTGTCTGATTACATTAACTGCAGGATCAGGTGTCTTTACATAGCACACTTAGAACACATGCTATATGAAATGACTGTTCTCCGAATTTATAGTGTAGTCCGAATTATAGTTTTATTTCATTTCTTATACATACTTATGCATATTTAGATTAATAAATAAAATAAATAAAATTTAAAAAAAATATTTTTTTACTATCATCCTTTCATATTATCCTTTTCGGGAGGACTAACTATGCACAAATATATGCCAAAAATATATACAATATATAAGAGATCATATATAAGATATCGTAGGATATTAATAGCACACATATCTACGAAATAGCATGCAATAAAAGGTACAAACTCTCGATTTATTCGCATGGGCCTCTTCAGGCCCAGTAGGTTATGTTAGCGCCTCCGAGTGTGTTGCCCATCCTAGTGTTAATCTAATAACTGTCTATATGGTCTAACTCGTATCTCTGATAAATCTCTGTGATCACACACAAAATTTAATCTCCCCAAAGTCGGCCCCAAAGTGGTCCAATTTTGGAAACTTTTCACATAAATCGTTAATAGCTTCTCCGGAAAGACTCGTAAAGGGGTCAAATGTATTACCAGGTCCTATTATTTTTCCATTCATACATACATACCGTCCTTCCATCTGCTCCCCTTCTAGAGGTCCCAATACAAAATGCTAATTTTTCATACATTACGAAAAAACACTCTAACTATCCAGGAGTTAGTCCTACGGAGCTCAAATGTATTTTCCCCCAACATTTTACCCATACATACCTACCGCCTATCTGCCCCCCCTTCTGGGGGTGTCCATAAAAAAACTCAAAAATTAGGAAAAATTTAGAAAAAAAAACCTCATAACTCCCCAGCGTAACTCGTAGAGGGGTCAAATGTATTACCAGGTCCTAATATTTCCAACTCCCAACATTTTACCCATTCATAACTACCCATCTGCCCCCCTTCTGGGGGTCCCCATACAAAAAACTCATCAGAATGGGATTTCTTGTATTAAATACTGCTATTGAGTTATATTAAAGGTCATATGGATTTGAATTTGAATATTATACTTAGCCAGCATTGAATTTTTCCAAAGCTCTTAGTTTGTTCTGTTCCAAATTCCACTATATACTATATCCATATACCGAAATGTATATGGGTAAAATGTTGGGGGTTGGAAAAAGTTACTTTCCGGGGTAATACATTTGACGCCTCTACGAGTCACGCTGGGGGAGTTATGAGGTTTTTTTTACATTTTTCTTAATTTTTGAGTTTTTGTAAGGAGAACAGATAGGGGTCAAAAAATAATAGGACCTGTTAATATATTTGAGATAGGTGGTACAAAAATAATAGGACCTGTTAATATATTTGAGCTCCGTAGGACTACCTCATGGATAGTGAGAGCGATTTTTTGTAATGTATGAAAGATTATGTATGGGGACCTCCAGAAGGGGAGCAGATAGGGAGTCGGTATGTATGAGTGAAATGTTAGGAGTGGAAAAATTTATTGTTATTTGCGCAATTGATATACAAATGTACGAAGTATTGGCAGTCTGCGTTATTTGGGAGTCACTGCCCGTAGTCCCTCTCTAATTCATTACCATACCAATTGTTTACGCCAAACATCGAATCACCGCCGTCAGGTTTAGATTCATGTTTGTCTACATGTTGACAAACATTGTTCAATGTTTTAGGGCTTTGTGTAGGTGCATATAGGAATCGTCGGAAAAGTCTCCACTTTATTGTGTGGAAGGGTCACGAACTCATCCGAAGTTTTCCGACGACCACTCACTTTTTAGATCACATAGGTGATACATCAGTTTTGGATCTCACCAGAAAGAGATCACGTTTGCTTCACATAGGTGAACGACGACTTAAGTTTTGGATCACATAGGTGATTATCATATTGTATAAATAAAGAATATTTACTGCTCCAGAAATTTACAGTGTTTTGATTTTCTGCGACATCAATTCTTCACAACGATTTTGCTGCGGTACGAGTTTGGTTGCCGTTTTTAATTGCCGATTTGCCGGACGGACAATTTAGTTGTGCCGACGGCATTTCATTGCGCGAATCATCAACCGTCAGCCCCGCTACTAAGCCCAGAGCACCAGCGCCAACTTTAATTATTTACTGGCCAGCGCGCTCTACATTTTGGTCCTTCTAGCCGGATCTTCGCTGTCACACCAGTCATCAGTTCCAGAGCCATCAGCAAAAAAAGGTGCGTGGAACATATATAGTTTGATTTGGTGTCCCCTCTCGCGTTTTTAAAACTAATAACAATAAAATATTTGTTTATTCAAATTCGCGAACTTGAACCCGAACTCTCCGCGAAAATTGTCAATTCGCCGCAACTCAAAACGTTTGAGTCGAAAAAGTGCTAATAGTGTTAATAGTCACACACATCTTTCCTCTTTTTCAACAGTTGTGCACAGTGGGTCATAGAGACCAAATTTTACTGTCCAACTGGTTAGCGGTTCATAACCAATAGTGGTTATTTAAGTTTTCCTCGCGATCTTGACAATTTGCTGTGTTTATTTTGGAAAATTGAAAATCCAACATAAGCATACAAATTGTGCGAGAAAACAAAAGCCCCACTGTAAAACTGCTCGATATTCGATCGCTGCAAACAAACAGTGCAACGAGTTGCAACGACACTCGTTCCCTTCTTACACACTAAGCATAGTGCAAGCCACCCGCACACTCACGAATTGATCTCTCCAATTTCGTCTTCTATCTCTGTTTGTCTCACGGGCACAACAGAATAGAAGACAACGAGAGTCTACGCGTCGCCAGAGGCACGCGCAACAACAACAACACAGAAGAGAGTGGAAAAAGTGCACACACCGTACAAAAAACGGACGGTCTGCACAAGCGAGTGCAGACAACAACAACCACACTGCGAGCGGTGCGCAATAAGAGAGCGTACCCCCAACACAAAACAATTAGGCAAGTGGCCTTAATTTTGCAAATACACCCAAGCGAAAAAGTTAGGCAAGTCGCCTTAATTTAATATAATATATTTGAAATATATTAAATTATATTTTAATTATATTATATTTTTATATATTTTCGTGTTGGCCTGAGTGATTTGGGGATCACTCAGAAGAAAATTTTGTTTTTGTGTGCGATATTTTTGTTGTTTTTTAAATACAAATTTAAAGATTTTTGTTTGGTCCGTGTTTTTAGTACTAACCCAAGTTAAATATGTCCTCATATGAGACTTTCATTCGGGTTACCGATGATGTTGTCGTTTTCGAGTCTGAATTTGATTCAACTCCATTGTCCGATCACTCTCCTTTCACACTTGAAGCAAAGTATTGTTTCCATGTCCGAAATCCCACGGTGGGCGGACATGGACAATTTCTTGACGAATCGTTTCCAGACGTTGGAAACAGTTTTAGACATACGAAGTGCCACAACTTCAAGGGCGTCTGTGAAAGTTACGGCTTCTCAAAATAATTTCGACACAAGACGCATAAATTCCCACTATGCAAATGTCAATAAGGTGACATCTTGCAGACTTTGTTCTAATGCACATGGTATTAGAACATGTCCTAGATTTTTTGAGATTACAGCAAAAACACGGTTTGCTACAGTTCGACGACTGAACTTGTGCCTGAATTGCTTGTCGTATTCTCATAAAATTCGAGATTGCAAAAGTGCTTTCAATTGTGGAACGTGTAAACAACGTCACCACACGCTTTTGCATCGCGATGCTTCCACTCGGTCGACTTCGGAAGAGTCCAGTCGACATGGAACCTCGCGCCCGTCTACCTCTCAGGTACACAGCCCTGAAGGTAGCCCACAACAGTCTACTTCCGATAGCTCTGAAATAGTTCAGAGTGACGTGCGGGGGTCCCCCAAGGTGCTTCTGGGTACTGCGATGGTGACTATTTGTCACAATGGAGTCGAGTACGAAGCCAGAGCGCTAATAGATCCTGGTTCTGAAGGAACCTTTATTTCAGAACGTCTGCAAAACGTTCTCAAAATCCCCTACACTCGAGATAGTGCACAAATCTCGGGCTTGAATGCGAGAGTCGCCGTTCAAGTCTCGAAACGGTACACGGTTGTGATAGGTTCTCCAAAGGATTCCAACTTTAGAATTAAAGTATCGGCTTTAATTCTCTCGAAGTTGACCGGAAACCTTCCAACCACTTCGATCAATCTCTCCGTGGTTGATCAAATACCGAATCTCAATTTAGCCGACAAGAATTTCCATCAGAGTGGAAAAGTCTATGTCTTGATTGGTGGGGATCTGTACCCACAAATCATCATCAGAGTGACGTGCGGGGGTCCCCCAAGGTGCTTCTGGGTACTGCGATGGTGACTATTTGTCACAATGGAGTCGAGTACGAAGCCAGAGCGCTAATAGATCCTGGTTCTGAAGGAACCTTCATTTCAGAACGTCTGCAAAACGTTCTCAAAATCCCCTACACTCGAGATAGTGCACAAATCTCGGGCTTGAATGCGAGAGTCGCCGTTCAAGTCTCGAAACGGTACACGGTTGTGATAGGTTCTCCAAAGGATTCCAACTTTAGAATTAAAGTATCGGCTTTAATTCTCTCGAAGTTGACCGGAAACCTTCCAACCACTTCGATCAATCTCTCCGTGGTTGATCAAATACCGAATCTCAATTTAGCCGACAAGAATTTCCATCAGAGTGGAAAAGTCGATGTCTTGATTGGTGGGGATCTGTACCCACAAATCATTTTGGAAGGTGTTCGACATCAAGTTGTAGAACACTTAATAGCCCAAGACACGGTCTTTGGATGGATTCTCACAGGCCCTCTACCGTGTCAAACATCCACCAAAACCATTATGTCTTTCTTCACAGAAGTTTCGCTTCCTGCTCGACTATACTACCCATCGGGGATCAGTCGACGTAAGTGGAATTCCCCAACACACGATTCGAGAGTTCGGGTCGCGGAAAACAGAACCACTGGATTATCGAAAATCCAGCAACCGTCGAGCAATGTTCTACATGGTGTTTGCCATCTGAAGCGTTGCACTGATAAGTTCAGATGCAACTGCAAACATCACTCGATGCTGCACGGGCATTCGGATGAAGAAATAAGGCACTTAGAATCTTCGCGGGCCGATGAGAGTCTCCGTGAACTCAGGGAAAAATCTCCTGAGTCACGTGATCCCCGGGGTGATGGGGTCGAGGGCGGTTTCCTTTCGGAGGGAGAGTCAGTGATCCAGAAGCGATCGTGGCGTTCTCTCCGGGAAGAATCGACCGGGGATGAAGGGCTGGAGATCGAAGCGCTCGTTGAGGAGGATCCTCACCGTCCCGCGGAAGAGCAACCTTCTCTCCCCCCTCCATGCACCGAGCTCGTGAATCCTTCTGCGAGTTCGGTGCGACGAAACGATGGCGCCGGTCACGGGACTGAGTCTTTCGTCCCTCTTTACACGCTGACCGCAGGAGAACGGAGCGTTTGGATCAGCTTTCGCTGCGCCCTCAGAGACAACACCCGCGCAAGACAGTGCCAGAGCGAAATGAGAAGCCTCGACGTTTTGAGGGCAAAGCCCACAAGCGCATTCATCAGGACGGAACTTCCCTGAGCATGCAAGAAACGGTGGCAGGAATGATGCCCAGAATGGTACCGCACCTGGTTGCACAGACAGCAAATTAAGCTGGACCACCCCGGAAATTACAAGGTTAACCACCCCATCTGACACCAAATCAAACCTATATGTACCACGCCCTATCTTATTATGAATTACAAACTTTATGTATTTTATGTATAGTAGATACTTAATTAATTCGTTTGCAGTGATGCTGCAAGGTGGGCGGAATGTTTACGCCAAACATCGAATCACCGCCGTCAGGTTTAGATTCATGTTTGTCTACATGTTGACAAACATTGTTCAATGTGTTAGGGCTTTGTGTAGGTGCATATAGGAATCGTCGGAAAAGTCTCCACTTTATTGTGTGGAAGGGTCACGAACTCACCCGAAGTTTTCCGACGACCACTCACTTTTTAGATCACATAGGTGATACATCAGTTTTGGATCTCACCAGAAAGAGATCACGTTTGCTTCACATAGGTGAACGACGACTTAAGTTTTGGATCACATAGGTGATCATATTGTATAAATAAAGAATATTTACTGCTCCAGAAATTTACAGTGTTTTGATTTTCTGCGACATCAATTCTTCACAACGAGTTTGCTGCGGTACGAGTTTGGTTACCGTTTTTAATTGCCGATTTGCCGGACGGACAATTTAGTTGCGCCGACGGCATTTCATTGCGCGAAGCATCCACCCCCAGCCCCGCTACTAAGCCCAGAGCACCAGCGCCAACTTTAATTATTTACTGGCCAGCGCGCTCTACACCAATCCTAAAAACAATTTATGAATAATATTTTCAATCATTGTAAACTGACTAAATGAAATTCACAAAGCGAGATGCGAGAAAAGCATTATACGCATAAGCACGAACAGCTTCGAGCATCCCATAAAATGATTCCGCAGTATATTTTTGAATATATAGTGTCTGCTCATTTCGTGTCACCTTGAAAACAGCGCGCCTATAGAAGTTTCACTTCAAAAATTATTATTTTATTAATGAAACTGTACAGAAACCTGTGATTGAAGTATAGCACACTTCTCAAACAGCGTTTAGATTAAATGCTTCAACCAATGGAATATACACAAATGAGTCCAAATATTTCCATTATTAAAATATTGTTCTTGCATTGAAGAAAAAACAAAAATGCATTTAAAGTTTTTCAAAATTCCTACTACTTATTATTGAAGATCAGAAAACTGAAAGTGAACATTTATCGTTGCCAAAAAATATTAAAATTAAATAAAAAAAAACCTCGCGAGCTCCCACAAAAAAGGTCCAAGCGTATGCAGAAGGTGTACTCATCATGTAGAAACTGTGGGTAAACACCAGCCTGGGTTTAGTGCATTTTTCAGATATTGATAGTTTCCACTTGAAAATTTGGTTAGGTTCGGTAAAAAAAATGATTGAGCCGGCCCCAAAGTGGTCCAATTTTGGAAACTTTTCACATAAATCGTTAATAGCTTCTCCGGGAAGACTCTTAGAGAGGTCAAATGTATTACTGTTTTACGGAGCAGACCCGCCAACTGTCACGCCCAATAATAATACAAAATTTCATAGTTCGAAAATTGTATCACCGAATTCGTTCCAATTTGAAATTTTGTATGTGGATCTTAATGGCGGATAATTGAAAAATGGCAGACTATAATCAATAATGAAACCGCCCACTGTCATGTTTTTAAAGTGACATGGTGTGGACCGTTCAACCGATTTTTTTGAAATTTGGCATGTGGATCTTAATGACGGATAATTGGAAAAATATCGCCTACATATTTTTAAAATGACTTGGTTTTGAAACCGTTCAACCTATTTTTAACCCTAGAAGTCATTCTTCGTCGAACGCGCCGAAATTGATGAGACTCATACCATTCAGCTAATCATAAAAGGGTTTAATGATAAGTCACCCAGTATTGCAGTTCTGAACCCTGCCACTTCAATGTAGCATTTGAAGTCATTGATTCCTCGCTACGTCCAAACAAGGACACACTTCTTCGTTGATACCGGTAGTCCAGCTATCTTCGTTCAGTATTCTAAAATTCCGAAACAATCATTAAATCACAACACATCATTTACTGGATACAAAGATATTAGTAATTTTAAATAAAATTCTTATGGCCGAGTGCCACTTATTTTCAAATTTTCTGGTATGATTGATTTGTCATTTTGGAATGTGATTTCATGAAATTATTAATTTGAGGAAAAATATTCCTTTGTCTAAAAATGTTAAGGACTGACGTTCCGATTAGTTTCTCTTCTCGACGGTTGTATTATCGTGACAAACAAGATGTTAGTCAAATTATTCAGAAATTACTTAATGAGGGATAGTGATTCTCCGTACGCTTTTCCAATTATGTAAAAAAGAAGCCAGGTGAAGTTAGAAAATGTGTTGATTATCGTGCCTTAAGGCGGTTGTCCGAATTCCCTGTGAGTCCATTGAGTTTCCTGTGTTATCCATTTATCATCCGGGAAAAGAAACTGAATTGCATTGTGATGCAAGTTCAATTGGGTTTGGGAGTGTTTTACTTCAGAAACAAGAAGATGGGAAATTTCATCCAGTCGCTTATTTCTCAAAGCGCACAACTGAAACAGAAGCCCGTTATCATAGTTTCCAATTAAAAACTTTATCGATCATTTATTCCTTGCGACGTTTCCGAACATATTTAAAAGGAATTGCGTTCCGTATAGTAACAGACTGAAATTCTCTAGTTTTAACATTGGATAAGAAAAAGTAACCCCGTATAGATAGGCTCTGGAGTTAAAAACTTACGATTACACTATTCTGAATAGAAACGGTACTAGTATGGGACATGCCGACGCTCTAAGTCGAGTTTTGGCGATTCAGAATGATGATATTGATATCGCACAGAATCATGATGAAAATATTATTCAGTTAAGAGACAAATTAATAGAAAACTTTTCCCTAGAAAATGGAATTGTATATCGTAAGACAAAAGATGAAAGGTTATTGTTCTATGTTCCGCAAGAAATGGAATCGAACATTATCCGGAGCGTTCATGAAAAGTTAGGGCATTTAGCGGTTACTAAATGCATTGATCAAATTATGCTTCATTATTGGTTTTCTGATATGAAAACCAAAATAGAAAAGTTTAATTGTCTATTCCAATTTGCACAATATTCCGAAGAAACCAGTTCCGTTCTATTCGATTCATATAGATCATTTCGGTCCGCTTCCATCTATTGTTTTTAAACGCATTCACAAAATACGTTAAGCTATATCCAGTAAATTCCACGAGTACGAAAGAAGTGTGTTCGTCGTTAGATAAATATTTCGATTATTACAGCCGACAAAGAAGGGTCATCAGTGATAGGGGTACATATTTTAGAGAGTGTGATAAAGATCATGTAAATATAATATATATATCATGTAAATATAATGTTAAATAGGAAAATAAATTAATTTAATGAATTATAATGTTAAAATATAAAAAAAAATTAATTGTTAGAATTAAGTACATATAATCATAGAAATAATAATAGTATGTAAGATATATATCGATCGGGTCGATCGAATGTCAGAATGGCCGAGTTGTAATAGTTAATAAGTATTTGTAATAGATAGAATAGAAGAATAGATAAGAATAATAAATAGTTTCGTAACACTGGTTTCCAATTGTCGAGCCAATTGAAAGAGGTTAGTTACGACACGACACGAACACGAGGCGATTGTTCTAGAAGCCAAATATCGTTTCTTTTATTTAAAATAATAACCATCCCATACAATAAGTATTTTGTTTTAAATAAATTAGTTAAACAATTTAATGAATATATTTTTTTGGAACCAAAACCTCGATTTCGTATGATCAACTTTTTTGTACATTATTGAAGTGAAACTTCTATGGACGCGTTGTTTTCAAGGTCGCGACACGAAACTCTGCTCACTATATATACAAAAATATATTGCGATATTAGACTATCTCTTTTTCACACACTCTGAGTATACGCACACACACTCTGAGTCATGGTTGCCGCGCCAGAACTTTTGAGCGAAGTGCAAAAGTGGAAAAAGTGATGTGTCTGGAGTGTGGTGAAGTGATTTCATGATTTTTAGTCAAAGTTCTAAAAAAACTAGTCATTTGGTGATGACCAATGGCCAATACTTAATTTCAGAAATCGTCACAAAATTAGTTATCAATTTCCAAAAAATCTGCGTATAGCAAATTTAAGTGTTTTCCGAGAAAGTGGAGTGTCGTAGTGTTTGAATCCAAAGTGAAGTGAAACACTTCAATTGTAGTGCATTCGGCAACCCTGCTCTGAGTATAAGGAAACATTTTATGGGACGCTCGCAGTTATTCATGATTATGCGTATGATGCTTTTCTCGCATTATACGCTTTGTAAATTTCAAATGAAGCCAATTTTCAATGAATAGTATTCATGAATTGTTTTTAGGATTTGGTTGGTAATAAATTATTTAATTCAAAAGAAACATTAGATTTCTTAAATTCATTTTTTAAATAAAATAAATGAAACATCTTTAATTTACATGTGTAAATTCCGGTCAATGGGTTAATTCAACGCGAATAACAAAGCGTATACAAAGCGCTGTAGAGTTTCTATGAATGAAAAGGAACACGTGTTCACTTGCATCATTAAATTTAAATAAAAATTGAAATGGATCGAAAAGAAATGGAGCGGAAAGGGACTGCGGGAAGTTACTCAAAAATAACGCAGATTTTCCAATACTTCGTAAAATTCATATTTACTGATTTCTCTTATTAATTATGTTAAAACATCAGCAAAGCGTTGTCGCGATTGCAGAATGTGGCAAAGGGTTTTGCGGAATAGAGTTATTGACCAACAATCAATAACTTCTTCTCAACATTCATCAACATCAAGAACTAACGAAGATACGAGGAACTCTGAACATAGTCAATGTTTATATTCTGATTTCCATCATCATAAAAAAGCTCACGGAGAGTTTATAAAAAAAAGTCATCAATAACCAATCTATATTATTTAAATAAGACAGAACCACATTGTTTGGTTGTAAGCGTGTGAAAGGGTTAAATAAAATTATATGCGGTTAAATAGCCACCGAAGTTTCACTTCTTTCGCGTGTACTCTGTTGCACTCATATTTGTTTTTTATACGCAGGGTATTTTAATCTTATATGTATAATTGGCGTGGTTGATAACCGATGTATTTTAATTTTGGCACGTGGGGAGCTTTTTCTATTCTTGACGTTTTCACAAAATATGTCTTTATGGGAATTGTATCGGTTCAGCGATATTCATTTTAAAATGTGTGCTTATATTGTTAGAAGCATGGAGTATAGCATGGTTTGCTTTATTTGGGAGGTCGACGAGGGCGACCTTATAAAAATTAGAACTGGTATTAGTATTATACAAAAATACATCCCTATCCAGATATTCTATATTACATTTTTGCATTATATGGGAGGCACATAAATTACAATACAGCAGCTTATACCATTTCTTGACAAAACTGATTTCTACATATAGACAGAGAACCACACACAGACGGACGGACGGACAGACAGTCAAAGCTAAATCACCTCATGAGGTGACGCTGATCAAGAATATATCTTTGAACTTTTGACAAAACAACTTAAGTCGAGATATGATAATTTTCAAAAATTTTTTTATCATAATAATTTTTAATATTAAAATTTAATATTGAACAACATTTGGAAAAAATCAAAATCATATAAAAATTAAAGGTGACGCAAATCTACTCGAGCTAAGCTAAGCTAAGTGCGATCCCGCCTTCGCCAACATAACTTTTTATTTACGGCCTCCTCCTCTCGGCGAGAATTTGCCATGAAAAAGCTCTCAATCCAGCCTTTCAAATTCGGTATTAAACTCTAGGTCTCTTTCATTGGTGTAAAACATTACAAACGCACAACACAAATCGTTGCGAGTAGCTCGGTCAAAGCCTTTCGTAGGGCTGTAAAGGTCAATAAATGAATACCAAGCCTCTAAACAATATTTTAATATTTTTTGAACAGTTGTTGAAGCTGTAAAATTAAGTGAGATGATGTCAACATATTATAATTAGAATTCTAAAATATATTTCATATGATAAATGTTAATTATGTTAAAAAACATTTTTTCTTTCAAAGTGGAAAAACCTCCTACTATCCTTTTCCGACATGAAAATGGACCGATTTCTCAGAGTAATGATGGAAAATTGATTGTTTATCCAGGAACTACTTTGCATATGGAATGTCTATGGATGAGACGCTTTGGTAATCCAAAATGGAATGTCAGTCACGAGTTTAGGTAAATAAGTATATGTATAATTAAAAATTTAAATTAAAACAGAAAACACTTTATACAGAATTTATCCTGAAGGATGGGTAACAGACGCAGGTCGTGATTCTACTTTGGAGTATAGATTAAGTATTTTTAATGCTGTAGAAGATGATTCTGGTACGTACACATGTCAGACACCAGCACGACATGAACATTCCGTTGAAGTTGTTGTGAAGGCGATAAACTGCCCGGAAATTCCAATCCGACGAGGTTTAATTTTGAGTACAAGCGATACAAAATTGAGTACAAGAGTTCTGTTATCATGTGCTAATGGCAATTCTCTTATTGGTGCATCAGAACTGTTTTGTTTGCCTAGTGGAAATTGGAGTTCTCCACTACCAGTTTGTGAAAGTGTCGAATGTGGTGATATACCGTTTCAGAGTAACTTAACTTTTCCTAGAGTCGCAATACTATCAAGAGAAGTAGGTGGACGAGCCTCATTTTCATGTGCTGCCGGTTATGGTTTAAGAGGGCCATCAGAAGCTATATGTCTACCATCTGGAGAATGGGCAAGTCCGTTTCCCATATGTATTGAAGTACAATGTGAATATCCTGGTGCACCGCAAAATGGTTACGCACAAGGATCTGCACCTTATCGTGCAGGTGATGTTGTGCAGTTCAATTGTAATCCAGAGTATATGATGCAGGGTCAACCAATAATTGCTTGTCAAGATAATGGTCGATGGTCGGGAGGAATTCCAAAATGTGTTCAAGCTTGCTCATATCCTGGAACTGCTATTAGCGGACGAATGTCGTCTGTAAAATTTTATTATGCTATTGGAGAAAGCATAACGTTTACATGTGATGCTGGTCTGGAAATACGTGGAGCCAAGATTTTAAAATGTTTACGAAATGGAAAGTGGTCAAATGCTATACCAACATGTACTTCTTCAGATGGAATTAATAAAGTGTCTGTTATAGGATAAATAAAGAACTTTTTTCTAACTAATAATCATTAATTATTTCATTAAAATTGTGGCGAATAAACTTTAAAAATTTACAGAAATTTTTTAATGCTTTAATACTATAGGAAATTTTCATACAATTTTCATCAGAAAAAAATTCAATTGAATTGAAGCGACCAAACGGTTTGAGACACATATTTTACATCATAGAGGTATTTGTCACGGTATGCGTCCATGCGTATGCCATGCCATGCTATGCGTTGTCTAATCGGGCCATTACTCAAGTCCTATGCTATGTTCGGTAAAGGAGTTGCCATGTGTGAATGGTTACAATATTAAAATTCACATTTATAATGAATAGTTTTTCGTTATGGTAATACTGGAGTAATTGAATGGATATAGATTTATATTTGTATTTTTTAATTTTGTGTTCTTTGTGATTAAATAAAACAGATTTGCATTCGGAGGTGGAAGGTTCAACTAATAAATGTTGATTTCTATGAGCACAGCAGGTTCCAAAATATTTAAGTATCCGATCCAGAACAAATATAAAAACAAAATCTAACACTGCAAGAAAAACTCACGTTACACAACCCATGTTAACAGCTCTTTTACATAAGAGGTATTCAGACTCAGTCTCGTAGACTCGTAGGAGCGTAGAATACGTGCAAATTTGTTTTTGTAATCTACGATTCTACGAATCTACGATTCCACGCTCGTACGCGAGTTGTACCTCTCGTAGATCGCGTAGAATCAATTTTGTAAATGTTGCCAACCTTTGCAGTGAAAACAAAACATAAATATTTTTGCAAAAAAGTGAAATAATTGTGAATAAAACAACTAACAATTGTACATAAAAATATATAAAGTATTATAATACACAATTCCATTAAAAATTTCGAATTTCTGGGACAAAAAATGTCATATAGTACTATTTTTGGGCCGCGAAATTTCGATTCATATGAGAAAAAACAATGTAGTAGCAACATTCTTCAATTTATCATTCAATTATAATTTCTTGAATCCGAAAATTTAATAAATTCATTCATATTCACATAAAACATCATGCATTTTGGAAAATAAAACTATTTATGTCTAAATAATTATGTTATAGCGTGCGAAAAGGAGAAATATGAGCACTAATAAAACGATTAAACAATGATATCAGTATATAACAATACATTTTCTTTTGAATGAAAGGGATTTTTCAAACTATAGTTGGACCAACTTTTAAATAAAATGAGAAAATTTGTGTGCGAGGTTCACACATTTTAATTATAATTTTTAGAATTATACTAACAACATTTTTTTAATATATTTATGCATGAAAAATCATAAATTATTATAATATTTCTCAAAAACGGGCAATCTGTTCAAAAATATGCAACACCTCTCCAAATCACTCACTGATCAGGTGTTCAGACATGTCGAGAGTACGAGACTTACGAGTACGAGCCTACGAGACTGAGTCTGAATACCCCTTTAGGAATCTATTATCTGCAGAACGCCATGCCATCCTAAGTTTTCACTAATCGTTTGTACAGAACTCCCTTTGAACATGCCATGCTATGCGTTGACTAATCGCGCCATGAGTCAGCATTATTTTATTTTGTGACGCAAATTATGTGTTTACTTATTCCGATGTGTACTTGCTCGAAGTGTGTTCGGAAAATAATTGTTGAACGGTAATTTGAAAGTTCCATTTACACATTTACTTTCCCGTGCTACTTCGTTCTACAAAGAAAATTGTAATATTATGCTATCAAAAACACGAGTACACATAGAGAATGCATTTGGAATTTTAGCAAATCGTTGGCGAATATTGCATACGCTAATTCCTGCATCTCCAAAATATGCAGATAAACTTGTGTTTTCTACAATCGTACTCCATAACTTTTTGATGGTGCAACATGATAACTATTTCACCGATGATTTAGTAGACCACATAGAATTCAACGAAGACGTAGAAGGAAGATGGATAAACGAAATAAATCCATTGCAATCATTGGCCTTCATTTTCGAACCGGACTCTTTCGTTCGATTTGCGTAATAGTCTGAAAGAGTATTTACATACCAATTATTAAAAAATGTCTTTCAATTAAATGTAATACATAATTCATATTTATTTGCCTTGTACATCATAAATTCACTTAAACATAAATATTTCAACTTACATATAATAAAAAAACGATTGCTATAATTAAAACTAATTATATTTTTGACTTTCATTGTACTTATCCACTTGGGACACTTTGCCGCATGTTGGAACGTTTTACAATGTTTGCAAGACAAGCAAATAGCATTTAAATTTCGTTTCCGAATTCCTATTCACGAATGTTGCGCATGTTTCTTTAATTCTTGTTCCTGCAGTTTCAAGGAACTCATTAAATTTTGCACTTTCCTGAATAATAAGGAAGGAATAATTTCCTAAATAATAAGGAAATAAACAAATTCTATAATATTATATATAAAGTACTAATGTAATACATAAAGATAAAAGAAAAAATCTTACCTTATTATTTCTCTTAGAACATTCGTACAGCAGAAAATTTGCTGATAAATATGAAAAATAACTAGTAAGAATTTCGAATAAATTTAGATGCAAACTTGTGTAAAACACATTTTTCTTTAATACAAGAACAATAAATGATTATTTTTATTTATTAATTTCAAAGTTATAGCCCTTAACTTGAAAAAAGTCACAAATTTGACTCCACAAAAGTCTTCGTACACCAATAATGAAAATTGTTCAAAAAATACAAAAAAATATTACAAATTATTTTAATTATTTTTTTCGTTTGACTTTATTTTTTTTTTTTTTTTTAACATATTTAATTTCTATTGAATCTTCTCTTCTAGAGACTAACAAAAAGTATTTCAAATCTTAAGACTAATTATTGGCTACTCCTCGATTTCTGGGGAGTACTGTTGATGTACGGTCCTCAAAAATTACAGGGATGGTAGGTCGTTTCTACGTAGGCGGGATGTGCTGCTTGGGTTCGCCAGGGAGTTCGCTAATGGATTAGGATGGTCTCGTAGTTTTTGAAGATATTTGGTTCTGATGTGTGGAACTACATCTTTCACCATAGGTGAAAGGTTTAGGTTTAGGTCTCTGTGGATATTTTCGTTTCGGATATACCAAGGAGCTCCGGTTATGGTTCTCAGAATCTTTGATTGTGCTCTTTGTATAAGTTCAATGTTAGTTGAACAAGCATTTCCCCATAGTTGGATACCATATGTCCAAATAGGTTTTATGGTGCTGTTGTAGAGGAGTACCTTGCTTTCTAGGGTTAGTGGAGTTCTGTGGTTAATAAGCCAGTGGATGGAAGCGGCTCTTAACTTGATATGGGTTCTCTTTGCCTCTATGTGTTTACGCCATGTTAGACGCCGGTCTAGGTGGATCCCAAGGTATGTGACCTCTGATCCTTGCGGAATAGGGATGCTGTTTAAGGTTACAGTAGGACACGTGTTTACTCTTAGTGTGAATGTGACATGCTTACTCTTCTGCTCATTTACTTTTATGCGCCAATTCGACAACCATTTTTCAACGGATTTTAAGTGGTATTCTAGATCTATTGATGCTTTAATAGGACATTTATTGGTACTGAGTATTGCGGTATCATCAGCAAAAGTAGAGGTAACAATCTTGCTATTCGTTGGCAGGTCTGACGTGAATACGATGTACAGGATTGGACCAAGTACGCTTCCCTGCGGGACGCCCGCCTTTATTTCGTAGTCTTTCGTAATGCATTCTTTGTATTTGACGCGGAAGATTCTATCAGTAAGATAAGATTTCAAGACCTGGTGGTAGTTTTCTGGGAGTAAAAGCATAATTTTGTACAGCAAACCCTCGTGCCAGACTCTGTCGAATGCCTGAGCAACATCGAGAAATATGGCGGAGCAGTATTTGCGGTTCTCGAATGCATTCCTTATCACATTGGTGATGCGGTTTACTTGCTCTATTGTTCCATGTTTTTCACGGAAACCAAATTGGTGATGAGGAATTATGTTTCTTTCTCGAAGATAGGGATTAACTTTTATCAGAAGCAATTTTTCGAAGAGTTTGGAGAGGCACGGAAGCAAACTGATAGGTCTGTAGGAGGACGGTAACGTATTGTCCTTGCCTAGTTTTGGAATCATTATTATTAAGGATTTTTTACAAGGCGTGGGAAAGTGGCCCAAGCGAAATATAGCATTGAATAAGCTAGTAATAAAAGCGATTGCAGTATTAGGAAGTTCAATAAGCATTTTAGGCGTTATGTGATCATAGCCTGGAGCCTTTTTGGGGTTAAGATGTGTTTGTATAAGGGTTTTAATTTCGTTATCGGTGCTAATAATAGGAGCCATAACTTCATGATGGGTCCTATTGTGGGAAGGGATTTGAAAACCATTAGTAGGTGGATTTGGTTGGAAAACTGTGCTCAAGTGACGAGCGAAAACATTTGCCTTTTCTACTTCGCTGCGTGCCCAGTTGCCTAGATGATCTCTAATTGGAGACTCACCTTCTACTGGTGCCTTTATTCCTTTATTGGCCTTCCAGAGAGAGAACTTGCTAGAACATGTGGGAGTTTTGGTGGAGCTTTAGAGCTTCCTTTAATTTTCTAACTGCATCGGTGAGTCTTTGTTTGGAAGCAGGAGATCTGAAAGCCTGCCATTCACGTCTAAGACGGCGTTTGTTTGAAACTAGATTTTCAATGTGGTTGTTGGATATAATTCTCGCTTTGTTTGTAGCTTTACTATTCCTAGGAGTAGATAATTCTGCTGCAGAGGTGACCATTTCGTTGAATATTTGGACAAATTCTTCTATGTCCTCTTCTCTCTCCAACTCGGGATTAGTATGGATGTGACTGCTTATATATTTTTTATACTTTAGCCAATTACTTCGAAGTGAGGTTAGTCTGTAAGGATAATCAATTTGTTTCGGCTGTTCAAACACACAGAAGGTTACAGGGGAGTGATCGGAGGATAGGCCTTGGCATGTTTCAGTAGAAATCATGTTACTATCAATTTGCTTGGTAATGGCAGAGTCGATTAAGTCAGGAGTTTTTCTGGGAGCTGTTGGCCAATAAGTAGGCTGCCTTGGAGAGACAAAGTTGAGCTTATTGCGGAAGTTGAGGATTGTATTATAGAGTTGCCTGCCTTTTGGATTGACGAGGCGAGAACCCCAGTGCGTATGCTTGGCATTATAATCTCCAGCAGCCAAAAACCTGTCTAGAGTATTGAAGAAGTCCTGGAATTGCTATTCAGGAATTGAAAAACACGGCGGACAGTTCACTGCGGATAGTGTCAAGTTTTTATTGTTACATAGCAAGCATAAGGATGTAGCTTGTAGATAATTTTTTGATTATGACTCTAAGGAGTAATGTTTTATTCTATTTCGGATCAGAATACCGGTACCTCCATGAGCCTTACCATCTGGGTGATCTGTTTTATAAAATCTGAATCCTGGTATGCCAAAGTTATATCTATTAGTAAGGTGGGTTTCAACTATAAGCATTACATCAATTTCTTTTTCGGACATATAGTTTTGGAGTTCGTGTTTATGTTGGTTGATACCGTTTGCATTCCAGAGGCAAATTTTGATGAAACTCATTTTTTGCTCAGTAGAACTTGGAGTACCTGGTTTTGTGTTTTAACTAGGTCTTGGATCATGTTTTGCATTGTAGACATAAATTGTGTCATACATTGTGTTAGCGCTAGAATCATAGTTTCGAGGCCTCCCTCTTTTTGGGGATTATGCGGGATTTGATCGGCCTGAGCTGGTCCTGTTTTTACTGCACTTGCGTAAGACAAGTTTGGAGTTGTTGGGTTAAATGCACTTGGAGGCATAGCTTTAGTTATTAGTTGAGTTGTGTTGTTTGATTTGCTTTGCTTTGGGCAAGTACTTCACGTTGCCCTAGTCTCAATTTTAGGTCCCTGTACACTGGACAACCTCGGTAGTTCGCAGTGTGGTTGCCCCCGCAGTTATTGCATTTTTTTGCAAAAGTATCTTCCCGGTTAGAGGTACACAGAGAGGAGTGGTGAAGATCACCACAAGCTACACACTTTGAACATAGGTTGTGGGAGTTTATTTTTGTTTTTTATGTTGATGACTGTTTTTACGCTAAAACCTTTTTCTCTTAGCGCCTCGACTATTTCCTCAGTGTCGACATCGGCTTCTATGCCTTTAAGCACATCTACTAAACCCTTACTACTCTTTAGTTGGTATGTGTAGTAGTTTTTGTTTTGCTCGTTGAGAAATTTAGCTACAACTCTATAGTTAGTCTCGGTGTAAATCTGGATTTTCGTTTCATGAATATTTCCTTTAGTTATTGGGACTATATGGAAAGTATTGAGACCTATTAGGTTGGTGAGTTGCTTAACCAGGTCATTTGAACTGCGTTCGCGTAAGTAAATTGGTGGCGGCTTAGTGTTTTTTGTACTTGGAGCGCTAGAAGGATCATTATTTTGAGATTGGGACTCAACCAAATCGCTTAATGGAGAAAAACGATTATTACGCAAAGGATTATTATTTTGGATGTTGAGTTTTTTGGCATTATTACCATTAGGACCCTTTTCAGGGCTAAGCTTACGTTTTACCTGTATGTATCGGTCCATCCCAGTTTGAACAGTGTCTTTATATTTACCCTTTTCCATCGTGACTGAATTCACTGCGGGAGTAGTGGACAAATTCAATAATTTTCCTACGGGGTTATTTGTTCCAGTGTAGCTGTTGTTAGGGGGAGGGGAGATGCATTGCGCACTCCACTTAGCGCTTGCTGGCGAAGCAACGTGCGAGGCAGAGAGCATGCGTTCTGGTGCTGCAGTGGGAGCGCGCTCTTTGTGTAAGCCTTTGTTGTTGGTCGTGAGTGCAGTCGCTGGTGCTGCGGGAGAGGCAGTTGGCGTACTTTCGCCACTTGCTTTGGCCGTTTCGCGGCGAACTAATTGAGCGGGAGAGACTGCCGTTGCATGCGTACCAGTTGCACCGCTCTCCGCTGTTGCAAGAGATGCACTTGCTAATGCACCAGTAGCATCTGAGCGAGATGCCACTATTTTTTCGCTTCGCTTTTGCAGAGCACGGGTGATTTTTTTGGGAGAGTGTCCGACACTCATATTCCTCTTTTTTGTTTATTTTTTTTATTTTTAATAATGTCTTTAAGTTGGTATGACAATGCATCCTCAAGAATTTATGCATAGCTTGGTTCGATTTTCGCCCATTCTTCCTGAGTTACCTATTGCAGCTAAGTCATCGTGATAAAGTGATGAATCGTGCTCCTTTTTTCAAGGATATTCCACATATTCTAAATGGGATTGAGATCAAAAATCTGTGTTGATATTTGTGCCGATTTGGAGCATTGTACTACAAGTAAATGTTAGTAACATTCTTGCTGAATGTAAAATGTCTCTACCACGCCCAATTTTTCAACAAATAGATTCAAATTATATCAGAATATCAACAATTCATTATTCATTCATTATTTCCTAGTTCCAATGCAGATAAAAGCCAGTATGGCCTATACCAATACATATACCAATACCATAACCAATATCAACCAATAAACCAATACCAATACATCTTCACCACCATGATTTAAACTGTAAATAGTGTGTTTTGGGTTGTAAGCTTCTCCTAGCTTTTTCCACGCTCTAAGAACCAAAAATGTTTTCTTTGGACTCATCACTGCATTTATCAGTGTCTTTGTGTATAGTGTGCGATACTTGAACCCGGCATTTATAACATATTTCTGTACAGCTCTGCACTAATGTTTTCTGCCCCTATAAACGGATCAATGGCAATCATGCGCTTGATTTTTAGGGGATTTCCATGTGTGAGAATTAAAGGCTATCCTGACTGGAACTTATTCTCTACGCGGATTTCATATTTAAAGGGTCCGATGACAGTCTTAATAGTATATTGATTACTGTATACAAGTTTTTTTATTTCCGCGCATGATTTTTTTGAAATCTTTACTTGCATACGTGTATATAACGGAATTAGTATCATGGAGTATGTCACACGTGTTTCGTTTATTCGAGTTTACAAAGAACCGTTATCATCAACGAATGATTTTCAGAAAAAGGGATGGAAGAGCAAGTAAGTGCTTCAGTGTTCAAAGACTTTAGTGGAGTAAAATTTTGGACTTTTTTTAATTTAAGGGCTATATCTTTGAAATAAATAAATGAAAATAATAATTTATAGTTCTAATTTGAGGCATTTTGACATTTGACGCATGTCGTTGACTCTCAAATTAGAAATATATCCAAGTTGACGGCTGCGACGGACAACAATTTTTATCTTGTCGTCGTGCTGCATTCAAAATAATCATCTACATAAGAACTTATGTAAAAATATATTGATGTTTGACGTTATGACCTTGGGCTTCCATCGTGCTTTGTCGCTAAAAGAAGTTTCACTTCGTTCGTGCTTCTCAACCTGTTCACTTCGCGAGTAAAATAGTGATGGGCACGAATGATTTTGACTATCAGAGCCATTTTCGAGGCATTTTGGAACTGCATGAATGAATTCGTTCAAATGAAATCGTTCTAACGAATTCGTTCATTAATTTGAATGAATATAGTAATTAGTGTTCAGAGCTATCCAGTGATTTTAGCATTGAATGAAAAGTTCGAATAAAAAACTATCGAATAAATGAATATTTTACAACTATCGAATAATTCGATATTATTTATTCGATAGTTCAAATCACTAGAGTAAAATATAATAATATAATGCCTCCATCATCCGCCATCATCCATCATCATCTGCCATCTTTTGGAGTTCCTAGCACCGACAGTGTAAGATAATTAAATTATCATTGCCTACGAGCAGCTGCTGGAATTTTTTCCTTCTTTTTCATCCACATGAGAATTCAACCGCAATTAGTGCACAAGTGCAACCACATCACCGCAGCCACTCTCCAACGATTCCCATCGCAATGCCTACAATTCCAACAGATTCCGCCGCAGCAATAATCTGTAACAATTTTGGATATACTGTGTTATCTGGGTCTGATCTTATCGATTTCTTCTGCTCTAATTTTGTTGATTAAATCTAAATATGGGCCTGTGGTAATCGACGTTTTACCATTCAATATAATAAATGAATACATTAAGCATTGCGTTTCTCCAATTAGTGTTTCTATAAAATTGAAACACGTTTTGTCATGTCAAACATTAGCTAATTGGCCGTAAATATTTATTTTATTTTATCCAATTGTCGGTTACATCTAAATGTGTTGAATAAATTGGTTCCGTACTCTTGCAAAACCCCCTGGTATTCCAGTTTATGACGATGATAACTTGCACAAATTTTATTTGCGAATGACGATGTAAAACAATCTATCACATAAATTACTATCTTAATTACGCCTGGATGAATCTAATATATCAGAGACTGTCACATTAAATTTTTGGGAATATTTCAATAATATATTGATGAAATGTTTGATTTTTTGCATTTATTTTTTTTCTGTATCATTAGCCTGCGTGCATAGAAATTAATCTTTGTGAAGTAAAACGTCTATAGGAGCGTTGTTTTCAAGGTCGCAAGACATGTTTTGGCATAAATGCAGTTTACGACCACCATTCTGATATCAAAAACCAAGTATGCAGATTGATAACCGTATATGTACATATCATAACACCAAAATATCTCGGTGTGATCTCCCCCCATTTGGGAGAAAATGGGGGTCAAAGTTCAAAATTGGGGCCGCCCCCAAATCCACAAATGTTATCCAATCTAAAACCTATGGGCATATGGAAAACTGCATTTAAAGATTTTTCAAAATAATAAACATAATATAAAATTTTTTTTTCAATAATTTTTTTCTTTAAAATTTGTATTATTAACTATATGTTTAGTATACATTTCCTAAAAGCTGGTTTAATTTCCTATAAATTGATATATATATTGTTAATTTTTATATATAGAATGTATATTTTTTTTTGTAAATATTCTTTTATTTGCAATCTATTTAAATAATAATAAGCAAATTTGATTACATAAATTTAACAGAGTTATTTTGAACTTCATTAAGTCCAAAAATACAATGAACATATTTAAATGAACATTAACAACAACTTAAATATAAAATAATAACAAACTTAAAATAGCTATATGTACATACTTATTATCTAAATGGTAAATCTAGTGTATGATATCTTTTAAGTCTTTTAATTTCATTAGTATCATCAAGAAGTCTTATAGCTAGAGTATTGGTGTGATTACTAAGTCTAATAAGGTATCTTGCGCTGAAGTTATTTATTTCTTTTTTAACAAAAGAGACATTGAGATCTTTATGGATTTGAATGTTTGTGACAAACCAAGGTGCATTAGTAATTTGCCTTAATATTTTGGATTGAAAACGTTGTAAAATTTCAATATTTGAATTACTTGCTGTACCCCATAATTGAATTCCATATGTCCATACAGGTTTCAGTATGGTTTTATAGAGCAGTAATTTATTGTTAAGACTTAATTCAGATTTTCGATTAAGTAACCAGTACATTCTTTTGGATTTCAAATTAAGCTGGAGACGTTTAGCTTTAATATGATTTTTCCACGTTAGCCTCCTATCGAGATGCAGTCCTAGATATTTAATGCTGTCACAATTAGGAATTTCAGAGTTATTTAGTAAAACTGCAGGGCAGTTTCCTTTTTTTAAAGCGAAAGTTACATGAGCCGATTTTGAAGTATTTATTATTCCACGTTGTTAACCATAACTGAATTTTGTTGAGTGCAGATTGAACTAGATTTGAAGCCACAGTTGCAGATTCATTTGAAGCAAGTACAGCAGTGTCATCAGCATATGTAGCCAAATTTGTTATAGGCATGTCTGAAGTAAAGATCGTAAACAGAACCGGTCCTAAGACACTGCCTTGTGGCACACCTGCTCTTATTTGCTTAATATCAGATGTTTCATCATTGATTTTAACATAAAAACAACGATTTTCTAAGTACGATTTTAATACTAAGTAAACTGGAGCAGGAAGGAGTTTTTTTAGCTTAAATAATAGACCACTATGCCAGACTCGATCAAAAGCTTGCTGAACATCCAAAAACACACCAGAGCAATATTTTTTGGTTTCCAGAGAATCAATAATGACATTTACGATACGATGGCATTGTTCAGGTGTGCCGTGATTACTTCGAAATCCAAATTGATATTCAGGTATAATATGCTGTTTTTCAAGAATAGGTAACATTCTTCTTAAAAATATTCTTTCAAATACTTTCGAGAATGTTACTAATAAACTTATCGGTCTATAGGACGAGACAACGTTCTCTGGTTTGTTAGGCTTGAGAATCATAATTATTTCAGCACACTTCCACTGACTTGGAAATTGACAAAGTCTTAATATAGTATTATATATAAGCGTTAGTAACAGAATACCTTTATTAGGTAAAGATTTAAGTACTTTGGCATCCAACTTGTCAAATCCAGGAGTTTTGGTGTTATTCAACATCTTTATTTCAGAACGAACTTCATTAGGGGAAATATGTTTCAATGGCAAATCCATTTGACAGGGAATGTCTAAAAAGTTCACAATATCGGTGGTAGTGTTATTTATATCAAATGGTTGAAAACTTTATTCTAAGTGTTCAGC
This sequence comes from Coelopa frigida, assembly GCA_017309665.1. Classification (NCBI taxonomy): domain Eukaryota; kingdom Metazoa; phylum Arthropoda; class Insecta; order Diptera; family Coelopidae; genus Coelopa; species Coelopa frigida. The sequence goes on along the minus strand of CM029565.1, from coordinate 24,812,671 downwards.
AAAAGCCTTAACTTTAGACAAGCTTGATCTGCACCAAGTTCCGCTAGCGTCTTTTATTGGAACGTTACGTTTTAAATATTTAGTAGCTCTCCATAGTTTGTACTCATCGTTATTGCAACAGTTCAGATTTTTCAAATAATTTCCTAGAGAATCATTTTTAATTTCATGAAGTCGTCGTTTCAGTTGATTTGATGCAAAATTAAGGTTACTTTTATCTCTCGGATTTCTGCTTATTTTCCAAATTCTTCTTAATCGCCTCTTATTTCTGATTAATTCTCTTATTTCACTAGATATGATAACAGTGTTATTATTTTGAATAGGTTCATTGATTGGTGTTGATAAAAAGGCTGCTTCATGAATTAAACTCGTGAAGTTTTCAACTGCATTGTCAAGTTCGCTACCACACTTTAACGCTATATTAAGATTAATGTTTTTATCTATCCAGTATTGAAAGGATTTAATATCAGTGTTTGAGGAAAAAAGTTTGTTGGAATTACAGTTTAAAGTGTTCAACGTCGTATTAAAATTCATGATGATGGCTGAATGGTCTGAACTTAAATCATCATTATCTATGATATCTAGGAGGTGGTTCGCGATCCCATGGTAAACAAAGAAGTCAAGCAAATCAGGTATTTTTCTAGGGTCACTGGGCCAGTATGTGGGCCTACCAGTCGATAATGTAGAGTAATGATTGTTTGATATGCATTTGAATAGTTCTTTTCCCTTAGGATTAGCTAGTCTTGAACCCCACCAAGAATGTTTTGAGTTATAATCTCCACCAACTATAAATTTAGCACCAAAATTTTTAAAGAATGCTTCATATTGTGAACAGCTTATGTTATATCTTGGAGGGCAATAAATAGCAACAATTGAAATATCGAAATTGTTACACTTGATTTTAACTCCCGCAGCTTGAAGATAAGTTTTACAAACAGCGTCTATGACTTCAAATTTAAAGTAGATTTTATTATTATAGCTGCACCAGCATGCGCTTTATCATCTGGGTGATTAGCAGAAATAACATCAAAGCCTCTGATTTTTAAATGAGATCGAGAGGTAAAATGAGATTCAGATATCAATAATATGTCAATAAAATGTAAATGCAAGAACATTTCTATTTCTTGGGCATGACGGGAAAGCCCATTGGCATTCCATGCTGCGATTCTAAGATCTATTTGCATAATTTATTAATAAGTATTGACATCATATTCATTAATGAATTGGTTAATTCAATTTGCTTATTTAGTGCTACTTCAATCCTATTCATAATGTCATTATTATTTTGATTTTTTACCACTTGCGCAAAAGACATATTATTAAAGTTATTGTTGATATTTTCTTTATTACCACTAGTGTCTGTGTTAATGTATTCTTGCTGGACAGAAGAGAATTGAGTATTACCATGATTTTCCAATTTTTTGTTGTTTATCATATTAGACGATTTCTTTTGGAGAATCTCTTGGTAGACTTTACATCCCTTATAATTCGCAGTATGATTTTGTAGACAATGAACACACCGCGGTGGTGAATTAATATCTTTCCTACATTCAGCTGTGGGGTGATCAAGTCCACATTTAACACATCTATATGGTTTACTACAATAGGATTTAGTGTGACCAAATTGTTGACATCGATAGCATTGAATTAATTCATGGGTTTTGAGTGGTGGCTCAATTTTAACTATGCAGTTATTAATATGTACAATATCATAAACTGCTTTATTATTTGTATTTGGAGTTAGATCGACAAAAAACATAGATAAGGGATTTTTCGTCACGCGGCTTTTGATGTTGGTAACATTTCTAGCTTCGTGACCATTTGACAGCAGATCATCTTTAATGTCATCAATTGGTGTTGAGTGATGTAAACCCTTAATAACTATTCTATATGCTCTCTCTTGTTTTAGTTGATAGGTGTGGAAAATTACCTTGCTTGTATCAAAGTATTTAATAATTTTTCTATATGAATCAACAGTTTTACCATTAACCTAACTTGATCATCCTTAAGTGATTTATAAGTAAATTCATTTTTAGGTATAATAGTACAAATATTACTTATCATAGCACAAATATCTTTAACACTAGGAATAAATATAGGAGGAGGCTTAGGAGCTCCAGCTGCACTCATAACTTCTGTAGATGGTTCTTCTTCGTCTACTTCTAAAGCTGCAAACTTATTTGCAGACGTTGCATTACGGGATGTTGTTGGTTTATCGGCCACAAATGGTTTTTTATTCCTTATGGCTTTTGGTGAATTTTCCGCATGACGTTTATGCGATTGTTTGCTGGGAACACTTTGCCAGGTCAAGAGGCGTTCATCACCGTCGTCACTCACATCGTCATCCATTTTTAAGTGTTTTTGGTTTTTTTATTATTTTTTTTTTTTTTTTTATTTACAATTCTCACTAGAAAGTGTTTTTTTTTTTTTTGAAGTTTTTTATAATTTTGGCTTTCTATATTGTTTTTATTCACAATTAAGAACAATACATTTTTAGAATTAACACGTGTTAAATTTTCTTTGACTTCGCACGTGCGTTGTCATCGACGTCAAATTTGACACTGACACACACCATCAAACCATTTTAACAACCACATACAAGTGGTGTTTCTAGTTTCATATCTGGTAATCTGTGCTGTGCAGCATCGAGCATGTACTAGTATTAAAACTATAGGGGTATTCACATCGACAATGGTAATGTAATAATAACCCGACTACTGCCATCAAGTGTGAATACCTGATTAAATCACTAAGAAAATACAATCGTGATTTATAATTTAAGTACTATTTGTAGATAAAAATGTATTAAACAATGTAAAATTTGTATTGAAGTAAATTTTACGAAAAGTAACAATTACCGCACAAAATTTTATAATTTTATATGCAGCTTGAGCAAAAAAAACACGTACAGAATAATTGCGATACTGAAGAAGGCATCACTAAGCGTTTTGACAATTCGTTTTTTCCTTTCTGAAAATATAAATTTAATTATTTTTATTTTCGATTACAAATATTTTACTTCTTTTGAATTTCAACTTACTTTTAATTTCTTTTTTATTATAAATATACGAAACCCAAACAAACAAAACACATAAATGACAGATTTGACGAATGTTGTCGTTACTTCTTTTTATCTCAGAGAAATATGAATTTCACGGCCAAAAAATAGTACTCAACTCAAACCTTTTTATAACAAAAACTACAAAATATGAATGAAATTAAAGATATAAATAACTAAAAAATATTATTATATACTGCTGCTTTGCAGCGACCAAGTACCGACGAAGTACCTGCTTTGCAGTGGATATCCATGTTTAGGGACTAAAGCAAACAGTTATAACTACTGCACCACCGATGCGGACATGCCTAGTAGATCTTTTGGCCGCCTCCCAAACAAGGAAGCTAAAATATTTCCATAAAATTGATGGAAAATTAGAGCATTTGAGATCTCTCTCTCAGTCACGTTCACGTTTTGCATACTGCGTAATTCATTTTCCAGCATCACAACAATAATGTAAAATTAGAAGAGAGTGTTCAATCGAAGTACAAAAAAGAGAGAGTTCGAACGAGAGCAAAGTCGAAGTCAAATAATTTCAGTTCAGGTTTATTCGTTAAAAATACAAATAGTGATAGAAACAAAGTGAACAATTTTAACAGGATCGTTGATTAATTATTTGGTATGTATTATTTTCAAACAATAAATTGACTTTTTCCTATTTCAATAAGTACAAATTCTTTTAATAGAGATAAATGTCTACACATCGAAAAACATTTTCAAAAGAAAACTTCCATAACCAAGAGTTCAGCGACAAGAAGATTAGTTTAATAGCTTTATATATTTATATTTAATTTGTAATTATACATAAAATAAAACATATATATGTACTAAGACTAAGGCCCAAGACTAAGACCCATTCTATATACTACAAATTGTAGTATGTAAGACCCTGTATTATATATATGTACATATTCTAAGTCACCCTGTATCTCCTATTCCTTTTTTGTATAGCCCGTTATTTATGTCGCGTTATTATGTACCCTAGCTTTAAGTCACTCAAAGTTGCGAATAAACAGTTGACGAGCATCAAACGAGTTCGGTTGTCTACATAAATATATATAAAATATATATCAAAACCGTTTTTTTCAATGACGCAGAAAGCTCTCTCACCGCGAGAGAAACCGCAATAGGAGAGAGCGCAATGAGAGAGAAAGCTCAAGCAATAGAGAACAAACGATCGCTGAAACTTCGACTAATTCGTATGAAAATTTCAGCGTTAAAATATATGGAAACGGATAATCAATTTAATTGTTTGTCCCAGTTGACATTTTTTAAATTTGTGGGCGTATACATAATTTTTTTGTATTGATTTTCAAAAACATCGGTCAACGGGTTCCAAACCATGTCATTTTCAAAATTTGTGGCCATGGAAGTCGGAGGGTGTGTTATTGCTTGTAGTTGGCCAATATCCAATTACCTGCCATTATGAAAGAGTCCTACAGTTTAATGCCGAATCCAAAGGGCTAGGGTGAGAGCTTTTTCATGGCAAGTAATACTCTCAAAAGTTGCCATTGCTCCCCGAGAGGAGGAGGCCGTAAAGAAAAATTGATGTTGGCGGAGCCGGGTGCGAACCGGGGATCGAACCTCGGCCTCATCACAGTCACAGTCTCAACAAAGAAAAAAAGAAAAAACAGCCAAAACGATTCGTTTATTGCACGTATTCTGTGCGTGAAAAGAACGCCCATCATCGAACAACACCGATTGAGTTCCCGGAGAAGCCTATTCAGATCATCGCAGGATCATAAAAATCACCAGCACCGTTGCCGTAATTCCACTCCAAATTCCGCATGTGTATCATTTATGTCTTGTTGTCCCCCTCTTTGTATCACCTTCCACAACACAACGAAATCCAAGAGCTCCAACAAAGAACTGAGGACACGAACGCGTTTTTTTATTTTAATTTTATATTTAGTCAATTCAATTTAGAAAAATATTCATGAAAAAAATCGATTAATAACGAATTATAAAAAGAACAAAAACAAATATTGAAAAATGTATATTCGAACTCACAGTTCTAAAAATGTAAATATTTGCTCCTATCGTATACGATCGACCACCACATTATTATTAATTTCCAGCTTAAGTACTAACCGTAGTCTACTGACATATTAAGCATTTTTTTTCTCTTTTATATTATTTCTAGTTATATAATTGTTAATTTTTGTTATAGTTGTAATTATATATGTCGAAATAATACCTGTTATAATTGCACTTGTTTTTATGTTTATATTACATGTTTTCAATCACATACGCTTTTGTGTTTTATTGAAAACTTTGATTCTACAGAATATTCACTACAATCAAATCACTCGAATAATCAGAAAGATACCACAAATGGTCACACATTTTTTAATACTGTATTTGAAATACCTTTATTCAATGTGCCATAAATAAGCAAATCAATTAAAAAATTAAAATCTACATTGGGAGCAGCGGCTGCTTGAAACCAGGCTTTCAGATATAATTTTATGAGAAAGGAACATATATCGCGTATTGCATTGAGTTCCCGGGCATTTAACTTAAATTGTTCATGAAGCAAATAAATTTTCAAGCAATATATGGCTTTCGCCATCCACGTAGCGTTATTTCCAGACGAGCGAAATGAGACTCCAAATGGCGGTGTTTTCCCATGAAAAGCAGAACTCAGCATAGTCGGCTCTGCTAAGTTTTTCTGTCTGCAAAAAGACCCGATTTCTTCTGATTTATCCGATAAGTCCATAACTTCATCTACCAAAGCCGTTCTATTTTCAGTAAGATCTAGTTCGTCTACAATAAAAGTAAAAGAAATGAAAAGTAAATAGTAACATAATGGTTCGCTTCTTCGCGTATAATATGCATATCCCATTCGGCATGAAATCTCTTTAATAACAACCGGGGGGCATATGTTGCCCCCATTTTTAAATCAAAGACTTTAAGTACAATTTCATATATATGATGAAAACAGGGCAAGATCATCAAGCTTCTTCTGATCATCTGCTGCAGTAGCGTGCAGGCGCCATTTAACCGTCCTGTATTTGACAACGTTGTGTCGCAACAAATGGTTTGAATATTTTGTTGTAAACCCCATTCCGTAATAATATCAATTACTGCGGCAGATATCTCCAGTTCCATTGCGTATAAATGGGATGCCGAGTAGTTGATCGCCATTCTTATTAGAAACGATAACGGGAAAACGGTAGATCTTTGACTTTCTATGTATATTGGTAATAATTTGCCATTAAAGTGGACCGTGCACGCGTAATTGGCGTACTCGTTGTATAGAGGTCCGATTAATAATCAATTTTCAACATCGTGACCTAGCGCCTCAGCAACTGCAATAAGTCAACCATTTTGTATGCAAACAAATTCTTTTATTTTTTCGTGAAATAAAAATACTTGTCGCCAACAAAACAATATCTCTACGCGAACAAGTAATAAATATTGTCGGCGAACAAAGCGTTTTTTCTCCGCAAACAAAACAAAATGTCTACGCGAACATGAAGAAATATCTTTTGCGATCAAACGTTTTTGTTTTTTTCGCGAAACGTTTTGTCTCCTCGAAAACGTTTATTCTTCATCTCGAAAACGTTTTTTATCTCTACACGAAAACGTTTTTTATCTCTACACGAAAACGTTTTTTTTCTCTACACGAAAACGTTTTTTTCTCTACCTGAAAACGTTTTCAGCGAATGAATGAATGAAGGAATGGAATTGGTTCGCGATGGTTCTGCGTTTGCCTGTTCTGCTCGTTCTTTGCGATTCGTTAGGTAGGTACGTACGGTATTGGTAAAGAAATTGAGAACATGTCGAGTGAAGCAAAACAATGAATAATCCTGATCTAACTTAAAGATGGGACGTAAATAGTTATTTGTAGAAATAGATAAATATGAACTAAACAAATTGTAGATTTTCTTTCAAAAATATTAAAACTGTATTTTGCATTTTTGAGAACAAAAAGGGTTATATGAATGACATTACTTCATTTATTCAAGTTCCTATCCTGCAGGTAGGACTCTTTTCGTAGCCAAAAACGGTACCTACACCCACATATCTACCTACCTAACTCACAAGAAATGAGCTCGACCGTTGATCGGCGAATGCAGGACCATCGCGAACAAATTCTTGGAATCATTCATTTGACGCTGAAAACGTTTTCGTGTAGAGAAAAAAAATGTTTTCGTGTAGAGATAAAAAACGTTTTCGTGTAGATTTAAAAAAAGTTTTCGCGAAAAAATCGAAAACGTTTTCGCGGAGGACAAACGTTTTCGCAGTGAAAAAACGTTTGTCGCAAAAGATATTTTCTTCTTGTTCGCGCAGAAATATTGTTCTGTTCGCGAAAAGTATTTTTATTTTCTCGATCAAAATAAAAAAAAAATATTTGCGTAGAAAGAAGTTCTAGTACGCGATCGATGAGAATCTTACATGATAAAAATATTTTTAACTGCTAATGATAAGTTCGACCGCGGGCAGAACTTTTGACACGTCGCAAACGATATTAATTTTTATATTTGAGATGAGAAACAATTGCATCGTTCACGAAAAGAATTAATTTTTCATCATTGATGATAGTTTTTTTATGATGAAAAACGAAAGATTATAGTTTTTGAGAGATATTTTACGAACCCTGACTGAAATATCCTCTTTATACCCTACACCCTTCCGTTTGTAACGCATTAAAGTAGAGTTCGTAGGTATGGAAAAGTATATATATTCTTGATCAGCGTCACCTCCTGAATCTATGTAGCTATGTCCGTCTGTCTGTCTGTCCGTCTGTCTGTCTGTGTGTCTGTCTGTAGAAATAGATTTTGTGAAGAAACGGAAGAAACCTCCCATATAAAGCAAATGGTTTATATGGCATATCAGGTGAACTATGGTATATATCGGGATGAAATTTTGTGTTTTATCATGTATCACCGGTACAAGCATACATGGAAAAAATGGAAAAGACCGCCCATCGGACACGCCCACCTCCCATATAAAGCAAAAGTTTAATATGGGATATATGGTGAACTATGGTATATATCGAGATGAAATTTTGTGTGTAATCATGTATCACTGCTACGAGTTAACAAGACAAAAATGGAAAACATCAAACATCGGATACGCCCACCTCCCATATAACGCAAAAGTTCAATACGAAATATCTGGTGAACTATGCCATATATCGGCATGAAATTTTGTGTGTGATCATGTACCACCGATACGAGCAAAAGTTCAATATGGGATATCTGGTGAACTATTTCATATATCGAGACAAGCTACAAAAGCTACAGCTCAATGTTGGATATATGGTAAACCATATAGACAGTTATTAGATTAAATATTGCTACTAAGAGTTCCCAAGAATCAAATGGTAAAGATCTCTTATAGGACACGAGTACCTTCCATACAAAATCGTAGATCTACAAGAAATTCAACTACTTTATTGATGTTATTTGCTGATGAAAGGTGAGAGTGAATGCAATAAGAAAGAGACCACATCCAACTGAACCTCAATGGACGCCCATAGAATAACTGATGAGATCCTTTCAATATAAACGTAATGAGCAGGTGACGATTGAGAGAATACAATTTCCAATTGTACCTGCTGAAGGGATCACAATCCACAAAAGTCAGGGAGCTACATATTTCCAAATGGCTGTTCATCTTCGAAGTGGAATCAGTCGAGCGGCACTATATGTTGCTTATAGTAGCGCAGAAAGTACTTCTGGACTTTATATTGTTCGAAATTTCAATCCTTCCAAGTCTTTTATTGAATCAGATTTTGTCTGCATTGTAATGAACATCTAAAATCGGAAAAGCAACTAAAGGCACATTATGATTTTATGGCACACAAAAAATCATCGATTCAATTATTCTTCCATAAATTGCAGAGCTTTAATGCGAACTTCCAATATATTACCAATGGCACAATGCTTCAGACATAAGAACTACTTCGTTTTGTGGAAACATGGGCCCTTTCAACAGACAACTATAATATTCCTAACTTCACTCTTATTCATAGATTAGATAGTTCTAAAGAATATCGACGCAAAAAAAGGGAATAATGGAATTTGGAAAACGTAGTTAGATCAAATATATAATTTCTCTTAGAAAGAGACCACAGTTGTGAAAATCGCACGATGGAGTTAATAGCATTGAAGTGTAATGACGCATTTTCACAAATTATTGATAGAAATTCACTGTTTTTCCTTTAATAAACGTTGTATGCAGGCTGTAGGGTATGTAAACTTCGGCCTGGGTGGACCAGGAAAACCAGGGGAGCGAAGCGACCCCGGTGCGCTAGTTTCTTGTTCGTAAGTTGTAGGGCATAGGGTTAAGTGAGTACGCAGCAATTGAGTTGGTTTATATGGCCAAATATTTTTATTAATAGAAAACAAACTTATTAGTATACGTGTAGTTTCATAGAAAGAACTGTCCAAAGCAATATCGGACGAGTCAACCTTCTAAGTTGCAAGCACGATGCCGAATGAATTCACAATGAATTCACAATCAAATAATTTATAATTATGAAAACAAAATATGTAGAATGAAAACATAACATACTTTAGAAAAATGTAGCAAGTAGAAATATGAAAAAAGTAACAAGTATGTATTTGACAAAAAACAAGTGAAAATTGTTAATTGAATGGCTTGCTTAAGTCTCCCCCTAGGATGCCGAAAACGTCCCGATGAGGCATCCTACGAAGAACTTTTCTTTGGTCGACTTCGTCGTCGTATCATGTTGACTGGTCTCTTTAAATCATCTGTTGCACTTCGATATATAGTTAAAGCTGATGCTGATAGGTACCCAACGGCTGTTGAAGGTCGTCTCCATGAGCGATTACATAGGCTGTGTTACTCATCCCTTTGATGATTATGTAAGGTCCATCTCGCGTTGGAATGAATTTCGATGTTATTCCTTTGGCAGCATTACTTAGGAAATTAGTTGTTAAAAGTACTTTTGAGCCCACTTCATAACCATGGTCTTCGTCGGGAGTTCATAGAGTATTTATTGGAATTCTGCAGATTTTTCTCACAGTCTCGCGCAGCTATGATCTTGTTCGTGTACTCAGTTGTGCCCTCCCCCTGGAGCAGAACTGCTCCAAGTGTGTTCTTAAACTCCACAGCCTTCAGCGGTAGACAAATTTCGTTGACATATTTTTTTGCATCTTTACGAGCGAATGTTTTTTTTTTTTTTTTGTGATTTACGAATCCAGTGTTGAGTAATCTTCATAGATACCGACCAGCCGTCCGGAAGGCATACACTATTCACTAGTCTCACTAGTGCCTACGTACTAAACCTCAACCTGCTCCAAACACATTCCTGATTTTTCCCTGCGGTACTACCAATCGAGGCATTCCATCGTAGGGCAGGAACTCCATCCTTCACACTCCATCCATCACTTCTTTCAAAAACTATACCGCTTGCGTTTTGTAGCGTGGTCTCTCTGAGGCGGGCAGCATGAGGCATGTATGGTACAATTGCTTCTGGTGTCAGGTTTTCCTCCATCTTCTGCTAGAGCTCTATTCTTGCGTCATGGAATCGTACACAGTCGCTGAGGATATGTTCTGCGTTTTCAATTTTGTCCTCACAGTACTTGCAGTAGGGATCGTCTGCGCGTTTGTGCCCTTGCCCAGACAAAAATTGAGTGAGATGGTGGTTCACCTCCCCGTGTGTCCTCGAGGTCCATGCGTCTATGTGTAAGTCTGTACGTTCATCTACCTTTTGCAGATGCTTCCCATCGGTTCTGCCATTCTTGTTTATATTGATCGTCGGGTTGGATTGTGCTCTCGTGTTCTATAGTTTCATTTTGGTTATTATGCTGCTGCTCGTTTTGCTGCGATGTCAATTGGAATTCTTGATGCTATCACGTTAACTGCGTCGTCCGATACTGTGCGAAATGCACAACAAACTCTTAGTGAGTAGAGTCTATATGCTGCTCCAATGCTCCTCAAGTACGTTTTACAGATGGTCCTCTTCGCCCAAATTGGTGCCGCGTACATGATAATGGAGTTACTTACGCTGGCTAGTAGGGTTCTTAGGCCGCGTTCACACCGAACGAGCGAAGTGCGATGCGAAATTTTCGCGACGAATTCGCGGCGAAAAATACGTGTTCACACCGAAAAGCGATTCGTCCACGAATTTGCATAAACGCGTTACAAGAACAAACGCCTTTGTTTCTCGTTTGTTTCACTCGTTACATTTCATGTTCGTTCAAATTCGAGACATCGCTCGTGTTTCGCGTCGTTTTCGCATCGCATGTGCGGGGTGAACGCTCTCATAAGATCTAATGTAAATTAATTTTCGCGCGAAGAGATAGGAATTCGCTGTTCGGTGTGAACGCTCCCATAAGGTTATGTGCTTTATAAGAATTCGCGTCTTGACGCAGTTCGCGTCGCCGGTTCGGTGTGAACGCGGCCTTATTGGTTGTTTTGGGCCGTCTATGTTTGGCATAAGCATTGCCAGCGCTGAACCAACCCGAGCGGCCTTTTCGCCGGTAACCTCCAAGTGGTCCTTGAAGGACAGCCTATGATCAAGCAGAACTCCCAGGTACTTAATGCTTTGGCTCGACGAAATTATATGTCCCCCTATGCGTAGTTCTAGCTTTTCCACTTTTTTCTGGCTGCTTATGTTTTGTGGTCCGCCAGTTGTAGCTTAGATTCTCGTAGTCATTTTTTAACATTGTCAATTGTTTTGGTGCAGTTTTCAGCGACTTCTGGTATGGTTTTTGCGACGGTTACTATGGCGATGTCGTCTGCATATCCCACATATCCCACTCTCTATAATATTTGCTAGGTAGATGGGTATGTTTAACCCCCTGAGGGCAGCCATTATCTGCATCCAGTTAGCTGAGTTAAAAGCATTCTTTATGTCTAGTGTTATTATTGCACAGTATTTTTTTGTACAGCCCTTCCATCGTGTGCCCTTGATGGCATCTGCTGCTATATTACATACCGCCGCGATGGCCTGAGTATTGCTGCGGTTTTTCCTGAACCCGTATTGTCTATTGGAGAGTCCAGATTCTCCCTCTGTGATGTTCTCTAGTCTTTGGCAATACAAGTTTGCGAAAATTTCTGGTTTCCTCGTCATCGCAGTTTTCAGGATTAAGATGGGGATTCCATCAAGCCCTGGCGTCATTTTTCGTTTTATTTTTGAGGCGATTGCAATTATTTCTCCACTTGTTACTGACGAAGAAGACATACCCTCAGTCTTCTTCGTCCGCTGTAGTAGTCTGAAGTATGAATGCTTCATGTTGCGGGAACAGTCCGGCAACTACCTTCTTCATCATATTTGCGCTCGGAGGGATGTTCGTGTTTCCCTTGGTCTTCTTTAGTACTATTTTATATGCTCTTCCCCACGGATTGTTTTGTACTTCTTCTATTAGAGTGGTCCAGTATTGGCTTTTGCTCGTACTGATGGCTTTGCGTAGTTCCTTACGTTTTAGTCGGAAGCGCCTTTGAAGTTCTTCGTGGCCGATTCTTCCCCGCTGCGTTACTGTCTTCTGCGCAGCGCGTTGCATTCAGCGTGCAGCCGTGAAATGTTATCGTTCCACCAGTACGCCGGGGTCCTGTGGTTGCCGTTTACTTGTTTTGGCATCGAAGCACCACATATGTTTTTAAGGGTCTCCATTACATGCTTGGTTTTCTCTTCTGTATCGCCTGCGGCTGTTTCCATTTCGTCAAGATGCTAGTTTAGGGGTTCCATGTCAATTTTCTTAATGTTCCATCGTGTTTTTTGCGCTTTTCTGAGGTTTTTATGCGTCGGGCGCGTTGTCAGAGGTAGTATCTCTGTTATAATCGCTTTATGGTCACTATGAGTGTATGCACTCGAGACCTTCCACAAACTTTTCCTCGAGATTGATTTACTCACGAATGTGATGTCTATTATAGGAGAGCCTCTCCCGTTGTCGAAAGTTTGTTCGTTGCCTGTATTGAGTAAAACCAGATCAAGGTGGGAGAAGGATTCTAGCAGCGCCGCACCTCTCGGGTTTGTCCTCTTGCTCCCCCATTCTAGTGCCCATGCATTGAAGTCTCCTGCGACGTATATGATCATTCGCTTTGATTAGATTTAACATGTCGGCGTATGACATGTCCCCAGTTTTACTGATGATCAGGGCATCATGGCGTATGAGCGATTTCCTCTCTGTGGGTTTACGTCTTATCACCTCTAACCATGTCCCCTCGTTCAGTCCTTGAGGATCTGCGGTTTTGTTCGGCGTCTCCCGTTCTTGTTGTCTTCTTGAGACATTAATATCTCCCGCGTTAGGGAGAGTCTTGTCTCTATTGGGCGCCATGGGTCTGACTTTTTTCGCTGTTGGCAGGCGTTCGATTATGTCGTCCGTTTCTCGCTGCCTCTTTTCTTTTGCTTCTTTCTAGGGCTTAGCACAGGTGAGGTTTGAACGCTTTTTTCTGTAATATCTGGTGTCTCTTTGCTTGGTTGCTGCTCTCTCACGGACTTCTTGTGGAGTGCAGTAATTTCTTCTATCAAGTCCCTCATTGGTTGATTAACGATTCTCTTTAAGGTCGTAAGGGCTGCAAGTTTCTCGAGTTTGTGACCCAATTTCGAGATGGTGGACTCTGTACCGCTTTTTATCTGCAGTGGCGAGGTCTTTACCCGCTGGCTGTTGTTCTCTTGGTTGTCTCTGATTATTGATTGGCTGGGGGCTTCGATTACTTGGGGGTGTTCGCTGCAACTTCGATTTTTTGCTGAACGAACAGGGCCCAGAAGCTTCAGATGAATCGGTTATTACGCTATCCACTGCCGTCTGCACTGGGGATCCGGCCCCTGTACAGTGGCTGGCATGCTGTTTTCCTTGCTATTTGCGTATGTGTTTAGGGGGCTTGTATGCAGATGGGTAACGTGGGGTTATTTATAAGTGTTATTGAGCAAAAAGTATGTGTGAGGGGATATATATATATATATATATATATATATATATATATGTTTTGTTTGTATTGCGTATGGGTATTAGTATTAATACGAGTATGGGTGAGTGCGAATACGGATTGATGGTGTAAGGATTATAGATGTTGATCGAAATATGATCGCAGTATGATGGAGATATGTGTATAGTAGGTCGAAATATGATAGAAATATGTGTGTGTAGGTGGTAATATGGTGGGAATGTGTGTACGGGCGTGTTATGATGGAAATCAGTTAAATTTAATTATTTTTTTTTATTTATTTTAATTATTTTTTTTTTAATTTTTTATTATTTCTACGTGTCACCCTGTATCTTCCTATCCCTTTCGGAATGCCTCCGTGTCTGACGTCCTTCTGACAGCTGGATCGTTGCTCAAGTTTTGGAGGACGGGTTGACGTTTCTTGTAGTGTGACTCGTATTTTCTGGCTTCGTTTCTTATTTTGCTTTCGGATTTATTTATTTTTGTTGATGTTAATTCTTTTGAGATCAATTTTCCTATTTTCAAATTGTTTTTCTTGTGTTTTATTTTCATTTATTTTTAGCAGCCAATATTTTCACTACTTTTCAGGTTTTTTATCACTTCGTGTCTCCTTACGCGCGAGTTTTCTGCATCTGGAAGCGAGTATCTAAATGTTTTTTGAATCGAATGCGTCGAATATTCATTTCCTTCGTCTTCTTTACAATAGATTCGTGAATAACTTTTGACTTTTTCACCTTAATGGGCAAAGCAAACAATCTTGAATTATTTTCTGGCGTGCTTTCACCATCTCGATGCGAATTTCTGAATATTTGTTGCACTGAGTGCGGTGAGTATTTATTTCTTTGATCTTCACAGTGGGTCTATAGTTAGCTTCTGAGCAAATGTCTGGTGTTTGGACTGACTGATTTCATTGGCACTTTCAACAAATCGTACAAAATTGGAAACTTCTTGCAGTACAAGGTGCCTGCTGATGACTGGCTATGGCAAATTCACCGGCTATATCAATTGCGAATAAGTGACTATCTTCATTTGGTTTCTCAAAATCGTATTTCATTTGGCTCATCTTCGAAATACCAAAATCGTTGAGCCATATTAAGGACGATACCTGCCTGCCTAACCTGAGTTCGATTTTTTGTAGCATTTAGCAAGGAAACCAACCTAATTTTCCTTACAAGGTTAGCAAATAGTTGATGATACCTTTTGCATGGTGGTATAACCATCAGCTAAAGTAACTTCTGCTTTCACGCTCTGAAAAATACATCCTTTGCTGGGCAAAATTTTCTTCAGATTGAGACTGGCGACACTCGTTTTAGCGCCGAAGTCAAACAAGGCTTCTCCTCTTAAACCATACATCTCAATGTGGACCGATGGAATAGATCTGCCAATAACTGTGGTAGATATGTTGTTAAACGCCAGGTACTGTGGACTTCCTTTGTTGTGTCCACTGCATTTCGGACAATTAGCACAATAAACACCTGGTGTGCCGCATCCATAACAGGAAACTGGTGCAGTACGTCAAGGCTGCATGCCGCGCAAGGCATCTGCGTCAGAAATTTTGTCGATGTCTTTGTAAACTGTAATAGCGGTGAGGAATTCCTCAACTGCAGATGGTTCTCGCTATCCACGAAAACGTGCTGTGCCCTACGTAAAAGAGCCGTGCTTTCCGCCTCCCGCAATTGCTGCCAAAATTTGTTGAAATTGTTCCGTTGAGAATGTTGCCATTTTCGTTTCTTCGCCTTCAGAAGTGCTCTGGAATTCGTCGTCCGCATTGCTGGCCTCGATGTTGAACGCCAAAGAAATACCCTCGTTTCTTGTTCGTAAGTTGTAGGGCATAGGGTTAAGTAAGTACACAGCAATTGAGTTGGTTTATAAGGCCAAATATTTTTATTAATAGAAAACAAACTTATTCGTATACGTGTAGTTTCATAGAAAGAACTGTCCAAAGCAATATCGGAGGAGACAACCTTCTATGTTACAAGCACGATGCCGAATGAATTCAAATAATTTATAATTATGAAAACAGAAAAAATGTAGCAAGTAGAAATATGAAAAAAGTAACAAGTATGAATTTGACAAATAACAAGTGAAAATTATTAATTGAATGGCTTGCTTCAGCACCTAATATTTGTCTACAAGGGTCACCGATTAAATAAACATGACTTTGAGAACGAGTTGAAATCATTTCGAATAAAATGTTTAATAAATCAAGAGCGCGAAAAAAAATAATTCGCCACCTGGAAATCACAAACAATTTAACTTTATTTCACAATCTATGACCACTATTCGTTTGAATCATAAACCGTTATGAACTTGATTACTGCATCGCAATGACATTTTGAAAAGACAGAAATGCATATTTTGAGATGCTTTTATGTTAAATGTTGGGGGTGTAGATAAATATTTTTGTTTTATATAGTTCTTTATTTATGGGATCTTCTCTTCTAGAAACTAACAATAATTGTATCAAATCTTATATCTATTTATAATCTACTCCTTCATTGAGGGGAGTAATGTTGTTGTGTGATCCTCCTTATCAGGTAGGTTGTTTTTTATTATTATTATTATTATTTTATTTTCACTATAAATCACAGTATAAAAAATTTGTACATTTCATTATTTACATTTTATGAGATTAAATTATAATATTGCAGCATATATTTAAAATTTACTTGAAGAATATACATTTAATAGTTGTCTTAAGTAAGGAGAAAAAATAGGGAAAAACCTTCGAGATCCTTGAAGAAATTTTGAAGTAAACCCTTTTGACAGCTTCCTCACGGAAGATGTAAAAGTAGTTTAATTATATAAATTTCTGATCATTTCTATGCTTGAAGATCTGCAGCTATCTTCAAATCTTTGTGTTATGTCATTCATAAACGTGATTAACATCTTTTCATTATATCTTGAATGCAAAACATTTGTTGAAAATCTTCTGTTCAAATTATAGATTTGTTTTAAGTTTTTATTTTGAATAACTTGCATCTTTTCTATGTGGCATTTTGCAACTTTTATTGACCAGATTTGGCACGCATATGTTAATATCGGTCTGATACACATTTTGTATATTAGGAGTTTATTCTTAATGTTCAACTTCGCGTTGCGATTAAGCAAGGGATACAGGGCTCTTCCACATTTTAGAGCTTTATCAATGGATTGTAGAATGTGTCTTTTAAAAGTTAATTTACTGTCAAAAATAACTCCTAAATATTTGACATTATGTTGAATAGGAATTTCGGTACCTTCAACTAGTAGCCTTATGCTAGGAATCCTTTTTGGCGATTTATTAAAAGGAAATATAATTGCCTGGGTTTTCGATTCGTTAATTTTAATTTTCCATTTTTCGAAATATTTTTTGGATCTTAGGATTGCATTCTTCATGTTTTTAACAAGTGCATTGGATAGTTTTCCACTGGAGATTAGGGCGGAATCATCTGCATAGAACGCGACTACTTGTTTTTTTGGAATTTTAAAGTCCGCTGTGTAAATGGAATACAGAGTTGGAGATAGTACGGACCCGTGAGGTACTCCTGCGATGATATTTCGGTGCGTTGACTGCTCATTTTCCAAGGCTACCACAAAAGACCTTTCTTCGAGAAATGATTTTATAATTTTTTGCAAAAAGATTGGAAATTGGAATTGATGTAATTTAAAAATGAGACCGTTATGCCAGATTGAGTCAAATGCCTTTTGTATATCCAGAAACACCACACCTGTACTTTTCCTATCGCGTTTATTGGAGATAATAATGTTGTATACCCTTTTTAGCTGGTGAACGGTTGAGTGTCCTTTTCTGAAGCCGAATTGTTCCTTATTAATAATTTGGTTTTGGTCAGTGTGCTCTAAGACTCTGGATAGTATGATTCTTTCGAAAACTTTATCCAAGACACTCAAGAGACTAATGGGTCTATAATTGTTCGGATCTTTTGAGTCTTTTCCTGGTTTTGGTATAGGGATAACCTTGGCGTTTTTAAATAGTTTGGGAAAATACCCATGGCCCAATGCAAATTGTTGTCATAATTTCAAAAAATATATCTGGCATCTTTTTTAGAATAATGGGTTTTATTCCATCAATACCAGCAGAATTGTTGTTTTGGAGTTTTAATATGAGGAACTTAACTTCATCAACGGTTGTTAATTGCTCTTCAGTATTATTCGGAATAGTTTGTTCATTTAACCATTTTATATGTCTATTTACATTTTTGTCCATTACAGACCTTACATTTATAGTCGTTTGGTGTGCTTTTTCAAAAACATCAGCAATTACGTTGGCTTTTTCATCATTTTTATATATTGGAAAATTGTTCACGAGTAAATTATCAACAAATGTTTTTTTCCCCTTTATTGCTTTTGATAATTTCCAAAATTTTTTATTTCCGGGTGGCAACCCTTTTAAGAAAACATTCCAGCTGACATTTCTGTCATTAGAAATATGATAGTTGATCAGATTGGTCAGCTGTTTCATGACACACAAAAGAAAAGGTCTTTCGGTATTGTTATTACACCTTTGAAGTTTTCGCTTAAACCGATTTCTTTGCCCAATTAAATATATCGTTAGTCGGGATAATTTCCTTTGCCAGACTTGCTGCTCACGTTTTGGAACTTTATTAGCCGCCTGCTGGACAATCTCTGTTATTGAGGTTAGATTTTCTTCAATATTTCTGACATTGATCATATCATTTTCAATATTTAAATTTCTTAAATTAGACTCAACCCAACTTTGAATATACCTCCAATTTCCCAAGTGAAACAGCGGCACCTCGAAAGTCTTTTCAACGACGGTCCCATAGATTGTACACGTAATTGGTACGTGATCAGATGACAAGAGTCCAGGATGAGTTTTTATTGGCGTAATGTTTAGACTGGAGTTAGTGAGGAGAAGATCAACTACAGAAGGAAGTGATGTAGATGAAGTTTGTGGAAAACGAGTGTAATCTGATGGTGCAAAGATGTTATAATCATTCCTCAGTTGATGGCTATACAAATGATTTCCAGCAGTATTGTTTTTATGACAGTTCCAGCTTATATGATGTGCGTTGAAGTCACCAAAAGCGATGAAATCTCTTGTTGAAGAAGTTATTTTATTTAAGTCTTCCACAAAGTTAGTTGTATACTTCGGATTGTATACCGAAGTGAATTGAGTTGTACGCCCGTTAACTTTGAGTATCAATGAAACATTTTCCATATCTTTAGTTGGAATTTTGTGATCAACTTCATGCGGAATATTGTTTCTTATAGCTATTAATACTCCGCCACCGTGGGTTAATCTATCTTGTCTATAAATTTTATAGTTGGCTAATTTAATTTTGTGGTAAGGCTTTAAAAATGTTTCATTAATAAATGCTATATGAATTTTCATGGAGTTTAATTGTAAACTATTTAGGGTATTATGATTAAATGACATGTTGAAGCATCATACCGAGCACTCTCATCTTGTCGTACTTATTTTTGCATTTTTGCAGAGCATCAATTGCCTCAAAGTAAATCTCCATAATTTTTTCGTTTGACAATTCCTTGTTGTCATTTTTATATTTTTCGTTTGGAAGACTACTTGGCCAAAGCGCCGTGACTTGAAGAGAGACATTCGAGTTAAGAGGAGGAAAGTTTTCTTTTTCAACAGAGAACTCAGGAATACTATTTTTCCTATTTTGTGTCCGACGATTGTTGGATACTCTTTGGCGGATTTCTAAATATTCACGACGAGAAGGGCAGCGAGGGTCATCGGCGCGGTGATTTAATGATTTTAAGCCCTGTTTCGCACAGTTAAAACATTTATGCACCACTGTTCCTCCTGTTGAAACCTTTTTTAGTTGGCAGGTTGAAAAATCATGCTGCCCACCACAGCCTAGACAAACATTTTTGCGATAGCAGTTTGAGGAACCGTGTCCAAACATCGCGCATTTGGTGCATTGAGTAGGCCCTTTAGTGCGCTTCAGAGGATTTCTCCAGCGGACCGCAATGTCAAAAATATATTTAATTTTTATTATATCCCTCTTTGTAACTTGGGTCCTACAGAACTCCAGCACATAGAGAGCATCATCAGGGCTAGAACGCGAGGTTTTTATCTCTGATATATTTACAGGCTCAATGTTGCAGTTTGATTTGAGCTCTTCGGAAATTCTTTTGACATCCAGCTGAGGGAGCCCAAAGAGTATGAGCTTAAACTTTTGCCGATCTCTGATTGGATGCGTATAACATTTAATGTCATTAACTTTTAATGACTCTATAATTTCGTCGTGATCCGAAATAGAATTTGGCAAAAGCTTAGTCCCAATTGGCATTCTTTTATATTTACATTTTGCTCCAATAAGCTGAAACACCGTGGTGAAATTATGACATTTGTAAACAACAATTGGTGGCACCTTGGCAATTGCTTTCATATTCGCTTCTTCATCAGAACAAAGGCTGTCCGCATCATCAAGATCCGATAAATCCTGAAATCTGTTGCTCGTGGTTGAGGTTTTCGGCAGTTTGTATTTCGGGTTATTACCCCAAAATATTTCCGCTTTGTATTCATCAAACAATTTAATTTAATAAAATTTCAATAAACAAAATTGACAATAGATGTAAAGACGTTGGCGCGATTTGACAGTCGACACTGGACTGATGAAACATTTTGTAAAGATATAATAAGATGAATATTTCTATAAGGAACTGTCAGCGTTAAGAAGTAGAATGGGACTACCTGAAAAAGAGTCAAATTTAACCACTCAAACTGATTATAGATATCAATGGATTGTTACGTGTTGGCGGAAGATTGGATAGAGCGGAATTAGATTATGAGATGAAACACACAGTCATCATACCTCACGGATCTCGTTTAGCTTGGCTAGTAATTGATCACACCCACAGACAGACTCTTCATGGCGGAGTTCAGGTTATGATCCATGTTATTCGACAACGTTTTTGGTTGCGGAATAGTTTACGCAGTTACATTCATAAATGCGTAACATGTGTGCGTATGCGTGCAAGGCTGGAATGCCAGTTAATGCAGAATTGCCAGCAGAAAGAATTCAACCCGGAAAGCCGTTTTCACACACTGGAGTAGACTATGCAGGACCATTTTCATTGAAAATGATCGATGATGATAGAAGAAAACAGAAAGTTTGGATAGCATTATTTGTTTGTTTAAAGACGAGAGCCATTCATCTAGAAGTCGCTTGTTATGAACGTTTCGTTGCCAGGAGACCACATTGCAGTAAACTCTTTAGTGATAATGGCACATCGTTCACCGGGGCCAATAAGGAACTAAAAAGACCATCAAGTATGGATGAGTAAGAACAGTTTAGATAATTTGCATTCTAAAGGTACAGATTGGCACTTCATGTCTCCCGCTGCACCACATCAAGGAGGTATATATGAAACTCCGGTAAAGTCAATGAAATTTCATTTAAAGAGGATTGCTGAACAGAAAACATACTCATATGAACAGTTTACAACATTACTTACTAAAATAGAAACGATTCTTAATTCTAGGTCACTACATCCATTGAGCGATGATCCCACGGATATGCAGGCACTTACCCCCGGACAAACATTTACGGCATTTGCTATTCTATGAACAAATAACAGCAAACACACACCAAATAATCAATTACACTCAATCGAACTGTTTTGCTCCATCCTAAGTTTGAACCCAAATGTTTCTAAACATCGCACCCTTACCGAGAGCTTTATATTTTTTCTTTGCAGTTGTCCGCACTGCTGACAATCTACGAGAAACAAATTTTTGAAACATAACAAACCGGTGCGTTTTCTTGCAAAATCAGTCAAATATTTTACGAAAAAATGGAACGGAAGTTAAAAATTTCCTGCAGGAATCAGTTAATTAGGTAAGGTAATCGTTTTCCGTGCTCCATATTGTGAATATTATGTTAACCATTATTTTCAGGTTGCTATGTTTTTGTGCATGTGCTGCAAGTTTTTGCATCTCAGATCCATTAGCCGATTGGAATTTTTGACGGCTGAATTCTGACTTCGTTGCTGGTCGAAGGTAAGTATGTTGATATTGTTGAGTTGTGTATTCTTTAATGAATTTATTGTGTATATGAATATTTTATTATTATTTTTTATTATTATTATTATTCTTTTCAGTGATTTCTCGTGGTGCAAGAACCCACTATGATTTTAGCCGGGCTATTTCGTTGGAACATTGTTTTGTAATTCAATGTATTTAGTTGTTTACTTCTGTTTACTTATTTATTTTTGTTTTTATTTGTTTAGTTTTGTGTTTCCTACTCCTTATCGCTCCAAAGCTTGCAGAGTTCCTAGCTAATATCGCTGGAATGTTGGACGTACATCTGGTAAAATTCATTTTTATTTTATCGCATTTTTATCCAACTAATTAAGGTTCGGCTTAATTGATTAAGATCTTATGGATTTAATCTTTCGAAGCTGTATATCCAGATGCTGGTAAGGGAGGTGACTCTCGCAATATGTATTCATTACTATATATATGTTAAAGTTGATATTTTGGAGACTATCTGGTTTGCGGGAAGTATATGGCTTTATTTGGCTTTTGGAGTGTGTACTTTGTGGTAATATTTGTTTTGATTTTAGGATGTTCATATGTTCGTGCTGTTGCATTGGAGCTATTGTTGTTGGTGAGTATTTATTATCTGCATTTTTTGTGATTTTATGTATTGGATAGAAATTTTTTTTTTTTTATTGACGTATATATTTTACACGGAATACGCCAATGTTTTTTCCCTGTAGATTTTCTAATTCATACATGTTGTTACCGATTTGTTTGATAACTGATTCTCGATGGTCATTTTCCAGATAAGTTCTCGTGGCTGCTCCGGCTGAACATTTGAGGCTTTCCTTGGATGCAATGGCATGGCTCCTATTTTTTTCTGATAGGTAAGCTCACAGGTGCTCCATTTAATTAATATCTGGACTCTGTGAGGAGTTTTGATCATGTGAGGTGTATTAAACAGTAACCACATGCGCATATCCCAGTCAGTGTGTTTGGGATCATTGTCATGTTGGAAGAAATAGTCCTGCACTTTGGTTTTGAAGATATTCAAATATACCATTTTATTCATGATTCCTACAATAAACACAAATTACCGACACCACAAAAACTCATACAACCCCACACCATTACTTTTTTTCTCGACACCATTCATCTTCCATCTGATCTAAATAAAATAAATTGAATATAATTGTATCAGATTGAAAATTAATGGTGTGGAGAAAAACTCCAAAAGCGATGAAAACAGAAAATCTAAAACCAACAGTAAAGCACAGCACAGAGGAAGAAGTGTAATTGTGTGGGGTTGTATGAGTGTTTGTGTTACTAAAAAACTTTACTTAAGTCGAATAATGAATATTCAATTCGCTGGAAAAATCATACTTTTAGGAAATTTGTTCACATATAACTATATAATACATGCTTCGAAATATCCTGTTTTAAGGAAATTAGTTTGTTCGAATACTTTTGTGAGTAACTGTATAATCTAAAACTGTAATCGTCACAATTCCTTATATTACAAAAATTATTGAATATTTTCAAAAATTCTTGAATATTTTCAAAAATGCTTGAACATTTTACTACCGGTCTCACCCTGATCTCTGGTTCGGGTCTCTCTCTTCTCAAACCCGAGAAGCCGTTGCGATCTAACAGGTAGAGAACTTCAGAACAGCAAAATAGGATATTTCGGAGATTTTAGTAAACAACAAAAGCGCGAGAATGCGCGTCAGGAACTACATTAAGGGTTTCTTTACGATGTTCGATTTTAAAATCGTACGCTCCAACCGGCGAGTCTTTCAGATAGGTCTTTGAATCACTTCAGTGAGGCGTGGTCCGTTATGACTGTAACGGCATACCTTCGACATAGGGTCTGAATTTTTGTCTGAGAAAGAGATAGTCTAATGTCGCAGTATATTTTTGTATACATAGTGTCTCTGCTCATTTCGTGTCGCGACCTTGAAAACAAAGCGCCCATAGAAGTTTCACTTAAAAAAAAAAAATATGCGTGCACAGAGTACTTCGAGTGAAACTTCGGTGGCTATTTAATCGCATGGACTGAATGTCCCTCAGAGCAGTCCCACTCCGCTCCATTTCTTTTCGATCCGTTTAAAATTTGTATTTATATTTAATGATGGAAGTGAACACGTGTACACGTGTTTTTGACGTTTCTCATTCATTCATGGAAACTCTACAGCGCTTTGGATGCGCGGCTTTATTCGCGTTGATTGAACCTATTGACCCGAGTTTACACATGTAAATTAAAATTGTTATTTTATTTAAAAAATTAATTTAGGAAATCTAATGCTTCTTTTGAATTAAATAATTCATTACCAAAAAAATCCTAAAAACAATTCCTGAATAATATTTTCAATCATTGAAAACTGACTTCAAATGAAATTTACAAAGCGTATGATGCGAGAAAAGCGTCATACGCATAAGCATGAACAACTTCGAGCGTCCCATAAAATGTTTCCTTATACTCAGAGTGTGTGTGTGTATACTCAGAGTATGTGTCAGAAAGAGATAGTCAAATGTCGCAGTCTATTTTTTGATATATAGTGTCTCTGCTCATTTCGAATCGCGACCTTAAAAACAGCGCGCCTATAGAAGTTTCAATTCAAAAACATTAAACCTAAAAGTACGGGCAACGGGTTCCGCGTTTCGAGCATGGGCGGGTACCGCCCATCTATGAGTCAGCAGCCTGACGAATAGAAGTAAAGATAGAGAGAATGAGATTTGCGAGAATGAGATCGCGTCATTAAATTGGTTGTTATTCATTTTCTTTCGCAGGAATATAACTTAAAGTCAAGTGCATGATATATTTTTTTTTCTTGATGTGCTCCGAGAACTTGCGTCCGTCGAAGACAAAACCGAACCCCCCCAATTCCGCTGACCTACTAGACCTTGTCAACGTCGGAGACTGCCTAGGCGGAAATTCCTTCATTTGGATTCTCGACGGTAGGCGTTAGCGAGCCTAACGCCATTGTTGTTGATTTGTACTTCAACCTCCATATATGCCTCCAAATCATATTCCGACGACTCCAGGTTATCCAGCGATGATCTTATCATGCCAGCCTTAAACTGCATTCCAAAGATGCTCAATCAATTTCCGTTTGGTGGCGTAGTACTGAGCTGTGCGTACTGTGTTGTCACTTAATACTTCGTTCAGCATCCGTTTCACAATGCCGATTAGGTTGCCCTATTTAGACATCAGGCAGTCCAGCGTACTTAGCTGTGTAACCATCCTCGTCGACACTCCAGCATCTCCTGTTACTCTGGGTTGTGGGGCTGTTGGAATTAGGGTCATATCCTTTGGCGAATTTTTGTAGTTTTGGTTAGCCCGTTGCAAGTCGACTGTTGCTTCATCCTGTTGCTTCACCAACTCGTCCAGCGTCGTCATGGTTGAACTAGTTGATTCGCGCGGAGTGTTGGTGTTAGATGCTCGTGGATTCGTCGGGATCGTGGACTTGGGTTGTCTTGTGTATAATCACGTCGGAGTCACCAATGTTTAAATCCCTACTTGAGATGGTGTCGCACAGGCACTTGAACCTGCGGGATTTGTCCGGATTGGCACTTGAACCAATCGAACATTTTCTGATGTTATATCGTACCAACCTTGGGTCCTTGGGATTGGGAGTTCTTTGAGGCGGTTGAATTGGAAAGATAACACACTAGTTCCATGTTCGTAGTCAACGACTGTCTTTATTGTAATAATAATTTTGGGTTTTATAGGTTTTAATTGCTGACATTGCATACATTAATTACTACCAATGCAATTGGTATTTCTGCTAATGCATGCATATTTAACATAGAATGTGGTAGAGGAGTAGGTCATTGTAATAATTGCTTTAATTGCTGATGATTCAATAACGGTTGAAGGTTTCTGGTTTATTGCTGATGCTTCGATCCAGGTTATAGTTTTCTGGCTTATTGTGGAATTGGGTTTGTCTGATTGCACAAACTGGAGCGATGGTGCTAGGGTTACCAATCTGAAACACCTCCCTTATAAGGTATCGTGAGCCAGTAACTCGCCATTAGCTCCAGGCAGTAATTTGGATTTCATTCATCGGCTGCAAATGTTGATGCCCGTCACAACATTCACTTCGCTCTTGAGGTTAAATTTCTAATCGGGGAGGTTCAGGTTGCGAAATTGATCTAACGCTGGTCTATCCTCACGTCAACTCAGTTCTGTTTCTATTTTTACCCCGAATTCGTATAATAGAACTAGGCGAACTAAGATAATAGTGTACTAATAATAATAACTAACTAAAATAATACTAAGATAATAGTATACTAATAATCCAGATTAATATTATGAAAATTTGACAACAATTCGAAACGAAAAGACTTTGGCGTAAACATTGCAGCCCGCCTTGCAGCACAAAACTTAATTAAAAATATTTGAAAACTGTAAATTATACAATCACAAATTCATATTCATAATTCAGGGGTTGAATTGTCAAATCCGTTCACGCATAACTCGTCACGTAAAAATGCAACATTCGTATGATGGATGTGGGAAACACAATTGATGCGGCAACAACATAACAACACACCGACAACATGGTGGCGGAGAGAATTGTCGTCATCATCCCAAAAAAAAAATTTCTTGAAAGCGGCAGCGACAAAATATTTTGATTTTATAATTACCTTCAAACATAATAACAAAAACATATAACATACCAAAACTTGAATATTATTAAAATAAAAGTAAAAATGCCCATTAAAAAACATAATTTTACAGAAAAAAACAGAGAGAAAAGAAAGCATTTTGACATTTTACGCTTGTCGTCGTCTCTCAAATTAGAAAGTAGACGACTGCGACGGACAACAATTTGATCTTGTCGTCGTGTTGCATTGAAAATAATCATCTCCATAAGAACTAATGAAAAATATTTTTGACGTTTGACGCATTGTCACTGCCGCATCGAATGTGTTTCCCACAGGAATCCGTGAACGCGCAAATTTCATTTGAGAGTCATTATTGTGATTGGTGTTGTTGTGTAATTCGGTATGATGTCTTCTGTGAACGGATGGCCGAACGTATGCTTTTTTTCGAAAAGTCATCCGTTCACAAATTAGCTATCATATGGGTATAAGTTGAAACTAATTGACGTGTTTTAGATAGTAATTAATGTATTTGAGATGGTAATTATGATGTACAGGAAGGTTGAGGAGGGTTAATGTAGGGTCTGTGACATTGCATTAAAATATCCAATTCAACAACGATTGAGCAGGAATTCGTTCTAGAGGATGAGTTATGGCCATGAGCGACAACTTTGAATATGGAAGCAGCGATATCAATGGGTTCCCAAAAATGCATATCTATCAACAACATCATCAGTCGCCGTCACCATCGTCGTCGTTGTCGCCACCGGCACCAATCAACCGTCTACTGCATCGGTCCTCTACAAATCGTTTCATGCGGCTTCAGCACCACAAGTTCATCTGCAGCAATACTAACACAAATACGTCGGAGCATTCAGCGATAAAAAAGTCAATATAAGTGGTTCTTCACATCATCAATTTTCTTCGAAGGAAGTCAAAAAAATTTTTGACGTTTAATAACAATTACAATAAACAATAATTATCCATGAGCGTTCGTATTCGTGTGTCTGACTTTCGTTTGGCGGTATTTTGCTTATTGTACTGGTTTATATTCTACATACGTTTTTGTCGACTTCTTCAAGGTGCAATTAGTGGTGACTTGCCGTTCCGTGATAAAGCAACTTTCTGTGCAAATGATTACTGAAAACTTGACATGGCATGCCGATCTGTGTAAAATTTTATCCGGGGTGAAAAGTGAGTTCAAGAACTGTCCAAATTATTAGATTTCGGTGCAAAATTGCATTTTTTTAGATTTATTAGTTCTGTTTGCTATTTCTGATTATTATTGGATTTGCCAATGATTGTTTGTATAATATAAGAGTCGCCGTGTCCAACTTTTATTAAAAAGTGTAGTAGCAGTGGGTCCCAGGATGTTGTTATTCCCAGGTTTTCCAGTGCCATTAAACAATTTTCTAATAGAGCCGACGTGAGCAGATGCGTGTTGTTGTAATGCTCCTGGAGCATTATCCAGGCTGTAGTTGTCTTCCGTAAGGGCAAGATGCCGAATCAGTTTTTCTTGTTCTCCCGCTACATTCGTTTAGAGATACCACATTTATTGAATGTCCAGTAGTGGATTTTTGTGTATCAACTCGTAGAATTGCGCCACTTGAGGTAATCTCCATCGAATTTTGGCAGTGTAACCTTTGGCAATTGTTGATGGTTTGCTGACCGATTTGCTGGTCCAGTTTCAACTTCCCTTTCATGAATTTTGAGCATGATTTGTGCTTCATTCCGACGACTGCAGGTCCATCCAGGGATAATCTTATAATGCCATGCCATAATTTCCGTTTGGTGGCGTAGTACTGAGCTGTGCGTACCGTGTTGTCACTTATTACTTCGTTCAGCATCCGTTTCACAATCCCGATTAGTTTGCCCTATTTAGACATCAGGCCGTCGAGCGTACTTAGCTGTGTGACCATCCTCGTCGACACTCCAGCCTCTCCTGTTACTCTGGGTTGTGGGGCTGGTGGTAATTTTGAGCCGACAGATGTATTCGCTTCTTTTTTTATGATTTGAATCGTCAGGTGGATGACTTCGTACACCTCGTGATACTGTTTGCCCAATATTGCGTACAGATCCTTTACAATATACGGATGCCCTTGGGTTGGTGTGGGTCCCTGCGAATAGTATGGTTGAGTTGTTGGAATCTGAGCCACAGATATTCAATCTCCTTGGCCTTTTTTTCAACGTATTCCAGGGTCTTCCTATCCTTTGGCGAATGTAGTTTTGGTTAGCCCGTTGCAAGTCGACTGTTGCTTCACCAACTCGTCCAGCGTCGTCATGGTTGAACATGGTTGATGATACGTGCGTAGCAGTGTTGGTTAGATGCTCGTGGATTCGTCGGGATCGTGGACTTGGGTTATCTTGTGTGTATAATCACGTCGGGGTCACCAATGTTTATATCCCTACTTGATATGGTGTCGCACAGGCTCTTGAACATGCTGGATTTGTCCGGATTGGCACTTGAACCAACCGAACATTTTCTGATGTTATATCGTACCAACCTTGGGTCCTTGGGATTGGGAGTCCTTTGAGCTGGTTGAATTGGAAAGATAACACACTAGTTCCATGTTCGTAGTCAAGGACTGCCTTTATTGTAATAATAATTTTGGTTTTTATAGGTTTTAATTGCTGACATTGCATACATTAATTGATACCAATGCAATTGGTATTTCTGCTAATGCATGCATATTTAACATAGAATGTGGTAGAGGAGTAGGTCATTGCAATAATTGCTTTTATTGCTGATGATTCAGTAACGGTTGAAGGTCTCTAGATTATTGCTGACGCTTCGATCCAGGTTGTAGTTTTCTGGCTTATTGTGGAATTGGGTTTGTCTGATTGCACAAACTGGAGCGATGGTGCTAGGGTTACCATCAATCTGAAACACCTTCCTTATAAGGTATCGTGAGCCAGTAACTCGGAAAAATTTCATTAACAAGATTTGAAAACTGTAAATTATACAATCACAAATTCATATTCATAATTCAGGGGTTAAATTGTCAAATCCGTTCACGCATGACTCGTCACGTAAAAATGAGACTTTCGCATGATGGATGTGGGAAAAACATTCGATACGGCAACAACATAACAACACACCAACAACATGGTGGCAACATTGAAAATAATCATCTCCATAAGAACTAATGTAAACATATTTTGACGCATTGTCGCTGCCGCATCGAATGTGTTTCCCACAGGAATCCGTGAACGCGCAAATTTCATTTGAGTGTCACTATTGTGATTGGTGTTGGCTATCGTAATTCGGTATGATGTATTCTATGAACGGATGGCCGAACGTATGCTTTTGTTCGAAAAGTCATCCGTACACAAATTAGCTATCATATGGGT
Source organism: Coelopa frigida (assembly GCA_017309665.1). Classification (NCBI taxonomy): domain Eukaryota; kingdom Metazoa; phylum Arthropoda; class Insecta; order Diptera; family Coelopidae; genus Coelopa; species Coelopa frigida. The sequence continues at coordinate 24,782,819 of CM029565.1, read as the reverse complement.
ATAAGTTGAAACTAATTGACGTGTTTTAGATAGTAATTAATGTATTTGAGATGGTAATTATGATGTACAGGAAGGTTAATGTAGGGTCTGTGGCATTGCATTAAAATATTCAATTCAACAACGATTGAAATCGCTAGCTGGGATTCGTTCTAGATGAGTTAAGGCCTTGAGCGACAACAGCAGCGACAACTTTGAATATGGAAGCAGCGATATCAATGGGTTCCCAAAAATGCATTACTATCAACAACATCATCAGTCGCCGTCACCATCGTCGTCGTTGTCGCCACCGGCACTAATCAACCGTCTACTGCATCGGTCCTCTACAAATCGTTTCATGCGACATCAGCACCACAAGTTGAGTATTCATCTGCAGCAATATTAACACAAATACGTCGGAGTATTCAGCGATAAAAAAAATCAATATAAGTGGTTGCAGCTTCTTCACATCATCCATCCAGCTCCAGCTTAGGAGCTTTAAAAATCAATTGGTAATAGTAATAGGCAAAGTTTGTTTACCAATCGGCGAGTGATACCAGAGCTGATGCGGATAGTCGCAGCTCGCATTACGTCGTCTTTCCTTTGATTGATAGTTAGGCAATAATATTGGATGTTTGGCACAAAAATTCAAATTGGAGCTTTTCAAACGTCATCCGACTATTAGTTTTACTTTATCGATAAACGGGTCCAGCCTTAATTTCCTCCAGACATAGCAATACTGAAGACCATTGTAATGAAGCTTTTCGCTTCAGAAATCGATTAATGTAAGCGTAAAAATAGCGTTTCAGTGATCTGAAATTATTAATGTGTTTGCTATTAACTGAATAATCAACCACCTTTGTCGATGTAATCAAAATTGTCCTTTTCCTGTCAAGTGAAATTTGGTTTAGATGCTGATACGATTTGCGACGAATACGTTGTAATTGGCTGCAAAGTCATAGTATGCATGCGAGTGCTATTGTAGAGTCTGAATAATAGAAGAAATTGCCTTTGAAAACTTGAAGTTGCGAAACTGAATTTAACAGCTCAGCTAAGAGTATCGCGACGCACAATTCTAGTTTTGAATTCTTAACGTTTAAAGAGGTGATACGCGAGATTTAGAGCATAGTAGATCATCCGTTGTTGTATCATTATTTTGTACTCGAATATAAACGCAAGCTCGATAAAACCGTGAATTTGTAAACTGGCCCTACGAAACGAGGAAAGCTAAGTTTACCAACGAACACTAAATTTAGGGATTGGGGAAAACTTTTGTCCCAATTCAGTTTCTAGCGATAATTGATAATACGCTACGCTTTGTTTCCCGGCCGGCACTAGAAAAAGACGTCTCGTTAACGTCTTTATAAGAATTCATCACCTTTCGGGTCCCACACAAGACCATAATCATAATTAAAAATTGGTTTTATGCAGCTCTTGTTAACTTTAACAACGATTAAAAATCTGTAGTTTAATATAAAGCATAATTATGAAATTTCCCTGGGATATTTATTCATATGACAAAATATGTCAAAATTTTTTAAAAATATTTCAAAATTATTTAAAAACATTGAATGAGAACAGCTGTTTTCTAAAAATTATTTAAGAGAGTAAAATAATTTGTTCAGAAATGCTCTCTCTCCAATTGAAATGATCTTTAATAAAAAAAACACAATTCACAAATCACAATTTCCAATGCTGAAGTCCACGATTTTGGTTACGAAATGCACTTCATATACGTCTTCCTTCACATTGCCGACTCGTGAACTATTTTTGTTGTCGAGAGCATTCATTTTCATTCATAAAAAAAATTCTCAAAATAATAATTTTGAAATGTCACAATTTTCAGCTTAACTACGAATGAAGAAAACGAAATGCTCTATTAAAGTTGAAATTCCCTCTACAAAATATGCCTAACAGAACTCTATTCTGTAGTTAGCTAATTACGTTGTTGAAGCTGAAGTCTTGTTAACTAACTAGAGAATCTCCAATTAAAAACCTTAACAAAGATTGAAAAAACTCGATTTCACAAATTTTCCAATTGTTAATCTATAGTTACTATAATTGAGGATGAATAAAACGCCCCTAAATGAAAGAAAATTCTCTTTGCTAGCTGGTTCGATGCATTCCAAGACATTAACCACTTTTTCAAAATGAAATTTCCTTTACTTGTCTGCATGATTATTTGTAAGACTTCTTCTTCAGAACTCCCTCCAGAAATGAGATCATCTACGTAAAAGTCTCTCAAAACTATTTTCAGGCCATGAGGGTAATATACGCTTCATCTAGAGCAATCTGATGCATGGCTCTTAAGCCAGAAATGCGACAGGCTTCGTTCCATAAATAACGGTATCGAGCTCGTAGACTTTGAATTGCTTTTCTGGACTATCTCTCCAGACTATGTACTGCAAAAAAACAATCAGGATCGCTCATCTTGACAAACCGTTACATCTTACAAATATCAGCAGTTATAGCGAATTTATGCGAACGAAATCTTAACATTGTATCTATCAATGTGTGTTGAATTGTGGGTTCAGACATCAAAATGTCGTTTAGAGAAATCCCAGTCGATGTAGGAGCTGAACAGTCGAATACTACACGCAGCTTGGTCATACTGCTGTCGACTTTAAAACATAATGTTGCGGCATGAAATGGGCAACAGCTGGAATTTCTTTAACTAAAGACATGTGCCGAAGCTGTAAATATTCCTTTATGAAAGATGAATATTCCTTTTTCAATTCTGGATCAGCTGCGAATCTGTTCTCTAAATTCTTACATGTAGGAATCACCCAGCTGATTAAGGCTTGACTTAATTGTATCTCCTGTATTCAAGCGACAATAGGTGTTAACGAAATGCTCCTCACAATCCAGCTCTTCTTTTGTGCGCTTCACGTTTGCTCTGTATGGCCTTCTTCTTACCAAAATCTTTGAACTATATCGTTGAGACACAATCCGAATCCATATTATGCGAACTCAATTCAACTACCGTGCACCGGACACAATCCATCCAAATTTGGTTTTTTGTAATATCGGCAGACTTGGACTTAGACGAATTTGACCAACGCATAGCAACTCAAAGAATATGCTAGCGCCGATTAATAGATCGATCCTTTGAGGACTTGCAAATGAAGGGTTAGCTCTGTTCTCTGGGATTTTCCAATTCCTATCCGAATTATTTACTTGCATCTGATTTGTAGTGATAGTTCAAACGATGACGGCCATAAACGATGTCTTGTCAGGTGCTTCCAAAGACACAATCACGCTCTAATTCGTAGTTATGCCCGACTGACCTATCCCTGAAATCAGCGTTGTTGCTTTAGACTTTCTTTCTCCAGTGCAACTGATTAGCGAAGCTAGATGTTATGCAGTGTAGCTTCGAAGCTGAATCAAGCAACGCCCTACACAGTATGAAAGTTCCATGGCGATTTCTAATCATAACTATGCAGTGGCCAGCATGACGAACCTTTTCGAGGCAGAATTTGGATTGAACGACTGAAGACTTGATTTTGAATCAGTGACTAGAGAAATTTTGGCATCTGAGGGCACGTTTGGACTTTAAAAGCTACTTGTGGGACTGGGGTTAAGTGAAGGAATGAGCGGGGCTTGCACGACCAATATTTGCAGCAACCCGATCTACAATTTTTACCATGTGTCCCTTTTTCATACAATTAATGCAAAAAATTAAAAATTTTGTAATATTATTTTATTTTTTACAAAAACAAAATGCACGCGAATTACCACATTACCATCGTCGGTGTGAATACCCCTAATGTTCAATAAGAATCAAATAACTTGTGTTATTAATACAAGAGGGTTGGTTCTCACAACACATTTAAAAAGTTTTATACTAACCGCATCATTCAAGTAACAGTTCATGGAACGGAACGTCAAGTCACCACTAACTAACCCTTCATTGTGTTGGAATGAATATGACATCAGGGTAAACAATTTTTGGGAAATAGCATTTTTTCTCAATAAAAACCACGGCGTATATAGAAAAGTCTGTATAATGAATTTTTAAAAAAGGCCGGTCACACTACAAAATCGATTTTCATATATCAGACTTTCTTTTGATGTTATTTGTTTACTTTGTGAAAATTAAATGAAAATCTTATTTTTATTTGACAGTTCTTCCAGGGCGAAAATAAGATTTTCGGCAGATTTTCAGCCAAAATCGATTTTCAGTCTAAAATCAGCTTCGAGTAAACATGCTATTGGTTTTATATAAAAATTCGAAATGCCAATTTGACAATCATTCTTTGGCCCTTTGAAAAATTCACCTGTCAAACGAAATTAACTTCAGTCAGTGTGGATGGCCGCAATTTCGTTTGAAATTGTTTTCCGAAAATGCACATTTTCGGTTCAGTGTGAACATAGTTTATCGCATTTTCAACAATAAAAAGCAATTTACATTTACGTTTGACAGTTTTTCCAATATAAAAATGAACATTTTCGGCCGAAAATGCGATTATGCTCGAAAATTAGCATTTTCGGCTCGGTGTGAACATAGTATTACAAATTTTTCCAAGACAAATTTCTTATGAATATGAAAAAGTCGAAAAAGAGTCAAAACAAAAATGTTGACAATGGACCTACTAAAGGTAAATATGGAGTCTACAATTTCACGACCACATTGATGCGAAATTTCCAGTTTCCAATATGGCGTTCACACTGAGCTCATTTAACAGTTAAATGGACATAATGAAGTTAAATCGTTAAAACTGATTGATAATGCAGTTTTATATATTTATATTTAATATATTTTTAATTTTTATCTTTATCTCCTCTAGAAGCTCCACCAGCAGCATCAACGGCAGCAGCACCAACATCAGCAGCTCGTTTCACCTTCTCCTCCTGCACCTCATCGTTTCATCGCGATACCCTGGATTCGGCCGCGTTGGATGCGTCGCCATCTTCACACCCAGTTTTAATTACTCGTTATAAATTATGAATAGTTAAACAAACAATATCTATTAAATATGTACTCTTTAACTATGTTGAGATTGTTAGTTTTGATATTTCATAATTTTCGAACTTTTTGCCTAATTTCAGAAAATAAATTGAATATGCAAACAGCTGTGTAAACAAGTGCAAAATTTAACTTTTTTATCTCAGTGCTAGCGCACCTGTTAAATAAAATGCCCCTTTTTCATATATTAGCATGTTCTCACGGAGCTGATTTTCGGCTCAAAATCGATTTTCGCTGAAAATCAGCCGAAAATCTGATTTTCGCCTTGGAATAACTGTCAAATGAAAATCAGATTTTCAATTAATTTTCAGCGAAAATCAAGAGATTTTCGGATTGCAACCGTGGTTTTAATTTAAAAATTACTATTTCACAAAAATCCTTTACCCTGTTGTCATATTCATTCCAACACAATGAAGAAGTGGACAAAACGTGTGTAGAATATAAACCAATACAAAGAAAACAAAATACAAAAAATATCGCCAAACGACATATGAAAATCGATTTTGTCAAGTGGACGGCTTTTTTGAATATCTTATTTCAGCCGAAAATTGGCTCGTGTGAACGCACTATAACTATGCTCAGTGTGAACGCCATATTACACCGTCACACCGTCAATGGTAATGTGTGCGTCACGTGCATTTTGTTTTAAAAAATTAGCCTCATTACCACATTACCACGCCTGGACCCAGATTAAACTGGGTTCAATACCATTTTCTAAGTGTTGCCAACATTACAATAGAAAAAATAACAAATAATAGTATAAAAAAATTGTTAGCTATTTATATCTTTAATTTAATTCATACTTTGTAGTTTTTTGTAATAAAAAATCAGACTGTACTACTTTTCGGCCGTGAATTTAGCTCTTCACTTCGTTTCGCTTTTGTACTATATGGCTTTTCCACGTAAGCTTAAAATCTATAGTCATTCCAAGGTATTTTGCTTTTGTATCAATTTTAATATTTACGTGATTATTATCAAGTATTTTGGTTCGTGTCTTCTGTTTGTGTAAAGTACTTGAACTGTTTTTTCAGTATTTATTTGGATAACGCAGGTATTGAACCATTCTAGTGTGTGGTTTAGAATGTCTTGTAGTGCTGCTGTTGCGTTGTCGATGTTTTTATGTGAAGAAAGCATTACAGTATCATCTGCAAAAGTTGCTATCATATCGTCATTTCTTATTGGCACGGGTATGTCTGCAGTGTATAACACATATCATAATGGTCCTAGTACACTGTCTTGTGGCCCTCCTGCTTCCATTTCCTGGATGTCAGAGCATTCGTTTTTGTATTTAACATAGAAATATCTGTCGTTTATATAGCTTTTAAGGAGGAGATAGTAGTCAAGTGGTATTTGCTGTTTTAGTTTGTGTAAGAGTCCTTTGTGCCATACGCTGTCGAAGGCTTTTGCAACGTCAAGATATACTGCTACGAAGATTTTTGAGCTACTCTGTTCACTCTCACTCATCACTCTTTTTATTGTGGCGTTAGGTACTCTGGGGACGTCCGTTATTTCAATATGTGTATTGCTTTCTATTGCTTACTATTGCTTTCTCCACATGAGTTCGGGCCCATTTGTTGTCATCGGTTTTTAGTGGTGATTCGTGTAGCATTGATTTGTTTATTTGTTTTGTTGCTTTCCATAGCGAGTAGTTCGTGTTTCTTGTTGGAGTCAAAGGTATATGATTATATTTTTTCAAGTTTTTCGTCCTTATCTTGTATTAAATATTGTTTTAGCTCTTTCGTAGCCTGGTTTAATCTTGTTTTGTCCTCTGGTAGTCTGGTAGTTTGCCATAGCTTTCTTATCTTCTTTTAGTTTTAATTTTATCTTTTATGTGTTGTGATATATGATATGTATTAGTGCTGGTCTTGATTGACGGTGTCGATCTTTCAACAGCGAGGGCTGGGTTGTCATTTAGGTATGCAACCGCACTGTCAATATCACTGTCGGTTTTAGTGAAACGCATAAGTCTAAATTAAGTTGTAGTATTTCACGAAATGAGTTTTATTATTATAGATTTTCCTGTTTATAGATGTGGGTGTCAGAGTATTTCGATATATGAGGGTAATTGGCGAGTGGTCAGATGATAATTTAAAATCTGATTTAATTGTTAGATGATCTTGTATTTTATATTATATTTTTTATTTTTTTATTTTTTTATATTAATATTTTTATATTTTTTTATTAAGAAGTCAATTAAGCCTGGTCGTTTTGCCATGTCGGTTAGCCAGTAGGTTGGATCTCGTGTACTCATGAAAGTACATTTGTTTACTCTTATTGAGTCTAGTAAATGTTTTCCTTTTTATTTGTCAATCTTGAGCCCCAAGTTGAGTTTTTTGCGTTAAACGTCTCCTCCAGCAATGAAGCGTTTGCCTAGCGTACGTAGAAAGTCCGAATATTCCAA
>CM029565.1:24598184-24763379 GCA_017309665.1 Coelopa frigida | reverse complement strand
GAAACAGAAAAATGTAACTTCCAGCCTTGTATTAGAATGTGTTGAAAAACTCAATCAGTGCTCTCGTGCAAACGAGTTAACACTAATGTGGGTTAAAGGACACATTGGTATTGAGCAGAATGAAATTGCGGACAACTTGGCAAACAAGGGATCAGACATGGATTTCTGCGGGCTAGAACCACACATTCCTTTGGGAACAGGTATGATGACGAGCCAGGTCGACAGATGGTGCAGTTAGAACATTGTAAAAGATATAAAGACAGGCAAAAGCTTCTCTTAAGAAGCCAATGAGCATGAAACCAGCTAAAATTCTGAGTTTGAGATGAGTAACGCTTGGTTGGTTGACTGCCCTGGTAACGGGACATGGCAACTTTAGGTACCACCTGCGCAAAATGAATGTCGCGGATGATGATGTCTGTAGACTATGTCTAGAGAACTCAGAAACTGCGGTATACATAGTGTGCAGTTGTCGAGCCCTAGCAAGCAAGTCATCCATGCCATCCTAGGAAGCCAACTGTACCTAGGAAGCCAACTGTGTGATGATATTCATCCTATATTCCTTAAGGCACTATTACCGACTGTTTGATCGCCAAACTTCTTAAATTGAATTTTGAAATGATCTCGTCATCACCCTATGTCCCATGTTCATATATTGTATCCTTTGTTTATATGAAATACCCTGTACCTCATATTGAAATAAACTCGATCTCTTGAATTTGATCTCGTTAGTGTAAAGACGTGTTTTATTTTATTGCACACCGCCCCCTCTCAGAAGAATCTCTGGCTGCAGAAAAAGCTCTGTGGCTTCATCAAACATTTTGGCGCCCAACGTGGGGCACGTGGGTAATAACAATATAAAGTCTTTAATAATTCGTATTTCGCAAACCACATATAAAATTTTCGCTCAACGTGCATTATCGTCGTTGTTATTTTTCACGCTTGCCGACATAACTGCTGCATCATCGCTCGTGGCTGCTCTGCCAGCCGAACTGCAATCCGGTATATTCGGCATCGTCGCATATCGCTGCTCTGCCAGCCTGATCTACTTTACCATCCGTGCAACTCTTTCGACATAACCTTCAATCCACCTTGCCACATAGCATTGGACACCTGCGTACAAATGTCGGAATTGGAAGGTTACAAGCGCCAACGCACCAACATAAAGAGAAACATAACTCGAATTAAATCAATCGTAAATTCGAATGGCGACGAACGCAATTTGTCACACTCCGAACTCCATTGCCGCTTGGGCATCCTGGAGTCATATTTTAAACAAGCAATGACCGTCCAATCACAGATTGAAACTTGGGACCAAGACGACCTTGGCCGCGCAGATTTGGAGGACAACTACATCGAGGTGAAAATGCGCATCAAGGAGCAGCTTGGTGAAGACTTCCATAGTACGGCGATGGAGTCATCACCACCATTAGTCAGGCCACATCCATATATCGCTACTTCGTCTCAAAACTGCCGAGGCTGTCTTTACCACATCCATATATCGCTACTTCGTCTTCAAAACTGCCGAGGCTGTCTTTACCAACATTCGATGGACAATTAACCGAGTATCACAATTTCGTTTCCACATTCAACCAAATCATCGCTCAGGCCCCGAGCATGACCAATATAGAGAAATTTAATCATTTGTTAAATTGTTAAAGGGTCCAGCTTTAGAAACTGTGAAAGCGTTCCCCGTGACCAACGAGAACTATTCGAAGGCCATCGAGCGTCTTAACGCCCGATTCGATAATCCTACGCTAATATTTTTGGAAACGATAACCAATCTTTTCAAGTTGCAACCTGTTGAACGATCTAATCCTCTGCAACTTCAGAGTTTGCTCGACAAGGCTTCTGCGATGTTTGGATCACTCCAATCGCTCGGAAGCGGATCGGACATCGCCCAAGCAATGCTGATTTACCTTGTCATCGACAAGTGTGATCAAGCAAACAAGGAACAAATGGAATGAGTCCTTAAATTTCAAGAAGTTACCAACTTGGTCAGATTGCTCACTGGTGCTGGAACGACACTGCCAGTTTTTGCAATCCCAGAATGCATCGACGCAAAGAACACCACAAGCAAGCAGAGGCAATCGCAATGGTTCGTTTAGTCCAAAATTGACATTTGCTCTCACTAATTCTGCATGTAAGTTGTGTTCGAAGGCTGATCACAAAATCATTGCCATGTTCGTTGTATAAAGAAATGGCTGTTACGAAGAGGTTTGAGACTGCAAAAAGACTAAATCTTTGCTTAAACTGCTTGGGCAATGGTCATCGCATGGCGCATGTCCATCCAAAAATCGATGTCGTAGCTGCAACCATGCTCACCATACTTCTTTACATTTGGAAAGGGCCTCTAACGCCAATGAGTCGCCCACATCAACAACTAGCTCTCCGCAGATAAATGAAAGGGCAACATATTCGCACATGCATTCTGAATCAGGTCATGTGATTCTAGCAACCGCTATGATTTTAATAAAGGATTCGTCAGGAACATACAAGCTTGGTAGAGCCTTGCTTGATTCATGCTCCCAGGTGAATTTTATGACTAATGAATATGCGCAAAAAACTTCGTCTTCGACGTGACAAACACCATATCGAATTCGCAGCATTGGCGAATCTGTACCAACATTGAATCTCGAGCTACAACCACAATTAAATCTCGCATTTCGGATCATCAGCTATCGCTACAATTTTGTATTACTTCGCACATTGTCTACCAACCAGATTCAGAAATCGATATATCGTCGTGGAAAATACCTCCAAATATACCTTTGGCCGATGAAACCTTTTACAAATCTCGTCGAATCGATCTGTTACTCGGTACCGAAGCTTTCTTCGAAATTCTTTCTGTCGGCCAAAATCAAAACTGGCTCCCAATTTGCCGACGCTTCAGAAGACACTGTTTGGATGGGTCGTGTCAGGAAGATGTCTACAGTCAAACAAATCATCGGCCTGTCTGATGTCATTCGAGTCTTCAATCGACAAACACCTACAAAAACTTTGGGAATTGGAATCAATATCGACCACACCTCTCGAACTTCAACCTGAACATCAAATTTGTGAAACTCATTTCCTTAAGACCACTAAGCAACAAGAAAACGGTCGTATTGTCGTCGAGCTGCCTTTTAAGGAAGACGCACTGTCTCTTGGAAACTCTGCTGACATTGCACGTCGTCGGTTCCTCGCCTTGGAGCGTCGTCTGCAGCGATCACCTGAGCAAAAAACTCAATACATTATGTTTATGCAGGAATACGAAAATCTTGGTCACATGTCGATGGTGCCAACTTCGAAGATAGAAGAGCTGCACTATTACATTCCTCATCACTGTGTTTTCAAGCCTAGTAGCACTTCAACCAAACTTAGAGTCGTGTTTGACGCCTCTTGCCAAACATCATCACAAAAATCACTTAATGATTTACTGTTGGTTGGTCCCACGTTGCAAACGGATCTGTATACGCTTTTACTTCGATTCAGATTGTATCGATTTGCCATCACTGCTGACGTCACAAAAATGTACAGGCAAGTACTTTTGAATTCTAAACATCGTAAATATCATTATATCTTTGGCGAGAGTCCCCAGAAGCGAACCTGCTGACATATCAGTTGAATACGGTGACATACGGTACTGCTGCAGCACCATACCTTGCAATACGTAGTCTACATTTCATAGCTGACCAATGTGCATCGGAATTTCCTATTGGAGCATCAGTCGTAAAATCATCGTTCTACGTAGATGATCTGTTATGTGGAGCGGATGACCCAGAGATGCTACGGAAAATCAAGGAACAAGTAACCAAGGTTCTACAACGTGGACAATTTCCACTAACTAAGTGGCATTCCAACCATCCAGATTTCGCAGACGCACATCAAACAAAACAGTTGAATGTGTGTGAAGATGCCATAACAAGTACACTTGGTGTAACGTGGCACCAACAGCTTGATGTCCTCATGTTCTTATTCAAGCCTAAACACTATCCAAGTTTAATTACAAAGAGATCGATACTGTCAATAGCTTCGTCGCTGTTTGACCCACTCGGATTGTTGTCCCCAATCATTATCGTGTCGAAGGTGTTAGTTCAAGAACTTTGGTTATTGAAACTCAACTGGGATGAGTCAGTACCTCAAACCGTATACGACGCTTGGAACAAATACTTATCGTCACTTCACTGCCTATCGTCACTTTCTGTGCCTCAGTACTGCATGCAAGACAACGTTCGCAAGATACAACTACATGGTTTTTGTGACTCTTCAATACGCGCTTATGGTTGCTGCATATATGTACGTACGGAGAACGAATCAGGTCATGTCAATGTGCAGCTGCTTATATCCAAGTCGCGAGTAGCTCCAGTGCGGAAGCAATCCATACCAAATCTGGAACTTTGCGGAGCTCATCTACTTCCTCAATTGATAGATAAAATCCGTCCAGTTTTTCAAAATCAACCTAACACTATTTTCTTATGGTCAGATTCGCAGATAGTTCTTCATTGGCTGAGACAACATTCTGTCACCTTGTCAACCTTTGTTGGAAACCGCGTTTCGGAAATTCAATCTTTAACCTCGAATGCTCAATGGAGGTTTGTTCCTACCCAAGAGAATCCAGCAGATCTTGTTTCCAGAGGCTGCACTGTAACGGAACTGAAGTCGTCTACATGGTTCACAGGCCCAACATTTTTACACAAGGCTGTGTGTGACTGGATTGTTCCTGAGTGCAACGACCTCGATATGGACATCATTTCCAAGGAAAAACGTAAACAAACATTCCTTTCAACGAATAGTACAAATCATTTACTGGCAAGTATTGAAAACTATAGTTCCTATTCTAATATATTGCATATTGTCGGTCGGATGTTTCGATTCGTAAACGCATGTAAGAAGCGACCCAAATGTGGCATGAATTCGTTGTCACCCGAAGAACTTAGAAATGCATTAAACTGCATAATTTGGAATATACAGAGCCAACATTACGCACAAGAATTCTCGCTATTGAGAAAAAAAGAATTCCTCAAAAATTCTCTGAAATATCTTACGCCATTCATAGATAAGTCCACAGGATACGAACTTATCAAGGTCGGCGGCAGACTCGATCGCATGAACTTACCAGAGAGTGAGAAATACCCCATATTACTACCAAGCAATTCATCATTTGTATTTAAATTTGCTCGCCACTTGCACCTACGCAACTATCATGCTGGACCCAAAACACTTGTAGCATTGATCGTTTAGAGGTAGTCAACGCCAGAGATCTAGCCAGACGTGTCGTTCGATCGTGCATACATTGTGTTCGGTATAAACCAAAATTATTAAACCAATTAATGGGTTCATTACCAGAGCATCGTTTGTCAATAGCCAAACCATTTTGCAGATGTGGTGTTGACTTCTGCGGACCAATTAATACATCTACGTATTCGAGGTAAACAGGAGGAAGCCATCGAAAAGCTATTTGGCAATATTGTTTGTTTTGCTATTAAAGCAGTACACATAGAAGTTGTATCAGACCTTACTACGGATGCCTTTCTAGCTGCACTCAAACGATTTGCTGGACGTCGTGGTTTACCAACAGATATTTACTGTGATAACGCTACGAACTTTGTTGGTGCTGCAAATAAGTTGCGTGATTTGAAGAACTTCCTTTTTGATACAAAAACTCAAAAATCAATTAAAACGTATAGCGCCAACGAATTTGTTAATTTCCATTTCATTCCAGCTAGAGCCCCTCATTTTGGTGACTGTGGGAAGCTGCCGTAAAAAGCGCAAAGAACTATTGAATTCGATCTTTAGCTAACACAAGGCTTACATTTGAAGAGTATCAACTGTTGTCGTTGAAGTAGAGGCCATTCTGAACTCTCGTCCATTGTCACCAATGTCTTCCGACCCGAATGACCTGGGCGCACTAACCGCAGGCCACTTTTTAGTTGGAGGACACTTTACGAGCCATGTCTGAAACGTATTGTAAATGATAAACATTTCAATCATACGGATCGTTTTAATACCATAACTGCACTCAAACAATCATTTTGGAATCGCTGGAGTGCAGAATATTTTAATGAATTACGAGTTCGAACTAAGTGGACCTTCGCCCTCGCCTAACATCACTGTCGGATCCATGGTAATCATTCATGATGATAACCTGCCCCCACAACGCTGAGTTTGGGACGCATAACATCAACAAGTTGTGGAAGGGATAATCGTGTTCGAGTAGTTCAATTCCGCACTGCCAAAGGAGTTCTCGATCGCCCAATCCATAAGATTGCAAGGGGGCCGGGATGTTTGATAGCCAAACTTCTTAAATTGAATTTGAAATGATCTCGTCATCACCCTATGTCCCATGTTCATATATTGTATCCTTTGTTTATATGAAATACCCTGTACCTCATATTGAAATAAACTCGATCTCTTGAATTTGATCTCGTTAGTGTAAAGACGTGTTTTATTTTATTGCACACCGCCCCCTCTCAGAAGAATCTCTGGCTGCAGAAAAAGCTCTGTGGCTTCATCAAACACCGACTTTACTACCATATATGACCCATATTTTCAACATTGTAATAACTACATCCTCTTTCCCGGGCTATTGGAAGAAACTAAAATAATTCCAATTCCTAAATGCGATTCGTCCACGAATTCGCATAAACCGTTAGTTGTCGCAAGTCGGAATTTTGATTGTCGCAATTTGATTTTTTCTGGGATTAATTTTATTTTGCTTGTCGGAAATCACTTTTTGCTTGTCGCAAATCACTTTATGATTGTCGCAAATCACTTTATGCTTGTCGCAAATCACTTTTTGCTTGTCGCAAATCACTTTTTGCTTGTCGCAAATCACTTTTTGCTTGTCGCAAATCATTTTTTGATTATCGCAAAAAGGTTTTTGATTTTCGCAATTCTGGTTGAAAAAGGTGTAGTACTTGTTTTTCGAATCTATTGGTAGTGATTTCTAGTGTTAAGAGTTCGAGTTGTATAAAATTTTCATAATATAAACTCTCAAAACCTGTATTCAATACCCAACACAGAGAAATTGAAACAAAACGCATGCATATCTTTGTTTCACATCAAAAGTCATTTATGTTTTATAACACTTTAGCTATACATATTTAAAAATTGTGACATATTAAAAAAGTATAAAATTTATCGTTCCAATGATTGGGTACTAACGGACTGATTGCTCACAACGAAACGAACACGAAAGTAGGACTACATATCATTAAACGCATGTCCTTAAACAATTCCCGCAAGTTACTTGTAGTCATTTTGAATTGAGTTTGTTTACATTTTGTATGAAAGTGTAATTTTAAAACTCGTGACAGCAAAAATCAAAGATGGAGACCGAAATATTTGAAAAAAATTTAGAAACATTTTTTTTTATCATGGACTCTTTAAAAAAAATAAAACACATTACTAGGGTTGCCAAGACAGCAAAAATCAAGATGGAGACCGAAATATTTGAAAAAATTTAGAAACATTTTTTTTTATCAATGACTCTTTGAAAAAAAAAACACATTACTAGGGTTACCAAGACAGAATAAAACTTTTTCAAAATTCACAAGTATAATTTTGTGATCACCTCACCTCATGTTACTTCTTGACTAATTGGGCCTTTAAAGGGGAACTATATTAACCGACGGGTACCTGGCATCAGTTGACAGCTAGCTATCGAATACACGATGATGGTTGCTGTGAAAATGTGAATTGTTGATAGCCTGACAGCTATCAGCCACCTAATTCTTTAATATAGACCCTCTCCGCAATTGAGTCAACGAATGCACAAGGTGATTGTACAATTGCGGTGATTCGTGTTCGTCGTCGTTTCGTTTTCGAGACACAATTCAGGCCGTAAATCCATAGCTTTTATCCACCACTACTTAGAAAACTTACAGTCTTGTTGACATTTTTTTACATTTTATTCTCTAAGCGAGTAAAAACATCAAGTATTATTTAAACGAGTAAGATGCGACATCCTATACAAATTGACACAATAACCGAATGTTTTTTGGAACTCGCTTATCAAAAGCCATAGCTATTAGTTCTTATAGATACGATTACTTTGAATGCAACACGAAGACAAACTGAAAATTGTCGTACGTCGTTGTCGGCCACTTAGATCTATTTCTATTTGTGAGATATATTTTTTCAAATTGGATTATGATATTTATTACAAATATTTTGTTTTTTTTTAGTTTTAAGGTAAATATTGAATCAAAATATTTTTCGCTGTCGTGTTCAAGAAATGTACTATCTAAAAACACGATGACAATTGCCGGATCGAATGTATTTCCCCCTTAACTGCAAGTAGCTACTTGGTCGATTTACTGGTTCAAAATATAATGCCCTTCTCGAGTATTTACTTGTATTCATTCGTATCGGACGAACACTAAATGTAAATCGGTTTTACTTTGTGCTTAGTGGGTAAATAGAGTAGCTTTAAAATTGTAAGAATAATAATATGAAGCGAAATTGTAGTTCGGATAATTACTTCAGTTCGGAAGAAAATCGTGTGCAAGATATTAAAGAGCGCGATGCGTTTTCTGAGCGGCTTAAAAAAAGAGATGAAACTTAGAACTCGTAAAATTAGTGATTCATTTGAAAGTAGTGGTCATATTGAAAAAGTGGCGAAGCGACTTCAGTTGGATTTGGAAAATAAAGAAAAGTTCTTCCTCACCTAAGGATTTTGTCTAGAAGAAAATATTTGGAAAAAAAGAAAAGATGATAAAGTTGCAGAACTTGAAGCTGATGTCTGGACGATGAATATCTATTTGATAATGTTGTGTAAGTTAGTTTAGCATAATTACTGCAATTTACTCCAATAACAACGCAATATGACCTACAGTGGCTCACAGCTTATTTGAACCAGAGCATTATGGTCGCTAAACCACCCATCTAGTTGGTTATATATAGTTATTTTTTTTAAGTTTCTGATTTCTAATCATATTTTGTTATTCTTTCGGAGGAAAAACTCGAATGCGACAGTATAGTCGGAATAACCGATAGTGTTTACTTTGTTTATCAGATTGTTGACGTTATCATTGTTCAATTTATTAATGTTACTGTAGTTTAGAGCATATCAGTAATTCTATAGAAATCAAAAAAGTTTCCCAATCTAAATAAAATCTTTTTCACTCTTTTCATGTTTTAAGAAAAAAAATTTAATTTTTTGTAAATTGAAGGAGTCGCTTGGGCTCGTAGGAGCGTAGAATACGTGCAATTGTTTTTGTAATTATGAACTGTTATACTTTTACGATTCGGAATTTCTAACACGAGTTTGAACTTCTCATAGATCACGTATGTAGAAACAATTTTGTAAATTTTTCAACTTTTGCATTGAAAATAAAACAAACATGTTTGCAAAAATGTGAATTAATCATGAAAGAAACAACTAATAATATATAAAAAATAGTTTAAAGTATTATAATGTTCTTTGTAAACGAAAAAAGCCGTGATGCAAATGCAAACTTCTATAATTCTGTCTAATACCATACGGCTATTCAGACTGACCGATATAGAATAGGATATTTTTAATATATATCTTTAATAATATATCTTCTCTAGTCTAAGCACCCAAGTTCCTTATTTCATTAGTTCCTTGGAGTATTGCATTTTATGTCAAATTTGAATGATAACTGTGACATTTATTTACACAAATATAGGAAACGAATTATAGTCAGAGTTCAACTCGATTAGAAATGTATAGATTTAGAAGTGCGTTACAAATTGCAAATAAATTGCATGGCATACAATTCTAAATCAGTCAGTCTGAATACCCCTTATGTTTATATGTCACCTTAATAACTAACAATAATTGTATCAAATCTTATATCTAGTTATAATCTACTCCTTCATTGGGGGGAGTACTGTTGTTACGTGATCCTCCTTATCACAGGGATGGTAGGTCGTTCCTACGTAGACGGGATGTGCTGCTTGTGTACGTCAGTGCGTTCGCTAGAGGGTTTGGAAGAATTTGTAGCTTTTCCAGATATCTCGCTCTGATGTGTGGGATTACATCCTTCACCAAGGGAATGTTCAGGTCTCTGTGGATATTTACATTTCGGATTTACCAAGGAGCACCCGTCATGGTTCTTAGCATCTTTGTTTGCGCTTTCTGTATGAGTTCAATATTAGTTGCACATGCATTTCCCCATAAATAGATACCATATGTCCAAATAAGTTTTATGATGCTATTGTATTGGAGTACCTTGTTTTCTAGGCTTAGTGGAGTTCTATGATTAATGAGGCAGTGTATGGAAGCGGCTTTTAACTTGATATGCGTTCTCTTTGCCTCAATGTGTTTTCGCCAGGTTAGACGCCTAGGTGAATCCCAAGTTATGTGACATCGGATCCTTGTGGAATGGGGATATTATTAGGGTAGCATAAAAGTTAATGAGCAAAAGAGTAAATATGTGACACACTAAGACCAAATATGCCCATCAATAATGTATTTGGTCTTAGTGTGTCACATATTTACTCTTTTGCTCATTAACTTTTATGCTCCAATTCGACAGCCATTTTTCTACTACTTTTAAATGGTCTCCTAGTTCAGTTGACGCTTTTGTGGGACACTTGTCGGTGCTTAGTATTGCTGTGTCATCAGCAAATGTTGATGTGACTAGCTTACTATTTGTTGGTAAGTCTGACGTGAATATAATGTACAGGATTGGACCAAGTACGCTTCCCTGTGGAACTCCCGCGTTTATTTCGAAGTCATTTGTTATGTATTCCTTATATTTCACCCGGAACATTCTATGTGAGAGATACGATTTTAAGATATGATGGTAGTTTTCTGGAAGTAAGCATCTTATTTTGTGCATAAGACCTCTGTCAAAAGCTTGAGCTACGGCGAGAAAAATAGCGGAGCAGTATTTTCGGGTTTCAAATGCATTTCTTATTTCATTGGTTATGCGATTTACTTGTTCTATTGTACCGTGTTTTTCACGAATACCGAATTTGTGGAAGGGTATGATATTACTTTCGCGGAGATATGGAGAAAGCTTTGACAGTAGTAGCTTTTCGAATAGTTTCGACAAGCACAGAAGCAAGCTTATAGGTCTGTAGGAGGATGGTAGTGTCTTATCTTTTTCTGGTTTTGGAATTATTATTATTAAAGATTTCTTCCATAGTGTTGGAAAGTGGCCAGTTCGAAAGATAGCGTTGAATAAGCTAGTAGTAAAAGTTATTGCAGAATTAGGAAGTTCAAGCATTTTGGGGGTTATGTGATCGTAGCCAGGGGCTTTTATGGAATTCAGCTACGTTTGTATAACCGTTTTGATTTCGATCTCAGTGCTAGTGATAGGAGTCATACCTTCTTGAGAGATGCAATTAAGGTAAGGGATTTGGAATCCGTTAGTAGGACGATTTGGTTGAAATACCGAACTTAGATGTCGAGCGAATGCATTGGCCTTCTCCCCTTCGCTGCGTGCCCAGTTACCATGATGATCTCTAATTGGAGATTCACCTTCTACTGGTGTCTTTATGGATTTATTTGCTCCCCATAGAGAGCGTTTATTGGAACCATTAGGAGTTAGTTTTCCTATATATCTGTGTTGCTCACTTTACTACTGCAGCCTAAGGACCTCCCTTAGTTTCCTTACTGCATCGTTGAGTCGTTGTGGCGACGCCGGGGATCTGCAGGCCTGCCATTCTCTTCTAAGGCGGCGTTTATTTGTAACCAGTCTTTCAATATAACTGTTGGTTACAAATTTCATATTTTTTGAGGCTTTACCAGCAATAGGGGTTGATAATTCCGCAGCTGAGGTAACCATTTCATTGAAAATATAGACAAAGTCTTCTATATCCTCCTCACACTCCAGCTCTGGATTCGTGTGGGTGTGACTGCTAGTGTAGTTTTTGTACTTCAGCCAGTTAGTTCGCGAAGAAGTCAGTCTGAATGGATGTTCAATTTGTTTTGGATGTTCAAGTAAGCGGAATATTACGGGTGAGTGGTCAGATGATAATTCGAGACATGTTTCAGCTAATATCGTGAAGCTGTCTATGTGCTTGGTAATAGCGAAGTCAATTAGATCAGGAACTTTTCTAGGGTCTGTTGGCTAGTAAGTGGGTTGTCTTGGAGAGACAAAGTTTAGCTTGTTTCGGAAATTGATGATTGTGTTGTACAGTTGCCTGCCTTTTGGATTAGTAAGGCGAGAGCCCCAGTGCGTGTGTTTGGCGTTAAAATCGCCGGCAGCTAGTAATCTGCCTCCTAGAGAAAAATATGACCTGGGAACTATGAGGTATTTTTCGGAACGATGCCCCCTCAAAAAAAAACAAAAATACCCCCAAAAAGTACTAATTTTGAGTATAAAGAACCCAAAATATATCGGTGTGATCTCCCCCCATTTGGGAGAAAATTGGGTTCATAGTTCAAAATTGGGGCCCGGAAATCCACAAATGTTATCCAATCTGTAGTATATGGATATCAAAAGAAAGGTAATGGTAATAAAAATTATAAACTTTTAACAAAAACTGAAAAAAATATAACATTTTTGTGTTCATAATTTTGTTCTTTAAAATTTATATTAATAACCACATTTCCTGACAGCTGGTTCAATATCCTTTCAAATGATGTATGATATGTTATATATTGGAATTATTTTTGTCTTGAAATAAACTATAAATTACAAAATTCCATAGTACTTTCGGGATCTAAGTCTGTTTTGCGTGTGGCGGCCTTCGGTCGCGCTTGGGGTTTACATCCTACCGTATATCGAACACCGGCTACGCGATCCAAAGTACTTTCGGGATCCAAGTCTCTTCTAAGTGTGGTGACCTTCGGCAGCTCTAGGGGTTTTAACCCCCCAGAATGTCCAACACCGGCTACGCGACCCACAGTACTTTCGGTAGCAAAGTCTCTTCTGAGTGTGTAGGCCTTCTCCGCACTTGGAATTTTATATAAATGATTAAATTTTTGTTATTAAAACAGATAAGATATTGATAAAAATACATCATTTGAAAGGGAATTGAACCAGCTTTTAGGAAATGTATACTAAACATATGATTAATAATATAAATTTTGAAGAAAAAAAATATTTACAAAAAAATGTTATACATTTTTTAAAAAAATGTTATATTTAAAAAAAAAATGTTGTTATATTTTTTATTAAAAGTTTATAATTTATAAAAATCTTTAAATGCAGTTTTATAGAGAATTAAATTACCTTTCTTTTGATATACATATTGATTTGATATCAGATTGGATAACATTTGTGGATTTGAGGTCGGCCTTAATTTTGACCCCAATTTTCTCCCAAATGGAGGGTGATCACAGCGAGATATTTTAGCGTTATGTTATGTACATATATGGCTATCAATCTGCATACTTGGTTTTTGCATTTGCATTTATGCAATTTTTTCGAAAGTTTTCTTAATGTTTGTGTTTCTTGTATGGGGATCCTGAGAAGAGGAGCAAATAAGGGGGGAATGTTGTAGAACTAACTCCTGAATAGTTACAGCGATTTAAGCAATTTTTGCTTATGACTGAAGAATCAAGAAGAAGAGATCGAGATCAAGTAGTGACAGAAGTAAATAAATTATCGGTGTTCTCAGGTGAGAATAAATTCAAATGTTATAGTTTTTGCCACCGATGTAAGAAACGAGGTCACAAAAAGAAGGATTGTCGAGTTCGTTTACCAGAAGGACGTGCGATTGCGTCGAATTCCAAACCATTTTGTATCATGTCAGGAGAATCGTCAAGAACATCATTTTCTAATAGAATTGTAACTTTCAAAATTGATTCGAGTGCATCTAACTACATGTGCAAGAGAAGTAATATTAAAGGGTGTGTAAATGGAAAATTCATGAAGATTCAGAGGTTTTTACGAACTTCCGGTTACCCGGGTTTGAAGCTTGGAATAGCTCTGCTGACTTTACTTGGTATAAAATGTTTATTTATTCAGATATTATGATTACAATTTTGTTGACTTTGCCGTTTTACGCCAATGATCCGTCCTCCCGCAACAGATGGTGATTCCTCTTCGTGACTCCAATTTAATTCTGATCGACAGCTCTCGGATGTTGCTTTGCCGGTTACCGATCGGGTGTTATTATAGTGACTGGTTAGGCCCTGGACTTGCTGGTGTTTGGTTATGATCTTGTCGTAATGGATTACTATGTGTTCGTTTAGTAGCGACTTGTGCTTGCTACTCAAACTAGCTACAGGGTAGTGGTTAGTCAAGTCCTATTCGTTCTCCCAGGATTCGTAAAACTAATAAATTCAATAAATTTTAGAAATAGTAGTAGACTTGGATATTAGTTGTATTTAGTAGTAAGAGCTATTTACTACTAAAGTGTATAACTACTGAGGTGGAGGTTAATCGAGATCTATTCACCTCCCAGGACTCGTAAAACTAATAAATTCTGTACATTTTAGGAATAGTACTAGACTGAGATGCTAGTTGTATTTAGTAGTAAGAGCGGTTTACTACTAAAATGTATAACTACTATAAATACTGAGTTTAATCGAGATCTATTCGACCTCCCAGGACTCGTAAAACGTTCACTTTTCTGAGGATTTTTACTAAAAAAATTTCTTAAAACTAGTAAATTCAGTGGATGTTACGAACTGGTAGAGACCCTTTTCCCGAAAAGAACTCTTATTGCCTATAGTTACACAGGTGGAAGCCAACTCAGCGGCCCGGGAATCTGGCAACAACAAAGCGCCAGGACCTGATGGTATCCCAAATGAGATTGTCAAGCTGGCTGGCGATTATGGCGACACCACAGCCCTTTGTAGCTGACTAACAGGCGTTGTCTTCCCGAAAATCTGGAAGAAACAAAAGTTGCTACTGTTACCGAAACCCAACAAGCCAGAGGATGTGATCCAAGCTCGTACAGACCTCTCTGTATGATTGATACACTGGGGAAAATACTAGACATATAGAAGCGATTGGAGGAATCTCCGCAAACCAATATAGTTTTAGAAAGAAAAGCTCTACAGTTGATGCCATTTTAGAAGTTACAATTATTGCAAAGGAGGCAATAAAGGGGGAGAGATGGCGGTACGGCAGCAAAGAATACTGCGCAGCTATCACCTTCGACAATAAAAATGCGTTCAACTCAGCCAATTGGCAACATATTATGGATGTGCTTCACTAATTACAGACATCGAAATACCTTTGGTGCGTCACCAAAAGTTATCTCTCGGACAGAGTGCTAGTCTAAGACACAGATGAAGGACTAAAGACCTATAAAGTTACGATTGGAGATCCCCAGGGATCGGTTCTGGGGCGTCTTCTATGGGATATTCTTATGATGGAGTCCTGCGCCTCCCAGTCCCAAGAAGAGTGTGCATAGTGGGATATGCGGACAATATTGTAGTACTTAATGTAGCCAAAACCACGGGTGAAATCCAGAAGATCACCACCATGGTTTCTCAGTGAAACAAGGAATGGCTCGAAATTACAGCTAGCGTGTCATAAAACCTAAACCGTGCTTATAACAAGCAGGAAGAAGAGGGAAGAGTTGGAGCTTACCATAGACGGCCACCTCATCAAAACCAAGCCTGAACTGAGGTATCTGGGCATTTTGCTAGACGCGAGACTATCCTACACGGCTAGTGTTGCTGCGTCCGTGGTAAAGGCATCGCGAGCCCGCACGACACGAATCAAGGCAAACATAGGAGGGCCAACAAAGAAGGCTGCTACTGACCAAAGTAACGCAATCTATAGTGATGTATGCAGCCCCAGTATGGTACGAAGTACTAAACATGTAGACACATCTGAGGAAGGTCAATGCAGTCTTCAGATCAATTGCGCTTAGGGTATGTTGCGGATTTTTTACGATGTCTATCAAGGCCGCATGTGTTATTGCCGGACATTATAGCCAGCAAGCCGTCGGAGGCTTACAATCTCAGATTGAGGCTGGGTAGAAAACTATAAGATCGGGAGAAAACTAAACTCCGATCAAATAGCTTTCAAAAATGGCAACATCGATGGGACAATGCGATCACCGGCAGATGGGCACACAACGTTATACCAAACATAAAAAATTGGCTAACACGCACACATAGAGAAATTGACTTCTATGTAACACAGATCCTAAGCGCCCACGGATGTTTTAGGGATTACCTGATAGAAGACCTAATTGAGCCAGACTTCGAACTCAATTAGATAATTCCAGCAATGGTAAGTGACCCTAACAATTTATTAATTTTTAAGGATGTGTGCGCACGCATTATGAAAACCTTGAGGGTAGTAGTGAAAGGGGAGTTAGCTACCACTTTACAAACAAACTCGACATTACGATAACTAACGCTTTGAGCTTCTAGCTCTTTACGGTCCCGCGACGTAATACTTAACGGTAACGACGTAATACTTCTGGGGGATTTTACCGTGCGGACATAGAGGTGGTTTAGTTCGGGTTACAGTCCCACACTGACTAAGGCTTTCGATGCTTCTTGCTCTTAAAAAAAAAGCGACAGAGGCTGTGGTGGATTCTGGTCATCCTATTCCTCTTTTTCTTCAGTTGATGAAAAATGTAGCCGCGTGAGAACTGATCACTCGTCAACAGGTAAAGTGTTTCATTTCATCAAATTCCATTATTCATACTTTTTATAGTTCAGTCAATATGTGCAAAAAATGTGTGTTGATACAAAGTAATAAATAATAAGAAAGCAAACTTTGGCATAAACAATTGAGACATGCCAGTGACAACATTATTTAAAATACATATGGTTAATTGTAATATATTAGAAGGTCTGAACAAATATTCCTGTGTTGGTTTTTGTAATATTTGTATGCAAGGTAAGCACTCCATATCAACTTTTAATGGACGTCGCTTAATGCTGTGTGTGAGACCTAATGTATGTATGGGACATTGTCAACAAAATCCAACAACGAATTGTAAGCTATTTAAAAGGAACATCTAATTTCAAATTAATTTTTAATCAGAACTCTAAGCAGAGAGAATGTGTTGGATATGTAGACGCTGATTGGACATCCCCTTCTTCAGACAGAAAATCAGTAAGTGCAGCAAACACCGATAAAAGCATATCGATATAATATATATAAGAGCTCATATATCTAAAGGTAATATTAAGATTGAGCTAGTGCAGATAAATTTTCAAGTTGCTGATATTTTCACGAAGACCTTGGATTACAGCAAGTTTAAATAATTCAGAGAAAAATTACAATTGTGTAATTGAGAGGGAGTGCTTAAATAATAACTGTTACAATTCCACGTATTTATTTTTTATACCCTACACCCTGTGGGTAAGGGTATATTCATTTTGTCCTTCCGTTTGTAACGCATTAAAGGAGAGGTCGTAGGTATGGAAAAGTATATATATTCTTGAACAGCATCACCTCCTGAATCGATTTAGCTATGTCCGTCTGTCTGTCTGTGTGTCTGTCTGTGGAAAATTTTGTGAAGAAACGGTAAGAGATACTGACTTGAAATTTAGATTTAGTGTTTTTAAATTAATAAGCTACTTGTATGTAAAAATGGGCGAAATTGGACGACGGACACGCCCACCTCCCATATAAAGCAATAGGTTTATATGGCATATCTGGTGAACTGTGGTATATATCGGGATGAAATTTTGTGTGCGATCATGTATCACCGATACAAGCTTACATGAAAAAAATGGAAAAGACCGCCCATCGGACACGCCCACCTCCCATATAAAGCA
Source organism: Coelopa frigida (assembly GCA_017309665.1). NCBI lineage: Eukaryota > Metazoa > Arthropoda > Insecta > Diptera > Coelopidae > Coelopa > Coelopa frigida. The sequence continues at coordinate 24,745,777 of CM029565.1, read as the reverse complement.
AATGATTTATATGGCATATCAGGTGAACTATGGTATATATCGGGATGAAATTTTGTGTTTTATCATGTTTCACCGGTACAAGCATGCTGCAAAAAATGGAAAAGACCGCCCATCGGACACGCCCACCTCCCATATAAAGCAAAAGGTTTATATGGCATATCTGGTGAACTATGGTATATATTAAGATGAAATTTTGTGTGTAATCATGTACCATCGATACGAGATAACATGCGAAAAATAGAAAACATCGCCCAATGGACATGCCTACCTCCCATATAAAGCAAAAGGTTTATATAGTATATTTGGTGAACTTTTATATATATCGAGATGAAATTTTGTGGGTGATCATGTATCACCGATACGAGTTTACAAGACAGAAATGGAAAACATCGGACACGCCCATCTCCCATATAAAGCAAAAGTTCAATATGGGATATATGGTGAACTATTTCATATATCGAGACAAGCTACAACTCAGCTCTTATATAACACGAGCACCTTCCATACGTAGATCTACAAGAAATCCTACTACTTTATTGATGTTATTTGCTGATGAAAGTGTGTGAGTGAATACAAGAATAAAGAGATCACATCCAACTGAACCTCAATGGACGCCAATAGAATAACTGATGAGATCCTTTCAATATAAACGTAATGAGCAGGTGACGATTGAGAGAATACAATTTCCAATTGTACCTGCTGAAGGGATCACAATCCAAATAGCTGTTCATCTTCGAAGTGGAATCAGTCGCGGGGCACTATATGTTGCTTATAGTAGCGCAGCAAGTACTTATGGACTTTATATTGTTGGAAATTTCCACCCTCCCAAGTCTTTTGTTGAATCAGATTTTGTCCCCATTGAAATGAACATCTGAAATCGGAAAAGCAACTAAAGGCACATTATGATCATCGATTCAATTATTCTTCCATATATGCAGAGCTTTAATGCGCACTTTCAAGATATTACCAATGGCACAATGCTGCAAACATCAGAACTACTTCGTTTTATGGAAACATGGGCCCTTTCAACAGACAACTATAATATTCCTAACTCACTCTTATTCATAGATTAGATAGTTCTAAAGACAATCGTCGCAAAAAGGGTATAATGGTTTTTGGAAAACGAATATAGCGTCAAATATATAATTTATCTTTAAAAGAGACCACAGTTGTGAAAATCGCACGATGGAGTTAATAGCATTCAACTGTAATGATGCATTTTCACTAATTATTGATAGAAATTCACTGTTTTTCCTTTAATAAACATTGTATGCAGGGTGTAGGGTATGTAAACTTCGGCCTGGCCGAATATATATATATATATATATATATATAGAGAAAGTCACTGGAAAACGTCTCTAGTGGAGGACGTAATAGACTTGAAAGAGGGTACAAAGCCAATAAAACGGCAATTGAATGACGATATTCAGAGCAATTGCGTATCCGTGTATTTGTATACATGGACGATCTGTTGGTATTGTCTTCGGATTTCGATGGACACTTGAAACATTTGGCTGAAGTAGCATTGTACTTGAGGAATGCGGGTCTCACTCTTAATATCGAGTCGATTCTGTCTGACGGAGTATCCAGATCGAACCGGACAAGGTGTACCATAAGGACAAGGTAACCATACTCCTCATTGAATGAAAGAGCGTACGCGTAAAGCTGCTTCTTCAGTTGTTCTCTAACTGTAAAACTACAAAAATTAAAGATTTCTTCTCCAACTGTGAAACTACAGTGGAATTAAACAAACTATAATGCCGATTTTTTGCCTTTAAAAGTTGTAATTTATTATATTCTCGTGATTTTTTTAAACCTTCGCGACCGTGCATACCACTCCTTACCAAAGTTTCATCGCGATCAAATGCATAGTTTACGATTCTATAAGGTACATACATACAGACATTAATTTTTATATATAGAAAAAAAACCGACGATAAAATTTTTATTTTTGAATTTTAGCTTCTAAATTATTATAAATATATTCTTATAACACTTCTCTCAGTTTAAATGCTGTGCGGCTTGCATTGTTTGAGGTTGTCCCATGAGCTCGAGGAAGAGGTTCCGTGTTTTACCTCCATAAACCTTGTACAACTTTGTCGTTCACAACGGAATGGGAGTGTTCTGGTGCACAATAACTCCCATCGCTCATTTTTATAAAGTTATGTATCACTACTGTCGTCTTCACTTTCCACCGACTTCATATTCAAGGGTCCAAGAAGAACTTTCCACCGGGAAGTGAGAACAGCGAATGAATTCTCCATTGTGATTCTAGCATTTGCCAATCTTATGTTGAATATTTCCCTTTCCGGTGGAAGCAAGCTGCCTGAGTACGTACGCAATCTTCCGCATTGGAAATGTTCCATAACCCAAAAAGAAGTAAGGAAACTCTTCATCAGAATTTTGTAAATTTCTGTTTAATGACATATTTAATCTGTCATTAAACAGCCGTTTACCAAATTCTGAGTGAAAGAGAAACCCACTGTTACTTTGTGAGCCTAAGCACCAATATTCACTGCGGTGAATGTGGCGTCACAAGCACATAACATAACACAATGGAATAGCTTTTGTTGAAGGAAAATAATAAATTATGTACATTTTTCAATCTCCATATGAATATTCTTACCTTTATAATTATAAAACGATGTTCCAGAATTGGGAGGACATATGATTTTGATATGTTTCTCGTCAACAGCGCCTACACAATGATGGAAGTTCCACATATTTTGATACTCCATCGCAATTCTGTGCACTCATTCTCGTTCGGAAGCCCAAGGTATACCATTTTAAATGACAGCGACAAGTAGCGCCAAAAATCTATAAAAAAAACAAATAAACAATTAACTTACACAAGAGTTAGAAACAATCTGAATTTTGCTGAGATGGGCTCACTTCGGCTGGTCTTTGCCAGGTCTTCTTTCAAGAGATTGAAAAGAGCATCTAAAACCTCCTTCGACATTCGAACGGCAGTCTTCAATTGTTCGTGGTCCACCACATATAAATGGTCGAAACTTATGGCAAATACACCATCAATATCTCGGGTTTTATATACAGGTGTAACCCAAAACCTTATACGTCTATTTAAAATATCTAACCGCGATTTTGCTTGTAGAAAAATTAATACAAAAAAAATTAATTAATGAGCCACAAAATATTTTCCAAATCAATTTTTTTATTTTAATTTTACAATTTATTTTTAACTTTACAATATCTTCTCATGCAGATTCACAAACAAAACATAAAGAACAGCGAATAGCTTTTCATTTCTGCTGCATGCCGCAATTGCATCTTAAAAGGCATACTTCAGATGCCTTGCCGCGAGTATGCCTGAATTGTATCTTTCCCTATACCACCAGGCTATTTGAAGGTCTCCGTATTTCGTTATGTTCGGTCAACATATGACCACTCATGGGATCAATTATAAACTTTACCGAAGAATAGAATCGGTTGAAGAAGGCGAGGTTTTAGATCCAGAACCAAGGCTGGCCTTGATTAGAGACAAGGTTCATGAGTGCATTAGAAATGCGTGCGAAACGAATCAAAAACTAACGCACCCTTTTTGCGGCGATTGTCTTTAGAACTATCTAATCTATGAATAAGAGTGAGTTAGGAATATTATAGTTGTCTGTTGAAAGGGCCCATGTTTCCATAAAACGAAGTAGTTCTGATGTTTGCAGCATTGTGCCATTGGTAATATCTTGAAAGTGCGCATTAAAGCTCTGCATATATGGAAGAATAATTGAATCGATGATTTTTTGTGTGGCATAAAATCATAATGTGCCTTTAGTTGCTTTTCCGATTTCAGATGTTCATTTCAATGGGGACAAAATCTGATTCAACAAAAGACTTGGGAGGGTGGAAATTTCCAACAATATAAAGTCCATAAGTACTTGCTGCGCTACTATAAGCAACATATAGTGCCGCGCGACTGATTCCACTTCGAAGATGAACAGCCATTTGGAAATATGTAGCTCCCTGACTTTTGTGGATTGTGATCCCTTCAGCAGGTACAATTGGAAATTGTATTCTCTCAATCGTCACCTGCTCATTACGTTTATATTGAAAGGATCTCATCAGTTATTCTCATCTATTATTCTGAATTGTATCTTGCCCTATACCACCAGGCTATTTGAAGGTCTCCGTATTTCGTTATGTTCGGTCAACATATGACCACTCATGGGATCAATTATAAACTTTACCGAAGAATAGAATCGGTTGAAGAAGGCAAGGTTTTAGATCCAGAACCAAGGCTGGCCTTGATTAGAGACAAGGTTCATGAGTGCATTAGAAATGCGTGCGAAACGAATCAAAAACTAACGCACCCTTTTTGCGGCGATTGTCTTTAGAACTATCTAATCTATGAATAAGAGTGAGTTAGGAATATTATAGTTGTCTGTTGAAAGGGCCCATGTTTCCATAAAACGAAGTAGTTCTGAAGAATAATTGAATCGATGATTTTTTGTGTAGCATAAAATCATAATGTGCCTTTAGTTGCTTTTCCGATTTCAGATGTTCATTTCAATGGGGACAAAATCTGATTCAACAAAAGACTTGGGAGGGTGGAAATTTCCAACAATATAAAGTCCATAAGTACTTGCTGCGCTACTATAAGCAACATATAGTGCCGCGCGACTGATTCCACTTCGAAGATGAACAGCCATTTGGAAATATGTAGCTCCCTGACTTTTGTGGATTGTGATCCCTTCAGCAGGTACAATTGGAAATTGTATTCTCTCAATCGTCACCTGCTCATTACGTTTATATTGAAAGGATCTCATCAGTTATTCTATGGGCTTCCATTGAGGTTCAGTTGGATGTGGTCTCTTTCTTCTTGTATTCACTCACACACTTTCATCAGCAAATAACATCAATAAAGTAGTAGGATTTCTTGTAGATCTACGATTTTGTATGGAAGGTGCTCGTGTTATATAAGAGCTGAGTTGTAGCTTGTCTCGATATATGAAATAGTTCACCATATATCCCATATTGAACTTTTGCTTTATATGGGAGATGAGCGTGTTCGATGTTTTCCATTTTTGTCTTGTAAACTCGTATCGGTGATACATGATCACCCACAAAATTTCATCTCGATATATATAAAAGTTCACCAAATATACTATATAAACCTTTTGCTTTATATGGGAGGTAGGCGTGTCCATTGGGCGATGTTTTCTATTTTTCGCATGTTATCTCGTATCGGTGGTAAATGATTACACACAAAATTTCATCTTAAAATATACCATAGTTCACCAGATATGCCATATAAACCTTTTGCTTTATATGGGAGGTGGGCGTGTCCGATGGGCGGTCTTTTCCATTTTTTGCAGTATGCTTGTACCGGTGATGTATGATAAAACACAAAATTTCATCCCGATAAACCTCCATAAACCTTGTACAACTTTGTCGTTCACAACGGAATGGGAGTACTCATTCGCTCATCGCTCATTTTTATAAAGTTATGTAGCACTACTGTCGTCTTCACTTTCCACCGACTTCATATTCAAGAGTCCAAGAAGAACTTTCCACCGGGAAGTGAGAACAGCGAATGAATTCTCCATTGTGATTCTAGCATTTGCCAATCTTATGTTGAATATTTTTTTATTTTAATTTTACAATTTATTTTTAACTTTACAATATCTTCTCATGCGAGTATGCCTGAATTGTATCTTGCTCTATACCACCAGGCTATTTGAAGGTCTCCGAATTTCGTTATGTTCGGTCAACATATGACCACTCATGGGATCAATTATAAACTTTACCGAAGAATAGAATCGGTTGAAGAAGGCGAGGTTTTAGATCCAGAACCAAGGCTGGCCTTGATTAGAGACAAGGTTCATGAGTGCATTAGAAATGCGTGCGAAACGAATCAAAAACTAACGCACCCTTTTTGCGGCGATTGTCTTTAGAACTATCTATGAATAAGAGTGAGTTAGGAATATTATAGTTGTCTGTTGAAAGGGCCCATGTTTCCAGAAAACGAAGTAGTTCTGAAGAATAATTGAATCGATGATTTTTTGTGTGGCATAAAATCATAATGTGTCTTGTGTTGCTTTTCCGATTTCAGATGTTCATTTCAATGGGGACAAAATCTGATTCAACAAAAGACTTGGGAGGGTGGAAATTTCCAACAATATAAAGTCCATAAGTACTTGCTGCGCTACTATAAGCAACATATAGTGCCGCGCGACTGATTCCACTTCGAAGATGAACAGCCATTTGGAAATATGTAGCTCCCTGACTTTTGTGGATTGTGATCCCTTCAGCAGGTACAATTGGAAATTGTATTCTCTCAATCGTCACCTGCTCATTACGTTTATATTGAAAGGATCTCATCAGTTATTCTCATCTATTATTCTGAATTGTATCTTGCCCTATACCACCAGGCTATTTGAAGGTCTCCGTATTTCGTTATGTTCGGTCAACATATGACCACTCATGGGATCAATTATAAACTTTACCGAAGAATAGAATCGGTTGAAGAAGGCGAGGTTTTAGATCCAGAACCAAGGCTGGCCTTGATTAGAGACAAGGTTCATGAGTGCATTAGAAATGCGTGCGAAACGAATCAAAAACTAACGCACCCTTTTTGCGGCGATTGTCTTTAGAACTATCTAATCTATGAATAAGAGTGAGTTAGGAATATTATAGTTGTCTGTTGAAAGGGCCCATGTTTCCATAAAACGAAGTAGTTCTGAAGAATAATTGAATCGATGATTTTTTGTGTGGCATAAAATCATAATGTGCCTTTAGTTGCTTTTCCGATTTCAGATGTTCATTTCAATGGGGACAAAATCTGATTCAACAAAAGACTTGGGAGGGTGGAAATTTCCAACAATATAAAGTCCATAAGTACTTGCTGCGCTACTATAAGCAACATATAGTGCCGCGCGACTGATTCCACTTCGAAGATGAACAGCCATTTGGAAATATGTAGCTCCCTGACTTTTGTGGATTGTGATCCCTTCAGCAGGTACAATTGGAAATTGTATTCTCTCAATCGTCACCTGCTCATTACGTTTATATTGAAAGGATCTCATCAGTTATTCTCATCTATTATTCTGAATTGTATCTTGCCCTATACCACCAGGCTATTTGAAGGTCTCCGTATTTCGTTATGTTCGGTCAACATATGACCACTCATGGGATCAATTATAAACTTTACCGAAGAATAGAATCGGTTGAAGAAGGCGAGGTTTTAGATCCAGAACCAAGGCTGGCCTTGATTAGAGACAAGGTTCATGAGTGCATTAGAAATGCGTGCGAAACGAATCAAAAACTAACGCACCCTTTTTGCGGCGATTGTCTTTAGAACTATCTAATCTATGAATAAGAGTGAGTTAGGAATATTATAGTTGTCTGTTGAAAGGGCCCATGTTTCCATAAAACGAAGTAGTTCTGAAGAATAATTGAATCGATGATTTTTTGTGTAGCATAAAATCATAATGTGCCTTTAGTTGCTTTTCCGATTTCAGATGTTCATTTCAATGGGGACAAAATCTGATTCAACAAAAGACTTGGGAGGGTGGAAATTTCCAACAATATAAAGTCCATAAGTACTTGCTGCGCTACTATAAGCAACATATAGTGCCGCGCGACTGATTCCACTTCGAAGATGAACAGCCATTTGGAAATATGTAGCTCCCTGACTTTTGTGGATTGTGATCCCTTCAGCAGGTACAATTGGAAATTGTATTCTCTCAATCGTCACCTGCTCATTACGTTTATATTGAAAGGATCTCATCAGTTATTCTATGGGCTTCCATTGAGGTTCAGTTGGATGTGGTCTCTTTCTTCTTGTATTCACTCACACACTTTCATCAGCAAATAACATCAATAAAGTAGTAGGATTTCTTGTAGATCTACGATTTTGTATGGAAGGTGCTCGTGTTATATAAGAGCTGAGTTGTAGCTTGTCTCGATATATGAAATAGTTCACCATATATCCCATATTGAACTTTTGCTTTATATGGGAGATGAGCGTGTTCGATGTTTTCCATTTTTGTCTTGTAAACTCGTATCGGTGATACATGATCACACACAAAATTTCATCTCGATATATATAAAAGTTCACCAAATATACTATATAAACCTTTTGCTTTATATGGGAGGTAGGCGTGTCCATTGGGCGATGTTTTCTATTTTTTACACACAAAATTTCATCTTAAAATATACCATAGTTCACCAGATATGCCATATAAACCTTTTGCTTTATATGGGAGGTGGGCGTGTCCGATGGGCGGTCTTTTCCATTTTTTGCATGTAAGCTTGTATCGGTGATACATATCACACACAAAATTTCATCCCGATATATACCACAGTTCACCAGATATGCCATATAAACCTATTGCTTTATATGGGAGGTGGGCGTGTCCGATGGGCGGTCTTTTCCATTTTTTGCAGTATGCTTGTACCGGTGATGTATGATAAAACACAAAATTTCATCCCGATAAACCTCCATAAACCTTGTACAACTTTGTCGTTCACAACGGAATGGGAGTACTCTGGTGCACAATAACTCCCATCGCTCATTTTTATAAAGTTATGTAGCACTACTGTCGTCTTCACTTTCCACCGACTTCATATTCAAGAGTCCAAGAAGAACTTTCCACCGGGAAGTGAGAACAGCGAATGAATTCTCCATTGTGATTCTAGCATTTGCCAATCTTATGTTGAATATTTTTTTATTTTAATTTTACAATTTATTTTTAACTTTACAATATCTTCTCATGCGAGTATGCCTGAATTGTATCTTGCTCTATACCACCAGGCTATTTGAAGGTCTCCGTATTTCGTTATGTTCGGTCAACATATGACCACTCATGGGATCAATTATAAACTTTACCGAAGAATAGAATCGGTTGAAGAAGGCGAGGTTTTAGATCCAGAACCAAGGCTGGCCTTGATTAGCGACAAGGTTCATGAGTGCATTAGAAATGCGTGCGAAACGAATCAAAAACTAACGCACCCTTTTTGCGGCGATTATCTTTAGAACTATCTAATCTATGAATAAGAGTGAGTTAGGAATATTATAGTTGTCTGTTGAAAGGGCCCATGTTTCCATAAAACGAAGTAGTTCTGAAGAATAATTGAATCGATGATTTTTTGTGTGGCATAAAATCATAATGTGCCTTGTGTTGCTTTTCCGATTTCAGATGTTCATTTCAATGGGGACAAAATCTGATTCAACAAAAGACTTGGGAGGGTGGAAATTTCCAACAATATAAAGTCCATAAGTACTTGCTGCGCTACTATAAGCAACATATAGTGCCGCGCGACTGATTCCACTTCGAAGATGAACAGCCATTTGGAAATATGTAGCTCCCTGACTTTTGTGGATTGTGATCCCTTCAGCAGGTACAATTGGAAATTGTATTCTCTCAATCGTCACCTGCTCATTACGTTTATATTGAAAGGATCTCATCAGTTATTCTCATCTATTATTCTGAATTGTATCTTGCCCTATACCACCAGGCTATTTGAAGGTCTCCGTATTTCGTTATGTTCGGTCAACATATGACCACTCATGGGATCAATTATAAACTTTACCGAAGAATAGAATCGGTTGAAGAAGGCGAGGTTTTAGATCCAGAACCAAGGCTGGCCTTGATTAGAGACAAGGTTCATGAGTGCATTAGAAATGCGTGCGAAACGAATCAAAAACTAACGCACCCTTTTTGCGGCGATTGTCTTTAGAACTATCTAATCTATGAATAAGAGTGAGTTAGGAATATTATAGTTGTCTGTTGAAAGGGCCCATGTTTCCATAAAACGAAGTAGTTCTGAAGAATAATTGAATCGATGATTTTTTGTGTGGCATAAAATCATAATGTGCCTTTAGTTGCTTTTCCGATTTCAGATGTTCATTTCAATGGGGACAAAATCTGATTCAACAAAAGACTTGGGAGGGTGGAAATTTCCAACAATATAAAGTCCATAAGTACTTGCTGCGCTACTATAAGCAACATATAGTGCCGCGCGACTGATTCCACTTCGAAGATGAACAGCCATTTGGAAATATGTAGCTCCCTGACTTTTGTGGATTGTGATCCCTTCAGCAGGTACAATTGGAAATTGTATTCTCTCAATCGTCACCTGCTCATTACGTTTATATTGAAAGGATCTCATCAGTTATTCTCATCTATTATTCTGAATTGTATCTTGCCCTATACCACCAGGCTATTTGAAGGTCTCCGTATTTCGTTATGTTCGGTCAACATATGACCACTCATGGGATCAATTATAAACTTTACCGAAGAATAGAATCGGTTGAAGAAGGCAAGGTTTTAGATCCAGAACCAAGGCTGGCCTTGATTAGAGACAAGGTTCATGAGTGCATTAGAAATGCGTGCGAAACGAATCAAAAACTAACGCACCCTTTTTGCGGCGATTGTCTTTAGAACTATCTAATCTATGAATAAGAGTGAGTTAGGAATATTATAGTTGTCTGTTGAAAGGGCCCATGTTTCCATAAAACGAAGTAGTTCTGAAGAATAATTGAATCGATGATTTTTTGTGTAGCATAAAATCATAATGTGCCTTTAGTTGCTTTTCCGATTTCAGATGTTCATTTCAATGGGGACAAAATCTGATTCAACAAAAGACTTGGGAGGGTGGAAATTTCCAACAATATAAAGTCCATAAGTACTTGCTGCGCTACTATAAGCAACATATAGTGCCGCGCGACTGATTCCACTTCGAAGATGAACAGCCATTTGGAAATATGTAGCTCCCTGACTTTTGTGGATTGTGATCCCTTCAGCAGGTACAATTGGAAATTGTATTCTCTCAATCGTCACCTGCTCATTACGTTTATATTGAAAGGATCTCATCAGTTATTCTATGGGCTTCCATTGAGGTTCAGTTGGATGTGGTCTCTTTCTTCTTGTATTCACTCACACACTTTCATCAGCAAATAACATCAATAAAGTAGTAGGATTTCTTGTAGATCTACGATTTTGTATGGAAGGTGCTCGTGTTATATAAGAGCTGAGTTGTAGCTTGTCTCGATATATGAAATAGTTCACCATATATCCCATATTGAACTTTTGCTTTATATGGGAGATGAGCGTGTTCGATGTTTTCCATTTTTGTCTTGTAAACTCGTATCGGTGATACATGATCACACACAAAATTTCATCTCGATATATATAAAAGTTCACCAAATATACTATATAAACCTTTTGCTTTATATGGGAGGTAGGCGTGTCCATTGGGCGATGTTTTCTATTTTTCGCATGTTATCTCGTATCGGTGGTAAATGATTACACACAAAATTTCATCTTAAAATATACCATAGTTCACCAGATATGCCATATAAACCTTTGCTTTATATGGGAGGTGGGCGTGTCCGATGGGCGGTCTTTTCCATTTTTTGCATGTAAGCTTGTATCGGTGATACATATCACACACAAAATTTCATCCCGATATATACCACAGTTCACCAGATATGCCATATAAACCTATTGCTTTATATGGGAGGTGGGCGTGTCCGATGGGCGGTCTTTTCCATTTTTTGCAGTATGCTTGTACCGGTGATGTATGATAAAACACAAAATTTCATCCCGATAAACCTCCATAAACCTTGTACAACTTTGTCGTTCACAACGGAATGGGAGTACTCTGGTGCACAATAACTCCCATCGCTCATTTTTATAAAGTTATGTAGCACTACTGTCGTCTTCACTTTCCACCGACTTCATATTCAAGAGTCCAAGAAGAACTTTCCACCGGGAAGTGAGAACAGCGAATGAATTCTCCATTGTGATTCTAGCATTTGCCAATCTTATGTTGAATATTTTTTTATTTTAATTTTACAATTTATTTTTAACTTTACAATATCTTCTCATGCGAGTATGCCTGAATTGTATCTTGCTCTATACCACCAGGCTATTTGAAGGTCTCCGTATTTCGTTATGTTCGGTCAACATATGACCACTCATGGGATCAATTATAAACTTTACCGAAGAATAGAATCGGTTGAAGAAGGCGAGGTTTTAGATCCAGAACCAAGGCTGGCCTTGATTAGAGACAAGGTTCATGAGTGCATTAGAAATGCGTGCGAAACGAATCAAAAACTAACGCACCCTTTTTGCGGCGATTGTCTTTAGAACTATCTATGAATAAGAGTGAGTTAGGAATATTATAGTTGTCTGTTGAAAGGGCCCATGTTTCCAGAAAACGAAGTAGTTCTGAAGAATAATTGAATCGATGATTTTTTGTGTGGCATAAAATCATAATGTGCCTTGTGTTGCTTTTCCGATTTCAGATGTTCATTTCAATGGGGACAAAATCTGATTCAACAAAAGACTTGGGAGGGTGGAAATTTCCAACAATATAAAGTCCATACGTACTTGCTGCGCTACTATAAGCAACATATAGTGCCGCGCGACTGATTCCACTTCGAAGATGAACAGCCATTTGGAAATATGTAGCTCCCTGACTTTTGTGGATTGTGATCCCTTCAGCAGGTACAATTGGAAATTGTATTCTCTCAATCGTCACCTGCTCATTACGTTTATATTGAAAGGATCTCATCAGTTATTCTCATCTATTATTCTGAATTGTATCTTGCCCTATACCACCAGGCTATTTGAAGGTCTCCGTATTTCGTTATGTTCGGTCAACATATGACCACTCATGGGATCAATTATAAACTTTACCGAAGAATAGAATCGGTTGAAGAAGGCGAGGTTTTAGATCCAGAACCAAGGCTGGCCTTGATTAGAGACAAGGTTCATGAGTGCATTAGAAATGCGTGCGAAACGAATCAAAAACTAACGCACCCTTTTTGCGGCGATTGTCTTTAGAACTATCTAATCTATGAATAAGAGTGAGTTAGGAATATTATAGTTGTCTGTTGAAAGGGCCCATGTTTCCATAAAACGAAGTAGTTCTGAAGAATAATTGAATCGATGATTATTGTGCATATGTGATAAAATCATAATGTGCCTTTAGTTGCTTTTCCGATTTCAGATGTTCATTTCAATGGGGACAAAATCTGATTCAACAAAAGACTTGGGAGGGTGGAAATTTCCAACAATATAAAGTCCATAAGTACTTGCTGCGCTACTATAAGCAACATATAGTGCCGCGCGACTGATTCCACTTCGAAGATGAACAGCCATTTGGAAATATGTAGCTCCCTGACTTTTGTGGATTGTGATCCCTTCAGCAGGTACAATTGGAAATTGTATTCTCTCAATCGTCACCTGCTCATTACGTTTATATTGAAAGGATCTCATCAGTTATTCTATGGGCTTCCATTGAGGTTCAGTTGGATGTGGTCTCTTTCTTCTTGTATTCACTCACACACTTTCATCAGCAAATAACATCAATAAAGTAGTAGGATTTCTTGTAGATCTACGATTTTGTATGGAAGGTGCTCGTGTTATATAAGAGCTGAGTTGTAGCTGTCTCGATATATGAAATAGTTCACCATATATCCCATATTGAACTTTTGCTTTATATGGGAGATAGGCGTGTTCGATGTTTTCTATTTTTCGCATGTTATCTCGTATCGGTGGTAAATGATTACACACAAAATTTCATCTCGATATATATAAAAGTTCACCAAATATACTATATAAACCTTTTGCTTTATATGGGAGGTAGGCGTGTCCATTGGGCGATGTTTTCTATTTTTCGCATGTTATCTCGTATCGGTGGTAAATGATTACACACAAAATTTCATCTGATATACCACAGTTCACCAGATATGCCATAACCTTTGCTTATATGGAGGTGGCGTGTCCGATGGCGGTCTTTTCCATTTTTTGCATGTAAGCTTGTATCGGTGATACATATCACACACAAAATTTCATCCCGATATATACCACAGTTCACCAGATATTCCATATAAACCTATTGCTTTATATGGGAGGTGGGCGTGTCCGATGGGCGGTCTTTTCCATTTTTTGCAGTATGCTTGTACCGGTGATGTATGATAAAACACAAAATTTCATCCCGATAAACCTCCATAAACCTTGTACAACTTTGTCGTTCACAACGGAATGGGAGTACTCTGGTGCACAATAACTCCCATCGCTCATTTTTATAAAGTTATGTAGCACTACTGTCGTCTTCACTTTCCACCGACTTCATATTCAAGAGTCCAAGAAGAACTTTCCACCGGGAAGTGAGAACAGCGAATGAATTCTCCATTGTGATTCTAGCATTTGCCAATCTTATGTTGAATATTTTTTTATTTTAATTTTACAATTTATTTTTAACTTTACAATATCTTCTCATGCAGATTCACAAACAAAACATAAAGAACAGCGAATAGCTTTTCATTTCTGCTGCATGCCGCAATTGCATCTTACAAGGCATACTTCAGATGCCTTGCCGCGAGTATGCCTGAATTGTATCTTGCTCTATACCACCAGGCTATTTGAAGGTCTCCGTATTTCGTTATGTTCGGGCAACATATGACCACTCATGGGATCAATTATAAACTTTACCGAAGAATAGAATCGGTTGAAGAAGGCGAGGTTTTAGATCCAGAACCAAGGCTGGCCTTGATTAGAGACAAGGTTCATGAGTGCATTAGAAATGCGTGCGAAACGAATCAAAAACTAACGCACCCTATTTTGGGGCGATTGTCTTTAGAACTATCTAATCTATGAATAAGAGTGAGTTAGGAATATTATAGTTGTCTGTTGAAAGGGCCCATGTTTCCATAAAACGAAGTAGTTCTGAAGATAATTGAATCGATGATTTTTGTGTGGCATAAATCATAATGTGCCTTTAGTTGCTTTTCCGATTTCAGATGTTCATTTCAATGGGGACAAAATCTGATTCAACAAAAGACTTGGGAGGGTGGAAATTTCCAACAATATAAAGTCCATACGTACTTGCTGCGCTACTATAAGCAACATATAGTGCCGCGCGACTGATTCCACTTCGAAGATGAACAGCCATTTGGAAATATGTAGCTCCCTGACTTTTGTGGATTGTGATCCCATCAGCAGGTACAATTGGAAATTGTATTCTCTCAATCGTCACCTGCTCATTACGTTTATATTGAAAGGATCTCATCAGTTATTCTCATCTATTATTCTGAATTGTATCTTGCCCTATACCACCAGGCTATTTGAAGGTCTCCGTATTTCGTTATGTTCGGTCAACATATGACCACTCATGGGATCAATTATAAACTTTACCGAAGAATAGAATCGGTTGAAGAAGGCGAGGTTTTAGATCCAGAACCAAGGCTGGCCTTGATTAGAGACAAGGTTCATGAGTGCATTAGAAATGCGTGCGAAACGAATCAAAAACTAACGCACCCTTTTTGCGGCGATTGTCTTTAGAACTATCTAATCTATGAATAAGAGTGAGTTAGGGAATATTATAGTTGTCTGTTGAAAGTGCCCATGTTTCCATAAAACGAAGTAGTTCTGAAGAATAATTGAATCGATGATATTTCATATGTGGATAAAATCATAATGTGCCTTTAGTTGCTTTTCCGATTTCAGATGTTCATTTCAATGGGGACAAAATCTGATTCAACAAAAGACTTGGGAGGGTGGAAATTTCCAACAATATAAAGTCCATAAGTACTTGCTGCGCTACTATAAGCACATATAGTGCCGCGCGACTGATTCCACTTCGAAGATGAACAGCCATTTGGAAATATGTAGCTCCCTGACTTTTGTGGATTGTGATCCCTTCAGCAGGTACAATTGGAAATTGTATTCTCTCAATCGTCACCTGCTCATTACGTTTATATTGAAAGGATCTCATCAGTTATTCTATGGGCTTCCATTGAGGTTCAGTTGGATGTGGTCTCTTTCTTCTTGTATTCACTCACACACTTTCATCAGCAAATAACATCAATAAAGTAGTAGGATTTCTTGTAGATCTACGATTTTGTATGGAAGGTGCTCGTGTTATATAAGAGCTGAGTTGTAGCTTGTCTCGATATATGAAATAGTTCACCATATATCCCATATTGAACTTTTGCTTTATATGGGAGATGGGCGTGTTCGATGTTTTCCATTTTTGTCTTGTAAACTCGTATCGGTGATACATGATCACACACAAAATTTCATCTCGATATATATAAAAGTTCACCAAATTTACTATATAAACCTTTTGCTTTATATGGGAGGTGGGCGTGTCCGATGGGCGGTCTTTTCCATTTTTTGCAGTATGCTTGTACCGGTGATGTATGATAAAACACAAAATTTCATCCCGATAAACCTCCATAAACCTTGTACAACTTTGTCGTTCACAACGGAATGGGAGTACTCTGGTGCACAATAACTCCCATCGCTCATTTTTATAAAGTTATGTAGCACTACTGTCGTCTTCACTTTCCACCGACTTCATATTCAAGGGTCCAAGAAGAACTTTCCACCGGGAAGTGAGAACAGCGAATGAATTCTCCATTGTGATTCTAGCATTTGCCAATCTTATGTTGAATATTTTTTTATTTTAATTTTACAATTTATTTTTAACTTTACAATATCTTCTCATGCAGATTCACAAACAAAACATAAAGAACAGCGAATAGCTTTTCATTTCTGCTGCATGCCGCAATTGCATCTTACAAGGCATACTTCAGATGCCTTGCCGCGAGTATGCCTGAATTGTATCTATTGTATCCCTATACCACCAGGCTATTTGAAGGTCTCCGTATTTCGTTATGTTCGGTCAACATATGACCACTCATGGGATCAATTATAAACTTTACCGAAGAATAGAATCGGTTGAAGAAGGCGAGGTTTTAGATCCAGAACCAAGGCTGGCCTTGATTAGAGACAAGGTTCATGAGTGCATTAGAAATGCGTGCGAAACGAATCAAAAACTAACGCACCCTAATTTTGGGGCGATTGTCTTTAGAACTATCTAATCTATGAATAAGAGTGAGTTAGGAATATTATAGTTGTCTGTTGAAAGGGCCCATGTTTCCATAAAACGAAGTAGTTCTGAAGAATAATTGAATCGATGATTTTTTGTGTGGCATAAAATCATAATGTGCCTTTAGTTGCTTTTCCGATTTCAGATGTTCATTTCAATGGGGACAATGATTCAACAAAAGACTTGGGAGGGTGGAAATTTCCAACAATATAAAGTCCATAAGTACTTGCTGCGCTACTATAAGCAACATATAGTGCCGCGCGACTGATTCCACTTCGAAGATGAACAGCCATTTGGAAATATGTAGCTCCCTGACTTTTGTGGATTGTGATCCCTTCAGCAGGTACAATTGGAAATTGTATTCTCTCAATCGTCACCTGCTCATTACGTTTATATTGAAAGGATCTCATCAGTTATTCTATGGGCTTCCATTGAGGTTCAGTTGGATGTGGTCTCTTTCTTCTTGTATTCACTCACACACTTTCATCAGCAAATAACATCAATAAAGTAGTAGGATTTCTTGTAGATCTACGATTTTGTATGGAAGGTGCTCGTGTTATATAAGAGCTGAGTTGTAGCTTGTCTCGATATATGAAATAGTTCACCATATATCCCATATTGAACTTTTGGTTTATATGGGAGATGGGCGTGTTCGATGTTTTCCATTTTTGTCTTGTAAACTCGTATCGGTGATACATGATCACACACAAAATTTCATCTCGATATATATAAAAGTTCACCAAATTTACTATATAAACCTTTTGCTTTATATGGGAGGTAGGCGTGTCCATTGGGCGATGTTTTCTATTTTTCGCATGTTATCTCGTATCGGTGGTAAATGATTACACACAAAATTTGCTTTATATGGGAGGTGGGCGTGTCCGATGGGCGGTCTTTTCCATTTTTTGCATGTAAGCTTGTATCGGTGATACATATCACACACAAAATTTCATCCCGATATATACCACAGTTCACCAGATATGCCATATAAACCTATTGCTTTATATGGGAGGTGGGCGTGTCCGATGGGCGGTCTTTTCCATTTTTTGCAGTATGCTTGTACCGGTGATATATGATAAAACACAAAATTTTATCCCGATAAACCTCCATAAACCTTGTACAACTTTGTCGTTCACAATGGAATGGGAGTACTCTGGTGCACAATAACTCCCATCGCTCATTTTTATAAAGTTATGTAGCACTACTGTCGTCTTCACTTTCCACCGACTTCATATTCAAGGGTCCAAGAAGAACTTTCCACCGGGAAGTGAGAACAGCGAATGAATTCTCCATTGTGATTCTAGCATTTGCCAATCTTATGTTGAATATTTCCCTTTCCGGTGGAAGCAAGCTGCCTGAGTACGTACGCAATCTTCCGCATTGGAAATGTTCCATAACCCAAAAGGAAGTAAGGAAACTCTTCATCAGAATTTTGTAAATTTCTGTTTAATGACATATTTAATCTGTCATTAAACAGCCGTTTACCAAATTCTGAGTGAAAGAGAAACCCACTGTCACTTTGTGAGCCTAAGCACCAATATTCACTGCGGTGAATGTGGCGTCACAAGCACATAACATAACACAATGGAATAGCTTTTGTTGAAGGAAAATAATAAATTATGTACATTTTTCAATCTCCATATGAATATTCTTACCTTTATAATTATAAAACGATGTTCCAGAATTGGGAGGACATATGATTTTGATATGTTTCTCGTCAACAGCGCCTACACAATGATGGAAGTTCCACATATTTTGATACTCCATCGCAATTCTGTGCACTCATTCTCGTTCGGAAGCCCAAGGTATACCATTTTAAATGACAGCGACAAGTAGCGCCAAAAATCTATAAAAAAACAAATAAACAATTAACTTACACAAGAGTTAGAATCAATCTGAATTTTGCTGAGATGGGCTCACTTCGGCTGGTCTTTGCCAGGTCTTCTTTCAAAAGATTGAAAAGAGCATCAAAAACCTTCTTCGACATTCGAACGGCAGTCTTCAATTGTTCGTGGTCCACCACATATAAATGGTCGAAACTTATGGCAAATACACCATCAATATCTCGGGTTTTATATACAGGTGTAACCCAAAACCTTATACGTCTATTTAAAATATCTAACCGCGATTTTGCTTGTAGAAAAATTAATACAAAAAAAATTAATTAATGAGCCACAAAATATTTTCCAAATCAATTTTTTTATTTTAATTTTACAATTTATTTTTAACTTTACAATATCTTCTCATGCAGATTCACAAACAAAACATAAAGAACAGCGAATAGCTTTTCATTTCTGCTGCATGCCGCAATTGCATCTTAAAAGGCATACTTCAGATGCCTTGCCGCGAGTATGCCTGAATTGTATCTTGCCCTATACCACCAGGCTATTTGAAGGTCTCCGTATTTCGTTATGTTCGGTCAACATATGACCACTCATGGGATCAATTATAAACTTTACCGAAGAATAGAATCGGTTGAAGAAGGCGAGGTTTTAGATCCAGAACCAAGGCTGGCCTTGATTAGAGACAAGGTTCATGAGTGCATTAGAAATGCGTGCGAAACGAATCAAAAACTAACGCACCCTTTTTGCGGCGATTGTCTTTAGAACTATCTAATCTATGAATAAGAGTGAGTTAGGAATATTATAGTTGTCTGTTGAAAGGGCCCATGTTTCCATAAAACGAAGTAGTTCTGATGTTTGCAGCATTGTGCCATTGGTAATATCTTGAAAGTGCGCATTAAAGCTCTGCATATATGGAAGAATAATTGAATCGATGATTTTTTGTGTGGCATAAAATCATAATGTGCCTTTAGTTGCTTTTCCGATTTCAGATGTTCATTTCAATGGGGACAAAATCTGATTCAACAAAAGACTTGGGAGGGTGGAAATTTCCAACAATACAAAGTCCATAAGTACTTGCTACGCTACTATAAGCAACATATAGTGCCGCGCGACTGATTCCACTTCGAAGATGAATAGCCATTTGGAAATATGTAGCTCCCTGACTTTTGTGGATTGTGATCCCTTCAGCAGGTACAATTGGAAATTGTATTCTCTCAATCGTCACCTGCTCATTACGTTTATATTGAAAGGATCTCATCAGTTATTCTATGGGCGTCCATTGAGGTTCAGTTGGCTGTGGTCTCTTTCTTCTTGTATTCACTCACACACTTTCATCAGCAAATAACATCAATAAAGTAGTACGATTTCTTGTAGATCTACGTATGGAAGGTGCTCGTGTTATATAAGAGCTGAGTTGTAGCTTGTCTCGATATATGAAATAGTTCACCATATATCCCATATTGAACTTTTGCTTTATATGGGAGATGGGCGTGTTCGATGTTTTCCATTTTTGTCTTGTAAACTCGTATCGGTGATACATGATCACACACAAAATTTCATCTCGATATATATAAAAGTTCACCAAATATACTATATAAACCTTTTGCTTTATATGGGAGGTAGGCGTGTCCATTGGGCGATGTTTTCTATTTTTTGCATGTTATCTCGTATCGGTGGTAAATGATTACACACAAAATTTCATCTTAATATATACCATAGTTCACCAGATATGCCATATAAACCTATTGCTTTATATGGGAGGTTGGCGTGTCCGTCGTCCGATTTCGCCCATTTTACATACATACAAGTAGCTTATTAATTTAAAAACACTAAATCCTAAATTTCAAGTCAGTATCTCTTACCATTTCTTCACAAAATCTATTTCTACAGACAGGCACACAGACAGACAGTCAGACAGCCGGACAGACAGTCAGACGCACATAGCTAAATCGATTCAGGAGGTGACGCTGATCAAGAATATATATACTTTTCCATACCTACGACCTCTCCTTTAATGCGTTACAAACGGAAGGACAAAATGAATATACCCTTACCCACAGGGTGTAGGGTATAAAAATAAATACAATCCACGGAGTAAACCGAATGAGTTTCAAGTAGAACAGGAGGTCCACAGGCGAAACTTTGCGCAGAACTCGAAGCAAAAAGTGTTTAACGCAAAATTAGGGAAGCAGGCTTAAGGCCAAAATATAATAATTAAAAAAAAAATAAACAACAAAAATATATATTAACAACAACAATAATTAGCGGAGCCGCGGTTCGATTCCCGGCGCAGCAAACTTATGTTTTTCTTTACGACCACCTCCTCTCGACGCAACGGTAAACTCCCATGAAAAAGCTCCCACCTCAGCCGTTCGAATTCGGAATTAAACTGTAGGTCTCTTTCATTAGTGTAAAACATAACAAAGGCACAACACCAATGATTGCGAGTAGCTAAGCCCTCGAGGGCTGTAAAGATAAATTATTTGTACTTCTTTTTATAATTCTGTACCGTAAATGAAAGAACTTCATCGTACCTGATATGCCATCGTGAAGCGTGCCCGTCACCAAAGTTATCTCAAGAACCGCCGATGACCTGTAGGTCGTGAATATGCGTCGAAAAGTGGACGAGAAAACCATTGATTTTCACAAAGGCACAACACCAATGATTGCGAGTAGCTAAGCCCTCGAGGGCTGTAAAGATAAATTATTTGTACTTCTTTTTATAATTCTGCACCGTAAATGAAAGAACTTCATCGTACCTGATATGCCATCGTGAAGCGTGCCCGTCACCAAAGTTATCTCAAGAACCGCCGATGACCTGTAGGTCGTGAATATGCGTCGAAAAGTGGACGAGAAAACCATTGACTTTTCTATAGTGCCGCGTAGAACAAGGCATATTGTAAACGAGTTTTAGGGAAAGACGAAAGGGAAAACGCGTTACTAGAGTGTCACGATAATCGGCTAACGCGGCACATGGGAGTAAGGAAAACTTATGCGAGAGTATTATATAAATTTTAAGGGTGTCAGATTTGTCACAGCGTAGAACTCTTCAATGAAAAGCCAGCTAGTTTAATGGTGGAGAGTACAAAGAATGTAGAGTCGTGAGAGATGATCTGTATTTACCAAGCTTCCGCTGTTGTTCCGTTGCGTGGTGGAACAGCTTTTTATATTTTTAGAGAAGTGGAAGGTCTTCCTACTTTTTTTGAGTTCTATTTGAATAACGAGTAAAAATCAAAAGTTGATAGTTGAAAGTTTAAGACGCGTTTTCAAATTGCTGTGCAAAATAATTGTATATTTCAGTTTTAAAGTCCGCAATTGGTACTAAAATTACTGGAAATATATTTCCCAAGGTTGATCCTTGATATAATTAATATAAAACTAACGAGAAACACATTTTTCTCTAAATAAATCACAAGTAAGCTTTTGATTTAAAACACAACAACAATATTTACTGAAAACACAACAGAGTGAAAACGTTCAAACAACAACACCACACCAAACGAAATTAACACAAAACAAAACAAATAAATTTAAACACAAACAACAATGGCATCAACAGCAGCAGCATCGAAGAGAGCGCGAGTTACATATGTTATATATTCTTTCTTTCTTTATTCTTTACTCTTTCATACTTGCATTATTATTATTAAAATCTACTGTAAAATAATTTTATCAAGAAAACTATGTTTTTCAATGTCAAATATTTCATTGCTCAATGTTTATTCGATTTGTTTTTTCAGTCTAAGTTTCCCGGTTATAAGTACATGTTCAATTTTTAAGTTTTGTTCAATATTAAATAAACAATTATTATTCTAAAGAATGGAATTTTATTTATTAAATAATTAAAATGTTATTTGGCGCAGTCGTTGGCGAAATCAAAACAGCTCACCATTAAAACAAAAATAAACTGAAGCTTATTAAAGATTAAAAAAACTATTAATTAAAAAATAGAATATAATATCATAAATCAATTCAAAAAGGTGCATGGACATAATTGGAAAGTTAAAAAAATAAAATCATATTTACATAAAAATATATCAACCTTTGATCAAATCAGAAACTGAAAAATACAAAGTGAATATAAAAAAAAAACAAAAAACATTATAAAAAGCATTATGGCTCTACAACTAACAACGAGTGAGATCATTCATGATGCTCAGAGGATTCATGAGTTCAGAAGAGTTAACAGCTATGCATTAACATCCTTTATTAGAGAGGTGGAATCAGTGTTGCTCTTAATCAGGGACCAACAACAACTTATGGCCTACATATTTCAAAAAGTAATTTTAAAACCAATGATTGCGAGTAGCTAAGCCCTCGAGGGCTGTAAAGATAAATTATTTGTACTTCTTTTTATAATTCTGCACCGTAAATGAAAGAACTTCATCGTACCTGATATGCCATCGTGAAGCGTGCCCGTCACCAAAGTTATCTCAAGAACCGCCGATGACCTGTAGGTCGTGAATATGCGTCGAAAAGTGGACGAGAAAACCATTGATTTTTCCATAGTGCCGCGTAGAACAAGGCATATTGTAACGAGTTTTAGGGAAAGACGAAAGGGAAAACGCGTTACTAGAGTGTCACGATAATCGGCTAACGCGGCACATGGGAGTAAGGAAAACTTATGCGAGAGTATTATATAAATTTTAAGGGTGTCAGATTTGTCACAGCGTAGAACTCTTCAATGAAAAGCCAGCTAGTTTAATGGTGGAGAGTACAAAGAATGTAGAGTCGTGAGAGATGATCTGTATTTACCAAGCTTCCGCTGTTGTTCCGTTGCGTGGTAGAACAGCTTTTTATATTTTTAGAGGAGTGGAAGGTCTTCCTACTTTTTTTGAGTTCTATTTGAATAACGAGTAAAAAATCAAAAGTTGATAGTTGAAAGTTTAAGACGCGTTTTCAAATTGCTGTGCAAAATAATTGTATATTTCAGTTTTAAAGTCCGCAATTGGTACTAAAATTACTGGAAATATATTTCCCAAGGTTGATCCTTGATATAATTAATATAAAACTAACGAGAAACACATTTTTCTCTAAATAAATCACAAGTAAGCTTTTGATTTAAAACACAACAACAATATTTACTGAAAACACAACAGAGTGAAAACGTTCAAACAACAACACCACACCAAACGAAATTAACACAAAACAAAACAAATAAATTTAAACACAAATAACAATGGCATCAACAGCAGCAGCATCGAAGAGAGCGCGAGTTACATATGTTATATATTCTTTCTTTCTTTATTCTTTACTCTTTCATACTTGCATTATTATTATTAAAATCTACTGTAAAATAATTTTATCAAGAAAACTATGTTTTTCAATGTCAAATATTTTCATTGCTCAATGTTTATTCGATTTGTTTTTTCAGTCTAAGTTTCCCGGTTATAAGTACATGTTCAATTTTTAAGTTTTGTTCAATATTAAATAAACAATTATTATTCTAAAGAATGGAATTTTATTTATTAAATAATTAAAATGTTATTTGGCGCAGTCGTTGGCGAAATCAAAACAGCTCACCATTAAAACAAAAATAAACTGAAGCTTATTAAAGATTAAAAAAACTATTAATTAAAAAATAGAATATAATATCATAAATCAATTCAAAAAGGTGCATAGACATAATTGGAAAGTTAAAAAAATAAAATCATATTTACATAAAAATATATCAACCTTTGATCAAATCAGAAACTGAAAAATACAAAGTGAATATAAAAAAAAACAAAAAACATTATAAAAAGCATTATGGCTCTACAACTAACAACGAGTGAGATCATTCATGATGCTCAGAGGATTCATGAGTTCAGAGGAGTTAACAGCTATGCATTAACATCCTTTATTAGAGAGGTGGAATCAGTGTTGCTCTTAATCAGGGACCAACAACAACTTATGGCCTACATATTTCAAAAAGTAATTTTAAACAAAATTCAAGGAGAAGCTCTACATGTTTTGCGGACATTGGGATCGAATTCAACGTGGGAAGACACTAAGAAAGTTTTAATCAACAATTTTGGCGTAAAAGAATCGTATCATAGTTTGTATCAACAAGTATTTTCTGCTACTAAGGACGATATTAAGTTTATTTTAAAACTCTTAGAAATATATTATGTAAAATTAATGAAAAATATGAATTCGATGATAATAATCCTATAGAATTTAGTCCAAGTAACGCAGAAAAAATTAATACTTAAAACATTTCTTAATAATATTAACATAAATTTGGCCTCTGTTGTCATAAATAATAATATTACCAATTTGAGAGATGCATTTAATTTGCTTGAAAGAGAAGGTTTAATAAGAAATCAAGAAATTAGAGAACAAAACTAAATTACAACATAATTAACAATCAGAATGCATCAAATCTTTATAACCCCGTTAATTATAATTTAAATCCATCTTTTCAACAAAGTCAGGCTTCAGTAATAGATATGGAACAAGAAACACTTTTAATAAATGGAAACAAGTTGAAATTTATAAATGCATACCCATATAATAATATTGAGATTAATCAATTAGAAATTTGTAAGGTTGATAAAAAAGAGCTAGATAACATTTTCAAAGACTTAAACAAAGAAGAACGAAAATCAGTTGAGAAAATTCTTAATTCATTTAATGATTTAATTTACACAGAAGGCCAAATCTTAACTAATACAAATTTAATTCAACACGAAATTCGAACAACAACAGACAGATATATTTACACAAAGTTATATAGGTATCCACAAATACATGAGAAGGAGATATGCAGACAAATTGATGAAATGTTAGAACAAGGAATTATAACTGAGAGTAATTCTCCATACAACAGCCCTTTATGGATCGTACCTAAGAAGTTAGATAATTCTGGAGAACAAAAATGGAGAATCGTTATAGATTATCGTGCCCTAAATCGAAAATATATTAGATAAATTAGGCCGTTCGCAATACTTCACAACTATTGATTTGGCAAAAGGGTTTCATCAAATTATTGTAAGACAAGAAGACCGATCTAAAACAGCCTTTTCTACACCATACGGGCATTATGAATTTGTTCGGATGCCATTCGGATTGAAAAATGCACCTGCAACTTTCCAGAGATTGATCAATTTTGTTTTAAAAGATCTAATAAATAAAATATGTGTAATATATTTAGACGACATTATTATGCAGTTGAGAAATTAAAAACTATTTTAACTGAAGAACCGGTGCTTAAGTATCCGAATTTTTGCAAACCATTTGAACTTATAACAGATGCTAGTAATATTTCCATAGGAGCTGTTTTACAACAAGATAAACATCCAATATGCTATGCCAGTAGAACGTTAAATGATCATGAAAAAAGGTACTCGGTCACGGAAAAAGAACTTTTAGCAACTGTTTGGGCAACAAATTATTTCAGGCCGTATTTGTATGGTACTAAATTTGAATTTTTATCAGATCATCAACCACTACGATGGCTTTTTGTTAATCAGAAACTAGGACTATAAATCCAAGACTTTTTAGATGGCTCATAAAGCTTAGCGAGTTTAACATCACAATAAATTATATTCAAGGCAAAGATAATCGAGTAGCTGATTTCCTTAGCCGCATAAATTCAGAAACAAATGAAATTAATATGCTAACTGCATCAACTACCTCTTTATATAATAACGCAACTGATAATATGTCAACAATCCATTCTCAACAAGAAAACTTCAAAATCATATTAATATATTAGATACAGTTGTAAACAGGTTCCGAGTTCAAATAATTTTGACCGAAAATAAACAAAGAGAAATAATTATGAAGCATAAAAATAAAAAAATATATATAACCTCAATGGACTTAAAAAATAATTTAGAAAATATACTACGACGAAATATAGAACGAGGAAGAATTGGTATTTTTTCGGAATTAGATGATACACATTATAATATTTTGCAAAATAAAATTATAGAAATATTTGAAGAAGATAAAAATATAAAATTTTTCCGACATCTAGACATTGACACAGAAGATGAAGCTTATAAATATATACATAACTACCACAAAAATAAGATGAGGAATTAACGAAAATTATGAAGGACTAAAACAGCTTATTTATATTCCAAACTTGAAAGTTCTTATTCAAAAATATATAAATAATTGTA
This sequence comes from Coelopa frigida, assembly GCA_017309665.1. Classification (NCBI taxonomy): domain Eukaryota; kingdom Metazoa; phylum Arthropoda; class Insecta; order Diptera; family Coelopidae; genus Coelopa; species Coelopa frigida. The sequence goes on along the minus strand of CM029565.1, from coordinate 24,718,962 downwards.
CTGTATGTAATAAAACAAAATATGATCGTAATCTCATTAAAGAAAAATTCAATTTAACAGACACACCAACAAATATTAGACAACTTGTTCATATGGATATCTATACAAATTCTAAATCAAACTTTTTAACTTTCATTGATCGTTTTTCTGAATTTGCAATAGCATATTATCTTGAAGATAGAAATAACCATAATATAAATAACTATAATCGAAAAATTAAGATTGTATAAATCGCAAAGAGGATATTTTCCAAAATTAATTTGCGACAATGAATTTAAAAGTATAAATATTAAAGATTATTTAAGAAATGAAAATATTGAGTTGCATTTAATAAAACCTAATAATCACACTGGAAATGCAGATATAGAAAGATTACACAACACAATGAGCGAAAAAATTAGAATATTGTCTGTTGATCAAAAAGCAATTAACATAAAGAATAAAGTAAGCAAATCAAACGAATTTTATAATAATAGCTATCATACCGTAATAAGAGAAAAACCTATCAAAGTTGAATATGGTGAATGTGATAAAAATAAAGTTTATCAAAACAATTTAAACAATAAACGAAAATACATTACAAAAAGAAATGAAAATCGAGAATTCTATAGAGAAGAAAGACAACATGGTTACATAAAAAATTATAAGTCATTAAGACATAAAGAAGAACCAAAATATAAATTTGATAATCTTGAAAATATTCATTCCTCAAATACAAAAAGAAAATCAAAATATGAAGGGCTCATTAATGTAAATGGATTTTAAAATAGAACTTAAATAACATAAACAATTTATAAAATGTCAATTTAAGAAATATGCATTTTTAACACTAATGTAAAATATTTAATTAATACTATTTATATAATTAATTCACACTTTGTAAAAAGAAAGATTCCGGAGAATCTTAAATTTGTTGAGGGAGAAGTTACATATGTTATATATTCTTTCTTTCTTTATTCTTTCATACTTGCATTATTATTATTAAAATCTACTGTAAAATAATTTTATCAAGAAAACTATGTTTTTCAATGTCAAATATTTTCATTGCTCAATGTTTTTTCGATTTGTTTTTTCAGTCTAAGTTTCCCGTTTATAAGTACATGTTCAATTTTTAAGTTTTGTTAATTATTAAAAAAACAATTATTATTCTAAAAAATGGAATTTTATTTATTAAATAATTAAAATCTTAATTCGCTCGACAACGCTCTCAACATAAACTCTCCAATGCCAAAAAGTTAACCGACTATGCTGACTCTCCAAAGCTCTGCCAGCTAATGGACCAGCGGTTCTCAAAGCAGTCCGAACTTATTGCGGCTAAAATTGAGGAATCGTAAAAAAATATCCTGGATGAATTACGTGAGAAGATCGACGATATACAACGTGATCTGATGGCAGTCACTGAAAGAGTGGCTCGTCTAGAAAACATAACTTCTGATATCCAATCTCTAAAAGATGAGATTAACGCGTTAAAGACGAAAAACTCAAGACAGAAAAATGCTATCGTTGCCAGCGACCTCCGGCTCAACATCGCTCGAGTCACTGAGGAGTACAACAACAACAACATTGCGCTGCGTAAACAGTGAATCCCAACATTTTCGTGAGATTTAAATTTGCATGTTATCTTGTAATTATATTTTATATTAGTTATTATTCTACGCTTAGTTTTCATACTTACTTTTCTGTTGATTATTATCTTAAATACTTTAATGTCGTTACTTGCGTTATATAAATAGATCTAACTTTTTACCGATCTGTTAAGAACCTTGCATAGTGACGTTCGTTTCAAAGACAAATCTTTTGAACTTATTCGGATTCTTAGTAAACAGAGAAAAGGTTTAAACATATGCCATATAAATTAGGACTCTCGATTACTACCCGGGTAGCATTAGCCGGGTACCCGGACGCTCGAATACCCGGGTAATACCCACATTATCCACATTAAGTACCTTCCACAATCTTTCTCTTACCGTGACTTCAAGAACATTAATTTTCGTCTTCTTGTTAATGAATTTCATGAGATTGACTGGAATTTAATTTACGAAATGACCTCTGCTGTAGACAAAATTAGCTTCTTAACGACGAGCATGAATTTTCTATTTGACAAATTTGTACCACTCAAAACGAAAACATATCGGCAACAACAAAGACCATGGTTTAATAATGACATTAAGAATATTATAGTAAAAGATACCGGAATCAGTCTCAGTTCTAGGACCACTTCTCTTCTCTATTTATATTAATGATTTACCTATCTTAAATAACTGTAATGTCCACATGTATGCCGATGATGTCCAATTGTACGTTAGTTGTGATCGTAGCTTTGTGTCTAACTGTGTAAATACCAAAATCTTGACCATATATATATATATATATATATATATATATGGGCCTGCAAAAATGGACTGTGTCTCAATCCAAAAAAATCAAAGTGTATAGTAATATCAAGTAGCGCACCGGGGTCGCTTCGTTCCCCCGGTTTGCCTGGTCCAACCAGGCAAAATCTGTTAACTTCGGCCTGGCCGAAATTTACATACCCTACACCCTGCATACAACGTTTATTAAAGGAAAAACAGTGAATTTTTATCAATAATTAGTGAAAATGCGTCATTACACTTCAATGCTATTAACTCCATCGAGCGATTTTCACAACTGTGGTCTCTTTCAAAGAGAAATTATATATTTGAAGCTATATTCGTTTTCCAAAAACCATTATACCCTTTTTGCGGCGATTGTCTTTAGAACTATTTAATCTATGAATAAGAGTGAGTTAGGAATATTATAGTTTTCTTTTGAAAGGGTCCATGTTTCCACAAAACGTAGTAGTTCTGATGTTTGAAGAATTGTGCCATTGGTAAATCTTGGAAGTGCGCATTAAAGCTCTGCAATTTATGGAAGAATAATTGAATCGATGATTTTTTGTGTGCCATAAAATCATAATGTGCCTTTAGTTGCTTTTCCGATTTTAGATGTTCATTTCAATGGGGACAAAATCTGATTCAACAAAAGCCTTGGGAGGGTTGAAATTTCCAACAATATAAAGTCCAGAAGTACTTGCTGCGCTACTATAAGCAACATATAGTGCCGCGCGACTGATTCCACTTCGAAGATGAACAGCCATTTGGAAATATGTAGCTCCCTGACTTTTGTGGATTGTGATCCCTTCAGCAGGTACAATTGGAAATTGTATTCTCTCAATCGTCACCTACTCATTACGTTTATATTGAAAGGATATAATCAATTTTTTATGGGCGTCCATTGAGGTTCATTTGGATGTGGTCTCCTTCTTCTTCAATTCACTCCCACACTTTCATCAGGAAATAACATACATAAAGTAGTTGGATTTCTTGAAGATCTACGATTTTGTATGGAAGGTGCTCGTGTCCTATAAGGGTTCTTTTCCATTTGTTTCTTTTGAACTCTTAGTAGCAATATTTAATCTAATAACTGTTTATATGGTTTACCATGAATTCAACATTGAGCTGTAGCTTTTGAGCTGAGCTGTAGCTTGTCAGTTGGGAGATCTTTTCCCTTTTTGGCATGTAAACTCGTATCTCTGATAAATTATCACACACAAAATATCATATCGATATATTAAATAGTTCACCAGATATCCCAAATTGAACATTTGCTTTTTATGGGAGGTAGGCGTGTTCATTGAGCGATGTTTTCTATTTTTCGCATGTTGTATCGGTGATACATGATCACACACAAAATTTAATCTCGATATATACCATAGTTCACCAGATATACTATATAAACCTTTTGCTTTATATGGGAGGTGGGCGTGTCCGATGGGCGGTCTTTTCCATTTTTTGCATGTATGCTTGTACCGGTGATACATGATAAAACACAAAATTTCATCCCGATATATACCATAGTTCATCTGATATGCCATATAAACCTATTACTTTATATGGGAGGTGGGCGTGTCCGTCGTCCGATTTCGACACTAAATCCTAAATTTCAAGTCAGTATCTCTTACCGTTTCTTCACAAAATCTATTTCTACAGACAGGCACACAGACAGACAGTCAGACAGACGGACAGACAGTCAGACGGACATAGCTAAATCGATTCAGGAGGTGACGCTGATCAAGAATATATATACTTTTCCATACCTATGACTTCTCCTTTGATGCGTTACAAACGGAAGGACAAAATGAATATACCCTTACCCACAGGGTGTAGGGTATAATTAATAGTAATAAAAATAATACCAAAAACCAAAAAAAAAATAAATATTTTTTATGTTAAATAATTTTTTAAAAGTTTTTTACGTGATATATATTTTCTGAAAGCTGACTCAATTACCTTCAAAACCGTTGTACATTATGTATACTTTACTCTTAGTTAAAAAACCAAAAATACAGTTTTGTAGTATTTTTAATTACCTTTAATTTGATATATTGTATTGCCCGATCGGTAATATTTGTGGATTTGGTGGCTATTTAAATAATCATTGATTTGACCTTTGCCCTCACTTTATGGCCAAACCAAATGAGTCCGCCCCAACTTTTTATTGTTGTTGGTCTTTTGACATATAAATTATAGTATTTGGCGCTGGGTGTGGTAAAGTAAAATTATGCCAAAATTTCGTCTATAAGACTGCATGTCGTCAAACGATGAACACGTACGGACTGTGGACACTCCAAAATCCTCTGCACTGACGTACCCATCCCTGTAGATATAGACTACGTCATCTCGTCCCCCTGTGTCACAATCAACTTCGAAACCCTCATTCTAGTGATGGGCACTATCGAGTGATTTTGACTATCGATAGTTTACTATCGAATGATTTCAACTATCGAACGATTCGTTCGAATAATTCATTCATTCAAAAAATAGTAACTAGTGGTCAGAGCTATCGAGTGATTTTTGCTTTGAATGAATAAATCGAACGAATCGTTCGAACGAATTCGTTCAATCGAATCGTTCGAATAATTTATTCGCTCAAAAAATAGTAACTAGTGTTCAGAGCTATCGAGTGATTTTAGCAGTGAATGAATTATTCGAACGAATCGTTCGAACGAATTTGTTCGAATATATTCGTTCAAATGAAATCGTTCGAACGAATTCGTTCATTCATTTGAAAGAAAATAGTAACTAGTGCAACTAGAGCTATCGAGTGATTTTAGCATTGAATGTATAGTTCGAATGAAAAAACTATCGAATAAAACTATCGAATAAATGAATAGTTTTCAACTATCGAATAATTCGATAGTGTTTATTCGATAGTTCCCATCACTATCTCATTCCTGATATAGAGGAATGGAGCGTTGGTCTTGCACTTCCTCCGACCAATGCACTTCCTTCGATTGGAAGTGTATGTTGTGGGTTTGAAGCTTGACAGGGCGGGGAGCGGGATACACTCCCGTCAACTGGGCCTTAAAATGGCGGTCCGCCTTCCTGACTTCTGCAGCGTTTTCCAAGCGGTAGTTTATTATGCACGCGGCTGTCAAGATCAGAAGCAGAGGACCTCCTAGTCGGGACATATGCTTCTTCTCTGACAGTCAGGCTGTAATTCCTTCCCTGACGGAAGCCTCCACTACGTCAAGGATCGTACTGGAATGCCGCGAAGCACTAAACGAACTTGCGACATTACCCAGTCAGAGTCATCTTCCCGGTCATAGGGACATTCCAGGAAACTGCATTGCGGACGAGCTTGCCAGGAGTGGCATGGCGCGCCCCAACATAGTTTCAAGGGATATTGGCATCCCACTGGCCACAATAAAGCTCCGAATACGGGAGCATTACTGGAGGCTAGCAAATCAACTGTGGTTTGAGGAATCGACTTGCGCAACCGATCGTCAGACCTGGCCATCACTTGATCGTAAAAGAACGTGTAGACTTCTGCAGCTAGGCCGCAAGTCCATCGCGTTTACCACCAATGTTCTTGCCAATAGGGCAACACGGTACATCTCCTTTCCAATACCCAATACCGTTCAAGCAACCACAATACTTCCCCGTGGTATCACAACGGTCCTGCGATTTGGCGGGATTCTGGTCGTCATCGCCATTTAGGAGCCTTGAGAAGTGATTTCTCCCACATTCAGAGTGTCCTGAATGTCTGTTTACTAGATTCCTATGTTCGTCTCTGCAAGATGAGGCCCCGGTCTTGAAACCTTTGGATGAATTTTCGGGTCTCATTCCTGTCCCTTGATATTTTGATATGTTCGCACTCACGTCTTTACGCTTCTAAACGCCTCTCTTCCCCCCTCTTCTTTCTGTATCGCTGATTAACAGGTCGCGTTGCCATTGTCTGCAGAGTCGCTCTATACACGGCGTTTTTCTCTGCAGTAGCAGCACGACACTCTTCGTCTTACCAGGAGTTCCTCTGTGGGCGGAAGAAACCCACTACCTCATTGTCAGCAGTACAGATCGAGTGGAACGCGCATATATATCATATATCACAACAATTCACAGAAATACTTCCCAGCGACAATCTACACTGATTTTCCACAAAATTTAAAAAATTTTCTCACGACTTCTAGGTGTGATTTTATTTTTTCTAGGTGTGATTTTATTTTTTTATTTTATTTTATTTATTTGTTTATTATACTATACTATATAGTATATAGCCACAAGATTATTATAATCTTATAAATAAGGCACTAGTTACATTGTTACAAGCAGTTCGTTCTTAATCTTAAACTAACAATTCTACTTAAACATAAATACATAATATTAAAAACTTCGAATCATAATAATAATAATAAAATTTCGAAAAACTAAGACAAAAAAATGTAATTGAATACAAAAAAAAAACTAACATAATAAAAGTACAATTTGAGTTAAAATTACAAATTAAATTTAAATTATATTAATTTTAATTTTACTATATATTATTATTATTACTATATATTATTACTATATAATATATTACTATATAATATATTATATATTATTACTATATATTTGTTGTGCTGGCTTAGTAGCGGGGGTTGCTGGATGTTCTTCTAGCAGGAAAATCGCCGTCGGCTGATTGTGGTGTGATGCTGGTTGCGTTGATGGCGAAACAGAAATCCAAATAAAGCGGCGGAAAAGCAGACAATCTGGCGTTTCTGGTCTATTTGGAAATCAAAACACAAAACAAAACGTTTGGGGCAGTAAATTTGTTTTATTTACTCTCGTACGCGATCTCTCACCTATGATATCCAAAATGCAAGTGATCGTCGGCAAAACTTCGGATGGATTCGGGACCCTTCCACACAGCAAAGTGGAGACTTTCCCGACGATCCTTATATACACCTACACTAAGCCCTGATCGCTCAATTGTTTTCATTGGAAAACACTCAATTAAAGCTAAACTCAATTAAAGCTAATCTATTCTTTTACTTTAGGTGTTTTGGCGTAAACATTGCCGCCCACCTTGCAGCGTCACTGCAAAAAGAGTCTAAGATAATATATTAAATACATTTGATTTCAAAATTCATTATAAATTATTATATTTCAGGGCGTGGTACAAAGTAAATAATTAATTTGGTGTCGCTACTATTTAAAGGAGGGCCGTGCCGGAGACAAGCCACCCTAATCGGCTATCTTGGGCCATCAATTGTCCTCCCATTGGAGTCATGAACCCTGGTTCCATTAGCCGTGAGGTGACGTCAACCCCGATCACTAAATCCACAGGGCCCCTTTTAAAAAAGGTCGGATCCGCCAGTTGGATGTGGGCGAACGGCCTGCCGGTACGAGCGTCCAACGTTTGAGATGGGTAGTCGTCTGGCAGTCGGTTGGTGATGTTGGCAGTCAGGTGTAGTGGCTCCATGTCGGGTAAACGACCCCGGACGCTCAAACTACACACCCTTCCCTGGCCCATCTGGGTTTGGGGTAGACGCATCTGCCATGCCAGTTTTTTAGAAATGAGCGACGTCGAACAGCATGAGTCGATCAGAGCCCGCACTATCTGCGTCTGGCCCCGATGTTGGATCTTTACCATAGCTGTCGGTTTTATCGCAACTATTGGCTGTGTCGACATCAGAGCCGCGGTCGGTCGGATGCGGCGCCTCGCGTCGCCTCGAAATTGTCGAGGTCTCTCTCTGCGCTCTGACACTGTCTTGCGCGGGCGTGGTCTCCGAGGGCGCAGCGATTGCTGATCCATACGCCCCGTTCTCCTGCGGTCAGCGTGTACTGGGGGACGGAAGCGACGAGACTCAGCCTCGTGACTGGCGCCATCGTTCCGTCGCACCGAACTCGCAGAAGGATTCACGAGCTCGGTGCATGGAGGGGGGAGAGAAGGTTGCTCTTCCGCGGGACGGTGACGATCTTCCTCAGCGAGCGCTTCAATCTCCAGCCCTCCATCCCCGGTCGATTCCTCCCGGAGGGAATTCCAGGATCGCCTTTGGATCACCGACTCCCCCTCTGAGAGGAAACCGCCCTCGACCCCGTCACCCCGGGGATCACGTGACTCAGGAGATCTTTCCCTGAGTTCACGGAGACTCTCTACGGTCCGCGAAGATTCAGAGTGCCTTATGTCTTCTTCCGACTGGCCGTGCAGCATTGAGTGGTGCTTGCCCCTACAAGTGTTACACCTGTACGTGTCATCACAGTGGTTCAGGAAGTGATTCGGGGAGAAACAGTTCGAGCAGTAGCGATATAGCGCTACTGTCCGTAATCTCTCCTCGAGTCCCATTGCCTGAAACACCGTACAGAAACGCAAGGGGTGTTTGCCCTGGCAAACACGACAAGCACCTTTTTTCGCCTTCCTCGACGATTGTTGGTTAGCATATTTTCCGGCTCTACCCATCTACGAAAAAATTGTAAACATAAACAAACGGACTTAAAAGATGGATCAATTGGATCATCTAGTTTGGGAGAACGACGAGCTTAACAATCGGGCGAGTAATCGTTCCCCGCTCGGTTCTAATTTCCGCGACCCGAGTTCTCATATCATCGCCTTGTCGAAGACGAATAACACGCCCGAGTCGCCACTCATTGGGGGGGAGATTCTCTTCTCGCACAACCACCATGTCGTTGATTTGCATATTGCGCGTTGGAAATTTCCACTTATATCGTTTGTGGAGTTCGATTAAGTATTCTGTCTTCCATCTTCGACAGAATTCTTGGTGTAAAGCTTTAAGCTTTTGCCATCGGTTTAAAATCGAAGCAGCGTTGGCTGTAGTTTCAGGCTCAGCGCGTGCTAGTATTGGGCCTCCAATCAAGAAGTGCCCTGGAGTTAAAGGAGTTACGTCACCAATATTCTCGGATATGGGACTTAAGGGTCTTGAATTCAAACACGCCTCAATTCGTGCCAGCAGCGTGGAAAATTCTTCAAAGGTGTACTTCATTCCACCTGCAATCTTGCGAAAATGAGTTTTGAAACTCTTAACTCCCGCTTCCCAAAGTCCTCCCATATGAGGCGCTCCGGCAGGGATAAAATGCCATTTCAATTGGTGATGAGCGAAATTATTGCTCACCACCTCGCTCGAGGCTTTGAGGCAAAGTCGAAAGTCCTTTTTAAACTCTTTCGAAGCTCCAACGAAATTCGTTCCGTTGTCTGAATAAATGTCCGAAGGACATCCTCGGCGACTAGCGAATCTTGAAAACGCCGCTAGAAAAGTGACTGTCGATAAATCACTTGTGCATTCCAAATGAATTGCTTTTGTTGCAAAGCACACAAAAACGCACACATAACCCTTTGTTATAAGGCATGCTCGACCGGTATAGTTTTTAATGTCAAATGGACCTGCAAAGTCGATCCCAGTTGACGAAAATGGTCTTCCAATCATGGTGCGTTCCGGAGGTAACGCCGCCATGAGTTGGGTACGTTGTTTCTTTTTATAAACAACACAAATTTTGCATGAATGAATCGTGGTTTTTATCAAGTTTTTAATTTTTGGAATCCAGTATTCCATACGGATTAAACGCAAAACCAGCTGATTCCCACCGTGTAAACTGATCTCATGAACGAATTGAGTTATCAGTTTAGAAAGACGACAATTATATGGCAAAATTATCGGACACCTTTCTCCATATGACAGGTTCGGACATCTTGCTAATCGGCCTCCTACCCGAATAACGTCTTGAGAATCCAGAAAAGGATTCAAAGGTAAGATTGTACTTTTCGATCGTACTGGAGCTTTAGCCAAGAGACTTCGGTATTCTTCGGGAAAGTGAACTTTCTGATTGATAACGATCAATCTTCGTTTCACGAAGTTTATTTCCTCGGACGACAATTGTGTTGTGAAACCTGTTGTAATGGTTCCTTTCACTCGGTGATAGAACCGAAAAACATATGCTAATACTCGGAGAGCTCTAGCTAAGGACGAGAAACGTTCGAGAACATCATCAAAGTCCGAAAAGTAAGTGAAGTGCACGCGCACTGGTCTGGCTTCCAACTCAATATTGGAGTTTATTTCTTTACGATATTTCGGCCATCTTTCCGAACTTTCTCTCAACCAAGATGGTCCCTTCCACCACAATTCGTGTTGACTTAGGTCCTGAGCAGAAACTCCCCGACTTCCCAAGTCTGCCGGGTTTTCGCTGGACTCAACATGGAACCAATTATTTGTTCCGACTTTTTCTAAGATCTTAGATACCCGATTTGCAACAAAAGTAGTCCAAGTGGAAGGAGGCTTCTTTAGCCATGCCAGAACTATAGTGGAATCGGTCCACATGTAGACTTCATGGCTTTCACAATTGAAATGCGGTAATAGCGCTTCTATTAAATCCGCTAATAGTGTCGCACCACAAAGTTCTAAACGCGGTAATGACACTGTCTTGAGTGGAGCTACTTTTGTTTTTGACGAGATTAAGTGAGTAGAAGTTTGTTCTTCAGAATCTTCTATGCGAATGTATAACACTGCAGCATAGGCTTTCTCCGAAGCATCACAGAAGCCATGAAACTGAACGCGTTTCCATGGTGCAAAGTCTACCCATCGGGGTATACTGATTGTATTAATGTGGACTAAATTATCCACAAAAATATTCCATTGACTTCTTGTCGCTGATGATAATTCCTCGTCCCAATCTGTTTTTTCAAACCAGATCTGTTGCATCAGGATTTTTGCTGAAACAACAACTGGACTAATCCAACCGGCGGGATCGAAAAGTCTCGCTATCGTTGATAAAACGCTACGCTTTGTCGGGGTCATGCTCAATTCCACGGGCTTCGCCACAAAATGGAAACTATCAACCCGGGCATTCCACCTTATTCCTAAGGTTTTCGCTATGCTGGAGTCATCGAACTCCAGGAAGTCTTCGCTGAGCAAATGATCTTTTGCTATGTCCTTCAAAATGTCAATACAGTTTGAAGTCCATTTTCGAAGTTCGAAACCAGCTGACTTCAATACGAGAGCAACTTCATCTCGTATTAAGATCGCACTTGGAATGTCATGGGCACCTGTTAAGACATCATCAACGTACATGCAATTCTTCAAGACAAACGAAGCCAATTTACATGTATCACTGACATCTTCAGCTAACTGGTTGAGCGTTCTGATTGCGAGATATGGAGCGCAGTTTAAACCGAATGTAACGGTCTTTAGCTCATAGTCGTGAATTTCGCCATGAGGCGATTCACGAAAAAGTATTCGCTGAAATGGAGTATGTTTTGGATCGACTACGATTTGTCGATACATTTTTTCAATGTCTGCATTGAAAACGTATTTATAAAACCTCCATTTCAAAATGAGCAACGTCAAATCTGTTTGGAGAATGGGGCCAGGAAGCAAAACATCGTTCAAACTGACTCCATTCGAAGATCGACAAGAAGCGTTGAACACCACTCGCAGATTCGTGGTGGTACTATCTGGCTTCACTACCGCATGATGAGGCAGATAGTAGTATTTGGAAGGGGTTTCTGGATTGGGTCTGGATACCCTTTCCATGTGTCCTAGCTGAAGATATTCTTTCAGCACATTGTTATATTTGACATTCGTGTCAGGCGTTTGTCGCAGCTTTATTTCACTGCGAGCAAACTGGCGTTTCGCACAAAAGCGAGATTGGCCCAGACTAATCCCCAATGGGAACTCTGGCCGAAAAGGAAGCGATACTATGTAGCGACCATTAGAAAGACGTCTTGTAGTCTTTGCATAAAGGTCTTCGCAAAACCTTTCATCTGGAGTTAAGAAGATTTTCTTCGGAATTTCTTCTAACTCCCAAAACTTAGATATCAACTTATCTAAGGAAACTTCCGTGTGATAGGAAACAATAGTTTTTGTGGATTGTTTACCAGGTAGAGGACCTGTCAGAATCCACCCGAAGACTGTTTCCTGAGCTATCAAGTGTTCGACGACTTGATGTCGAACACCATCGAGAAGGATTTGTGGGTATAAGTCCCCACCAATCAAAACGTCGACCTTTCCACTTTTGTGGAAATTCTTGTCTGCTAAATTCAGACTAGGTAGTTGATCGACCACGGAACGATCAATCGAAGTTGTTGGTAAGTCTCCGGTTAACTGAGATAGAATTAAAGCCGATGCTTTAATTCTGAAGGTCGAATCCTTCGGAGAACCTATTACCACAGTACACCGTTTCGTAACTTGAGCGGAAACTTTCGCACTTAAGCCAGATATTTGTGCACTAATATTTGTGTGGGGGATCTTAAGAACGTTTCGTAATCGTTCTGAAATAAAGGTTCCTTCCGAACCTGGATCAATCAGAGCTCTGGCTTCGTACTCGACTCCATTGTGACAAATCGTCACCATCGCAGTACCCAGGAGCACTTTTGTTGACCCCCGCGCAAAGTGACTCTGAACTATTTCAGAGTCATTGGACGTAGACTGTCTTGAGGGACCTCCAGGGCTGTGAACTTGAGCAGTATGGCTGCTCGGAAGCTGTTGCACACCCTGTGAGGTGGACGGGCGCGAGCCTCCCTGTCGATGGGACTCTCCCGATGTCGATGAATGGGAAACATCGCGATGTAAAAGGGTATGATGGCGTTGTTTACACATGCCACAATTGAACGCACTTTTACAATCTCGCGCTTGATGCGAATATGACAAACAATTCAGGCACAAGTTCAACCTTCGGACGGTTGCAAACCTGTTCTTTGTTGTCATCTCAAGAAATCGAGGACATGTTCTAATACCGTGAGCATTAGAACACAACTTACAAGATGTCACATTGTTGACATTTGCGTGGTGAATATTCACTCTCCTCGAGGCGGTATTATTATTGGAAGCCGTGGCCTTTGCAACCGGCTTGCTATTCGACGCACTTCGAATATCTAATACCGTTTCCAACGTCTGGAAACGGCTTGTCATGAAACTGTCCATATCCGCCCACCGTGGGATCTCGGACTTAGCGACAATGCTTTGCTCCCATATCGAAAGAGTGGTCTCAGGTAGCCGCGTGGAGCACAGATAAACAAAGATGGCGTCCCAATTGGTGATATTAATATCATACAATTGCAACGCCGAAATGCAATTGTTTATATCCCGTTGCAGCCTTTTGATGGAATTTCCTGATTCCACCTGGACCACTGGGAGATTAAATAGAACTTTGAGTTGACTGTTTACTAGAATTCTTTTATTTTCATACCGGTCGGCGAGATTTTGCCAAGCGGTAGCGAAACCGTCATGAGTTAAAGGCGATTTTTTAACAATTTCTTTCGCCTCTCCACGAGTTTTTTGATTTAAGTGGTAGAGCTTCTCTACCGGAGTCAGCCGCTGATTACAAATGTAAATCGCGGTGAACATATCGCGGAAGGACGGCCAGGACAGATAATCCCCATAAAAGACATCCGTATCTACTGGAGGCAGATTGATGTTATGGTTTGACATGACTAAAGGGGCTGAAGGATCAATTTCCTTGGGTTCGGAAGTTGATCTGCTGAGCTCTTGTATCAATTCACCCATCTTGCCCATACATCGGACATAGGTATCGTAACAAGTGCGATACTTGACTTTAAGAGTCGTTAAATCTGTAGCCTCATCGTCGGCTTTGGCAGTGGATCGTCGATGTAAGACCGTCTCATACGACGACTTGACATCTAGCCACATCGATTTCAACTCGTCCTTTTGCACTTCAAGAGTGAAAGGCGAGTGTTCGGACGCTGGAGTTGAATTGAATTCAGACTCAAAAATAATTACATCGTCGGTGACGCGAATAAACATTTCGTAAGCGGACATGATTGCAATTTAAATTTGCTGTTATCACGGACTAATTTATATTTTAATTCAAAGTGATTCGATGGACAACGATAATTTTGTTCGTAGGAAACAAACGGAGGCAAAAAGTATAACTTTTCTATAAATTTTCAAAAAGTTTTATATATAAAAAAAGAAACTCAAAATTTCAAAAAAAAATCGAAAAATTTCTTCTGAGTAATCACTCAGGCCAACACAGCAAAGATTTTATAAATTTATAGAAATATAGAGAAATATATATAAAATATAATTATAATATAAAATAAAAAATTTTTTTTTTTTTTTTTTAATATATATTTTATTTTATGCAACTTTACTAACTTTTTTTTCGGGTGTACTCGAGAAATTTAAGGTGAGTTGTCGAACCTTTTTTCTTTGGGTGTACACTCTCTTGTTGCTCTGCTGGTGTTGAGTGGGAGACTTTCGAGTACTCTCACTTTGTGTACGTGTGTACGTGTGCACCTGTTGCACTCTTTCTTCCAATTGTCTTGATAGTGACGTCGCCAAACACAATAAATATTTCGGCTGAATTCGCCGTAAAGTGAGAGTGCAAGAGTTTTTGTGAGTTTGTGTGGGAAAAACTGAGAGAACTTTTTTATTATGTCGTGCCCGTAAGACAGACAAAGATAGAGAGTCGTCCCTTTGGAGATGAGGGAGCGACTTTTTGTGGGAGATCGCGGTGGTGGAGGGAGCGCACTTGAAGCGCTTGGTGTCGGCTGGGTTGAGAGAAGAGACTGTGAGTATGTCGTCACACTGCTTGCTTCGATCGAAAATCGAGAGTCAAGGCAGATTTGGTTTTTGAGCTTTTTCTTTACAATGCTCGAAATGTTTTTTCGCACAATTGCTTTACTTATTTTGGTATTCGATTTACCAAAATAAGCACACGAAATTGTTCACTCGCGAGAAAAACTTTATTAACCACAATTGGTTAAATTCAAAAATCGTTGGACAGTTTGATTTGGTCGAGTTGACCCACTGTGCACAACGGTAGGAGAAAAGAATATGTGAGTGTAGATCTCACTCTCTTCTAACAAACGACAAATGAGTGGCGACGGCGAATTGAGTTTGGGTTCGCGTTTGTTTGCAATTTTTTGCAAACACGAAAATTTATTTATCGCGCGGATTTTTATTAAATCGCGACGGACACCAAATTACTATTATTATTGTACCACGCACCTTTTTTTTCTGCTGTGGCTGTTTAGAACTGCTTGAAGATCCGGCTCGAAGGACCAATGTTGTGCTGGCTTAGTAGCGGGGGTTGCTGGATGTTCTTCTAGCAGGAAAATCGCCGTCGGCTGATTGTGGTGTGATGCTGGTTGCGTTGATGGCGAAACAGAAATCCAAATAAAGCGGCGGAAAAGCAGACAATCTGGCGTTTCTGGTCTATTTGGAAATCAAAACACAAAACAAAACGTTTGGGGCAGTAAATTTGTTTTATTTACTCTCGTACGCGATCTCTCACCTATGATATCCAAAATGCAAGTGATCGTCGGCAAAACTTCGGATGGATTCGGGACCCTTCCACACAGCAAAGTGGAGACTTTCCCGACGATCCTTATATACACCTACACTAAGCCCTGATCGCTCAATTGTTTTCATTGGAAAACACTCAATTAAAGCTAAACTCAATTAAAGCTAATCTATTCTTTTACTTTAGGTGTTTTGGCGTAAACAATATTATTACTATATATTATTATTACTATATATTATTACTATATTATTATATAATACGCAATCATCGTAATTTCAAATTCCGATCAGCGGATCAGAAATTTTAGAGACTGCGAAAACGGACCATTATAAAAGAGTTTACTTATTATAACAATGAAAAGTGCGTATATAAAAGTTTTTTAAATTGTATTGCGTTACCAATAGATCTAATATTTGGGTTACGTGTGTTCCAAAGACGTACCGAATAAATGTAGAATTGGTGCTCAGAGGTTAGACAAGAGTATATAATTACATTTAATCGACGCGAGAAGTTTAGACTAGTATATATATAAAAAAGTTCTTTTGAATATATAGTTTTGTGCAGTAATAATAATGTACGATATTTAAGAAGATTTTCAAAAGTCATGTTATATATTTGTCGAGAGAACTGTGAGATGTAGTCATACCGTCTAAGTCCAAAAATATACCGTGCAGTGTTATTGAAAATCACATTGAGTTTATGTTTATTAATGTAGTCACAATTTCCAAAAATTTCAAATCCGTATAGTAAGACAGGGATAAGATATGATTTGACTAGAAGCGTTCTAATTTTTAATGAAGTGCAGTGCTGCGTTACCCATAGAGTACGGAGCATTCCATATACTTTCCCACATGCAATACTAATGTGATTGTTCCATGTCAGGTTCCTATTAAATGTGAGTCTTAATTTTTTATTTATTCATTAATATACTAGTGAAGTTTTCAAGGTCAATTACTTTTTTTATACCCTACACCCTGTGGGTAAGGGTATATTCATTTTGTCCTTCCGTTTGTAACGCATCAAAGGAGAAGTCGTAGGTATGGAAAAGTATATATATTCTTGATCAGCGTTACCTCCTGAATCGATTTAGCTATGTCCGTCTGACTGTCTGTCCGTCTGTCTGACTGTCTGTCTGTGTGCCTGTCTGTAGAAATAGATTTTGTGAAGAAACGGTAAGAGATACTGACTTGAAATTTAGGATTTAGTGTTTTTATACTAATAAGCTACTTGTATGTAAAAATCGGACGACGGACACGCCCACCTCCCATAAAAAGCAATAGGTTTATATGGCATATCTGGTGAACTGTAGTATATATCGGGATGAAATTTTGTGTGTGATCATGTATCACCGATACAAGCTTACATGCAAAAAAAAAGACCGCCCATCGGACACGCCCACCACCCATATAAAGCAAAAGGTTTATATAGTATATCTGGTGAACTATGGTATATATCGAGATTAAATTTTGTGTGTGATCATGTATCACCGATACAACATGCGAAAAATAGAAAACATCGCTCAATGAACACGCCTACCTCCCATAAAAAGCAAATGTTCAATTTGGGATATCTGGTGAACTATTTAATATATCGATATGATATTTTGTGTGTGATAATTTATCAGAGATACGAGTTTACATGCCAAAAAGGGAAAAGATCTCCCAACTGACAAGCTACAGCTCAGCCAAAAGCTACAGCTCAATGTTGAATTCATGGTAAACCATATAGACAGTTATTAGATTAAATATTGCTACTAAGAGTTCAAAAGAATCAAATGGAAAAGAACCCTTATAGGACATGAGCACCTTCCATACAAAATCGTAGATCTTCAAGAAATCCAACTACTTTATGTATGTTATTTCCTGATGAAAGTGTGGGAGTGAATTGAAGAAGAAGGAGACCACATCCAAATGAACCTCAATGGACGCCCATAAAAAATTGATTATATCCTTTCAATATAAACGTAATGAGTAGGTGACGATTGAGAGAATAAAATTTCCAATTGTACCTGCTGAAGGGATCACAATCCACAAAAGTCAGGGAGCTACATATTTCCAAATGGCTGTTCATCTTCGAAGTGGAATCAGTCGCGCGGCACTATATGTTGCTTATAGTAGCGCAGCAAGTACTTCTGGACTTTATATTGTTGGAAATTTCAACCCTCCCAAGGCTTTTGTTGAATCAGATTTTGTCCCCATTGAAATGAACATCTAAAATCGGAAAAGCAACTAAAGGCACATTATGATTTTATGGCACACAAAAAATCATCGATTCAATTATTCTTCCATAAATTGCAGAGCTTTAATGCGCACTTCCAAGATTTACCAATGGCACAATTCTTCAAACATCAGAACTTCTACGTTTTGTGGAAACATGGGCCCTTTCAAAAGAAAACTATAATATTCCTAACTCACTCTTATTCATAGATTAAATAGTTCTAAAGACAATCGCCGCAAAAAGGGTATAATGGTTTTTGGAAAACGAATATAGCTTCAAATATATAATTTATCTTTGAAAGAGACCACAGTTGTGAAAATCGCACGATGGAGTTAATAGCATTGAAGTGTAATGACGCATTTTCACTAATTATTATAGAAATTCACTGTTTTTCCTTTAATAAACGTTGTATGCAGGGTGTAGGGTATGTAAAATTCGGCAAACCAGGGGAGCGAAGCGACCCTGGTGCGCTAGTTTTTTTTAAAAACCAAAAATGCAGTTTTGTAGTATTTTTAATTACCTTTAATTTGATATATTGTATTGCCCGATCGTGTAATATTTTGGTGGCTATTTGAAAAAATCATTAATTTTAACTTTGACCTCACTTTATGGCCAAACCAAATGAGTCCGCCGCCATATTTTGTTGTTGTAATTTTTCGTAATTTTGGCCCTTTTTTGACGTGGGTGTGGTAAAGTAAAATTGTTCCCTCGTTTACAGCAGTATAGGGCACACAGCGCCTTTTTGGCCCTCTCGCAGATGTTCGCGTTCCAGCTCAACTTTGGGTCCAAGATAAAGCCGAGAAGCTTTACGCGATTGGAGATCTTCAGTTCTACCCCGTTGAGTAGTGGGAGCTGGAATAGGGGCACTTTATACCGTTTGGTGAACAACAGGTCCTTCTTATCTGGTCCTTCTTATCTTAGGCCGCTTGAGAGGCACCACCCAAACAGTAAACTCAGGGCGTCATGAATTCTCCCAGATTGTATTCAGGAGATTGAAGACTGTGATAGCGACATCATCAGACAATGACGCTGAAACCATTAGCTCTGAGCGCCGTTAGCAGCTCGTTGAGCACTAGCTTCCATAGAAGAGGAGAGAGGACTCCACCTTGTGGAGTCCCCCTCACCACGCTTCTGGTAGCTACAGAACTCCACCTTGTGGAGTTCCCCTCACCACGCTTCTGGTAGCTACAAAGTTCCCTATGTTTGCTGTGATTACTCTGTTCCTGAGTAATTGCTTAACGAGAGCAATGACGATGGCATCGGCGTTGAGGTTGGATAGAGCGTCTTCAACTGCCATCGGAGTGATGTTGTTGAACGCTCCCTCAATGTCAATGAAGGCAGCGAGCGTGTACTCCTTGTAGAGAAGGAATCGTTCTACTTGGGTAATCAGCGTGTTGAGAATCGGAAAGCAGGAGAGGATTCAGTGTGCTTTTAATATAGCAATCAATGATTCTCTCAAATGTTTTTAGAAGGAAGGACAAGACACTAATGGGTCTGAAATCCTTGGCCTTCGTGTGTGATCTTTTTCCAGCCTTAGGAATAAAAATAACTTTTACCTTGTTCCAGTTTTCGGGAATGCAGGTAAGGGAGAGACAGGCATTGTAGTATCTCCAACCATGGGAGTAAACTACCCTACGCAGGACCTCTTCCTCCGTGCTGGGAAGGGAGGGTAGCACGGCCTTTGACCGGGGCCTGCTTGGAATTTGATCTCTGGGGACCGCGTCAAGCTTGGCACCTGGCCAAAGTTCACCGAGCCTACTCACGCCTAGCTTGTAGAGGTCAACGGATCGCTGATCTCCACAGGCCACCAGGCAAACAAGGCCTTGGTGTAAGCACAAGCTGGAGGGGGCCAGGGTTTGACTCCATGATCTTGAAAAAATCAAGAATCAGGGCCTGCTCCACTAACTTCCAGTCGATGGGAGATATGGAACCGTCGCTGTTGTTGCGATTGATGACTGCCTAGACTAGGCTCCCTTTCACAATCTCGCTGTAAGTTGCCTTAGTCGTTGGTCTCGGCGGTATGAGCCTCGCCTTCTTTTGCGCGGGGGTCTGGTATCAGCTAAGTGTCTCCTTCGACCGCTGTCGCTTTGCAGCTTCAGTGGGGGCTGGAGCGCCAGGGGTCGATGCTCAACATTAAATCTGGCCCAGACAAGAGAGGCCCTTTCCTTATCGGAGAGAGACTCATCAGGCCTTTCGGCCAGCTTCCTGATGAGGAAGTGTGCAGAATGCCTGCGGAGCAGCAGACTTGAGGGTCGTAGTGTCGTAGCATCCAGCTCGGGGCGACAGAACAGTCCCTAAGTAGTGTAACGATGCAAAACCGGGGTCACGCATGAGCGATTCATGTATGAGCGATTGATGCATGAGCGAGTGCTGCATGAGCGAGTGATGCATGAGTGATGAGTGTATGGATGCTTGATGTGCGTATCAAGTGTTTCCCCCCCGCGTGCTGCTGTGGCACCTCCCCAGTCGGGTGGAACTCCGTCTTGGAGCACCCCCTTTCTCCGGACCCCGTCGAGCTCCCGCCCAAAGTTGTCCCGCTCGGTGGGATTACGGAGTCCCTTTTTCCCAGTTTCCCAAGCGACTTTTCCCCGCGGAATAGGACTTCGGAGTCTCCGATGGAGGCCCCTAATCCTCTCCAGCTTCGCTGGACCCGACCCCGATGATGGGATGTCGGAGTCTCAGATGGAAACCCCCAATCCTCCCCAGACCCCACTTAACGAAGCCCAAGCCGATTGGACGTCGGAGACTCAAAACAAGCCCCTAATCCTCTCCAACTTCGGTGGACTTGACCACGACGATGAGACCTCGGAGTCTCGGATGGAGACCCCTAGTCTTCCGGGAACCCCCTTGTCGAAACCCAAGCCGATTGGACGTCGGAGACTCAAAACAAGCCCCTAATCCTCTCCAGCTTCGGTGGACTCGACCACGACGATGAGGCCTCGGAGTCTCAGATGGAGACCCCTAGTCTTCCCGGAACCCCCTTGTCGAAGCCCAAGCCGATTGGACGTCGGAGACTCAAAACAAGCCCCTAATCCTCTCCAGCTTCGGTGACTCGACCACGACGACGAGACCTCGGAGTCTCGGATGGAGACCCCTAGTCTTCCCGTAACCCACGGGACCAAATCCAAGCCGATCGGACGTCGGAGACTCAAAACAAGCCCCTAATCCTCTCCAGCTTTGTTGGACAAAGCCCCCAGCCGATTGGACGTCGGAGACTCAAAACAAGCCCCTAATCCGCTCTAGCTCCCCCGAACACGATGGAAGATTTGGCGTTCTCAAAACAAGACTCCAACTCTTCTCGTGTTCCCACCCAAAGTTAATACTCTACCCTTATATTCACCTGATGTGTCCTGGACCGTGGTCCGCAGCAAAGTCAGTTTGCTCGGTCTGCCCCGAGCAAATTCTTAATATAGTCCCCCCTTTACTCGCAAATCTATAGTAGAATAGTAGATTTACGAGTACCCTCAGCATTGACGCTGCGATAGATGGATAGGAAAATTGAGCCAAAACCATAGGGTAGGATTGATAGGGCCCATTTTCTATCAGCCAGGGCAGCCAGAGATTCCTCAATGAGGATTATCAGAATTTCTCTAATTCTGTCCCTGGGCTCTCCCACCTTTGTCATCAACAAAGCCGAATGCAACAATAATACTGCAAATATTTCTGCGAGAAGTGCGGCTGCCACCGAATGTTCTTTTTGTATCATAAAAAACATAGATACATTCCAGAAAATTCTATCTAACTTTTAAATAATATCTTTTGTTTGTGCCGTCTATGTATTTATAATTATATATTACATATATAAAATATATACAAACATATAAAATATATACATATATAAAAAATATATAAATATATATAAATTAAATCTAAATCTTCTGAATTTACTTTTAAAATGACAGATAATATTGATTTTAAAATCTTGAATTTCTCTTATATATAGTAGTAGGGAAAGTGGCCATTGATGCGTTAACGAATCAATATTAAATGGATGATTATGGACAAGTTAATTAACCAATTTTGCTCAAACTCATTTTCCGCATCTCTTTTTACCCATGTTACCCGCCTCTTATAATGAATTTGAAAAACAAAAATCGCTAGATTTTCGGTACGAAATGGGTTTAATAATTGTCAGAGTAGCAGAACACAAATATGGCGGCCGGAATTTGCCAACGCCGCCATTAGCCGACGAACCAGATTATTATTGATGATGGGTGATACACTGCGATCTAAATGGTCTATTGTGCCCCGAGCCGGAAACCTACGTGCCATTTAGCCGACGAGCAGGAGCTGGAAACTTATGTCATCCTCTGCCTAATTGTCGTACGTTACATGCAACAGAATAGGATAAAGTTGAAATTTTGTTGCCTTATGAGTTAGGAACGGGTTTGAGGATTGAAGAAGGAGGAAGTAAGGATCTTGAAGGACCAGTTAGTCATGACTTCATGTTCCGTTGCGTGGACTTTGCCTAAGGCCCTGCGCCAAACGCTAACTTTTTACTCGAAAAATGAAATTTTCGCTGTTCTGCGAGAAATTTGAGGTGAAAAATCAAAAATGAAGTGGATGGAGGAGTGTAAATGGCGCCTCAACAAGGTCGAAGTTAACAAAAAATAATAGGACCTTCTAGGATTGAGTCCTGGATAGTGATTTTTGCAATTTGTGTAAAATGTGCATTTTGTAATTAATGGGGGCCGGTCATACAATCCAACCATCTACGAACGACTTCTGGTTTGCTGGTGGCTAATTTATCCGAAAACTTTGGTTTGAAATGATCGCCATCAGAAGGGGAAAATATTTCCTTATTATTGGTCTCATTTTACCAATAAAAGTATTATTTATATTTTTAAATTTAAATCAATTGCGACTTTAACTTATTTTTTTGGAATACGTCAAAATTAGCTCTGTCAAAATTTCACTTTCGTTTGGCACAGCAAAATAGAAAATTTAACACCAGACACCATACAAAATTTTATTCAACTCAAATTTTCAGCTGTAAAAAGTTACCGTTTGACACAAAGCGTAAGTAAAAAGTATGATAATATGAAATGTAAACAAAAGTTTTTTATGGTTGTTGCGAAGAAAATTTAATAGGAATAGGAATCTCCTTCGTTTTTTTTTTAACGAATTGTTTGGCCGCAGCTCAGGCACTCGCCCCGATCACATTGACCACGTCATTGGATATAGTTCTAAAGGCGCTACACACTCTAATCGATTAATATAGATGAGTTCACGCTTGCCAGTAGCTTGCGGATGGATTGACGTGGACCGCCGATGTTTGGCATCAGTCTGGACAGGGCAACACTTACTCTTCTCGCTTTTAGCCTGTGGTCGAGGAGTACCCCTAGGTATTTTATGTGTGACTTAGAGAGAACCCTATGGTCGCCAATTTCTACCTCAATTATTTCAACTTTCTTCCTGCTGCTGATCGTTTACATTCAGCCAGTGCTTAGCTTGGCTTATTGTTTCGTTGCATTTGTTTTGCACTTCAGTCATATGTTTTGCCATGATCACTATGGCTATATCGTCTGCGTATCCGATGATATTAGCTCCGCTCGGCATTGGTATTTTTAAGATGCCATTGTACATCACGTTCCAAAGTAGAGGACCTAGTACAGATCCTTGAGGGACTCCACCTGTGACACGGTAATTTTTTGGGCTGGTGTCTGTATCATAAATTAGCGTTCTCTCTGTGAAGTAGTCTGCCACTATTCGCAATAAATAGTCTGGTACCTGCATGTTATTTAGGTCTTTCAGCACCTGTCACTACAGCGCAGTATTCTCGGGTACCTTCTAGCCATCTCTTCCCTTCTATAGCCTTTCGCGCTATGTCGCATACAGCAGCTATAGCATCGATAGTTGATTTCCGCTTACGGAAGCCATATTGTTGGTGTGACAATCTCCATGGTCCTTCTGTGTATGCTTCTAGCCTTTTGCAGATTATTCTTTCTAGAATTTTACCTGCTGTGTCGAGCATACATAATGGCAGGTACGACGATGGTTGCTCCGGTGGCTTATCTCCTTTCGGGATAAGGACAAGTCTTTCCCGTTTCCATACAGTGTGCATTCTCTCAAATATATGGCGTTTCGTTTCGATGGTCGCTTGTTTGGGATACCATCCAATCCCGGTGTCTTGTTTGCCTTAATTCTTTTTGTTGCTTCCTTGAGACCTGCAGTCGTGACCTGTGGGACATAGTAAGGGTGGATCACTCTGGGCATTGTGAATTCCTTTTGTTGCGGGAAGAGTCCCTGCACGATATTGGCCATAGTTCGAGGACATATTGGGGGGTTGCCATGTATGTCTTTAATTTTCTTCATTAATATTTTTCACCCCAAGGGTTATTTTGTAGTTATTCTCTTAGTGAGGCAAATATATTTGTTTTGCTCTTAGCAATAGCTTGTCGGAGTTCATTCCGTTTTGCTCTGAATTCGATCAGTAACTGGGAATGGTTTCCTCTTTGTCTCGATCTCTGTTTTTTCCTGCGACACTTCAGGCACTTCAGGATCTGCTCGTTCCACCAATATAATGGAACTCTTTCATTGCTTTTCCCTTTTTTGTACGACGCATAGCAGCGTCGCACACCGTCCGGAGTGTCTGCATGACTTCTCTGACTTGTCGGTCTGTTTCTTGTGTTTGTTCGATCATATATCTAGGGATATCCTGATCTACGTCCTTACTTTTCCAGCTGTTGCACTGGGTCTTAGAGATGTCAGAGCTTCTTTTGAATCGGTTATGTGGTATTTCGAAGTATACGGCAAAGTGGTCGCTGTGCGTGTACGCCTTGGACACTTTCCATTTCATGGTTTTAGCGAGTGATCTGTTAGCGAATATGAGATCAATTATTGATCCACCATCATTTTTCTTGAACGTGTTTTCCTTTCCGTTGTTTGTCAAGACCAGGTCTACTGTTGCGAATGCTTCAAGGAGCGCTTGGCCACTGCTGTTGGAGCGTTAAAGTCTCCTGCTATTATTAGTTATGTTTTCTCTCTCGCTTCTGAGCCTCTCGCTAGTGAGCCTGAAAAGTATATCTTCGAATTCATCAATGTGTACGCTGGGTGCTATGTAGCAGATAAAGATATGGATACCCTGGATTTTGGCGCATGCAAAACCTTTGTGTTGGGTATTGATTTTTAACTCAAAAGGCAGGGAGCTACAGGTACATATAGCCGTTTTTTATACTTATCTTCAGTCCACTTGGCGTTGTTTGGGGGGACTTTATATTGTTCGCTGACAAGTATTCCGTCCACCTTTTCCCCGAGTGTGAGGAGTTCCAGTGTTTAGAAACTGTTCAGAAACCTTATTTTATAAGTATTTAAGTTATTTTGCAACCGTTCATTGAACGATATAAAAACGTTATATAAAAACGGATACATATATATTTTTTGAGATTCTTGGATAAGTTTCAAAAGAGAACGCATCGAAAATATATGAATAAAAATTTAATTATTTGTTAAAAGTGAAACTAATCGTATTATTTCCAAATCTCATCATAAAACTACATCAATCATAAACATTTTTTGGTCCTTCGAGCCGGATGGCTAGTGCGAGAAGCCTATAAGCTGGTAGTGTGCATCACGAGGATCAACTGCAACGTAGGCTACGGCTCGTAAAAGTCATCATCAGAGCATTTTGGAGAAATAGTTCAGAGGATTCTACAGCCTCATAATCAACATTCAAGTGGAACTGGCAGCACTCCTGTGGAGTCACAGTTTAGAGGATTCTACAGCCTCATATACATCATTCATTTTGGAACTGTTGCACTCGTGTGGAGTCACAGTTAGAGGAGTCTACAACTCAATATCGTTATCAAAGTTCAAAATTCATCAGAGGATCGCCTCAACAAGTTTTCAATATTTAGTGAAAGAGCCAAGAATCATGGTAAGCAGCCGAAATATATCGGAGCACCCCATACATAACCTCATTTCAACGGAGCACCCCATACATAACCTTAGTTCATCCGAGCAGCCACATGTGAGCAAATTTCCGAGCAGTAAGCGACATATTGGGTTTTTGTATTTGTAATCGGTTTAAGTTTGTACAAGATCATTTGATAAATTCGTTCAAGTTAACCTACGTTCAAATAATCATAATTGGTAAATATATATGATAATTCTAAGAATTGTGTAATTACTTATTTTCGAAGAAACCCCCCTTTCTTGGAACCAATTATTCTTTGAAATAGTTTGAAAGTCACTGTACATTATTTGCATTGCATGTTCATAACTTTTCAAAACTATTAAATACAATATTAACAACATTTCACATTGTAAACATCATATATAAACATATCGAATAAACATTTATTATAAACAAAGTATAAAATATGGAGAATATAAAACAAAAACGCTCTCAAAAGTCAACTCACTAGAATTTGTAATTTTTGTCAAAATCCAAATGCTTCTTTAGAAGGTATTATACGTATAAGTAAGCTCGATCAAATTTATGAACAATTAGAGATAATACAAACAGAAATTGACACTCTTACAAGTCCTGAAGAACAAGACGTGGAAGAGTCGTATCGTATCGAAATTGAGGAGAAATATTTTGCAGTTAAATCAGTTTTCGTGGTGAGGTCACGCATAGATGAAGCTGATCGCACTGTAATTTAAAACAACACAATGAGTTCAGACATGACTGCCACAGTGCAGACACTTGTGGATTATCAAAAGACAATGAGTATCCTAATTGAGAGGATGTCAACCAACGCTCGTATTGATGAAACGCCAACACCAACAAATCAAAGTAATGAAACCACTCAACTGGATACGCTTCCGAGATTTATTTGAAGCCATGATTCACTCGAGTACATCCAAACGAAGCTAAAGGGAGACGTATTGTCTTTAGTTGGCATTTAAAACCAACGAATGACAATTACAAAATTGCTTGGGAATTAATACAGGAAAAATACAATAATTCAAGCAAAATCCAGAAAGCTTATTTTGGATTGCTTTTCGATCAACCAATGATGAAAGCATCATATGCATCAGAAGTCAAACTATTCAAAGCATTGGATATCGACAATAGGATTAAAATAGTTCACAGCAATAAAATATGTTTTAATTGCCTTCAAGACAATCATGTTGCAGCTAATTGTAAACGAACATCATGTAAAATTTGTAACAAGAGACATAATACACTTCTTCATCGGCCAACAGTAAACAACAACAATCAACAGAATTCAAATCATCAGTCACATTCAAATTCAGATCAAAATGTAACATCAGCGAGCATCAACACAAATCAACAACATATTTCACTAACACTATTACCAACAGCAGTTTTAATGGTTCAAGATGTGAACAAAGAGTTTCAGTCATGCAGAGTTCTTCTTGATTCAGGTGCTCAAATACGCTTATTGGTGAAGCGTGCGCACAACGTCTTCGACTTCAAAGAAGGTACAACAAAACACTAATTTGTGGTGTAAGTTCAGATGCAAAACATTACACAATAGGAAAAGTACAATATTATGTTAAACCAACAACAGGTGATAGAATTATCACAACCGAAGCACTTTGCATGTCACAATTGGCGCAAATGTTACCAGCATATGAAGTCAATAACAAGAAATTAGAATATTTCAAACATTTAGATTTATCGGATACTCAATACAATCAACCAGGTCACATAGACATAATATTAGGCGCAGACATTTACACAGATTGCGTGCTAAATGACAAACTCATACATCCTAATGGGTCACCAACGCAATTAAAACGATCTTCGGTTGGATGATGACTGGGCGAATCGATTCAGTGCAAAGCCCACAAATATTAGCAGCACATGCAACAATCGATTTATCTGAGCAACTTAAAAGGTTCTGGGAGATCGCACACACAACAAAGATCCTTACAGTAGAGGAAGAGCAAGCAGAGCAACATTATCAACAAAATGTACAACGAGATAATTGCGGAAGGTATATTGTTAAACTTCCATTCAAAAGCAACAATATTGAGTTCGGAGACTTGAGAACTGCAGCCACAAAAGCATATGGCATATGGAAAACAAATTTTGTAACAATATAAATCTTGAAAATGAAAACAAGAAATTCATGAATGAATTCATTGAATTAAATCACATGGAGTTAACAGGAACAATCAAACATATTTTATGCCACATCATGCTGTGATTAAACCAAGCAGCACTACCACAAAATTGCGTTTTGTTTTCGATGGTCCGTGCAAGACGAACGGATTATCACTCAATGACTATTTATTAGTTGGCCCAACAATTCAAAAGGATTTATTTACAATTTTATTACATTTTCGAAAATATAAAATTAGTTTTGCAGCGGACATAGAAAAGATGTACCGCCAGGTAATTGTACATCCTCTTGATCGATCATTTCAGAGAGTAGTATGGAGAGAGAGCAGAGACGAAGACATAAAAGAATATAATATGAGAACAGTGACATATGGAACTGCTTGCGCACCATTTCTAGCAACCAGAACATTGTATCAAGTATCACTTGACAATGCACACATTTATCCAGAAGCATGTCATGCTATTGCCAATTCATTTTACGTAGACGATTTTATGTCATGCACAGATCACTTAGAAACAGCAATCAACTTGAAAAATCAAATTTGTCATATATTAAAACATTCCGGTTTCCACCTTCGAAAGTGATCATCGAACTCATCAGAGCTTATTGGAACTATTCCCTTAGAAGACAGAGAATCTACAAATCAGACAATCATTGATAACACACAAACAGTAAAGACATTAGGGCTGTTAAGGGACACGACAAGTGACAGCTTTAAATACAGTGTATCATTATCTCCAACGCCCGAAGTGGTTACAAAACGAAACATTTTGTCAGATATTTCAAAAGTATTCGACCCTATAGGCTGGTTGTCACCAGTGATCATACCTATGAAAATCTTCATGCAAAGCCTATGGTTAAGAGGCATCAATTGAGCTGAAACATTACCCGTAGATTTATTAACACTAGAAAGACCGGAGCGGTCATTTTGACCGTTTTTCGTTTAAAAATCTACATAATTCGCACAAATGAATATTTAAAATTTTTTCCTCTCGTGACTTATATTTATTTGAAAAGCTTTTTAGAAAATATGTGAAGTTACATAAAATGTAATTATTGTTTTTGATATAAACTGACCCATACCTAGAAAGACCATTCACCAATTCATTATTTGACTTTTTATATGACGAAGAGTCGATTCGTCAATATATATATGTAGGATAAACTGTGCACAAAAGAAAGGAAGAAGTTGATGGTTCCCGTTTTGTGTCCAGAATTCAACTGACTCTTTATTTAAATTCAATTCAATTCAATTCAATATTTTCTTACATACTAGTTTACAAAAACAAAGTTTACTGTTATTCGTCTGTATCTTTGTCGTTGCTTTGCTTTGTCGTTTCGTCTCTTCTCGTTTGTCATTTCGTTTCTTCTCGTTTGTCATTTCGTCTCTTCTCGTTTGTCATATATCCGTCTCGTCTTGTCCACTTGTTGTCCGTATCTCTCCTGTTGCTAGTACGTCTGTCCGCTTCTCGTCATTCTGTCCGTCCGTATTCCTCGACACCCTACATTCGGCCCTTCTGACATTTCATTCGACCCGAATGATGGTTGCCACAACTTCATGTACTCAGCCACAGTGCTTTGGTCCCTCAGTATTCCCAACTTTTCCGCCCTTGCTGTAACTTCTTTAATACTGTGTATGTTCCAAAGAATTTGGGTTTTAATTTGAGGCCAGACCCTTATTGCGTACGTTTGATAGCTACTAAATTCTTGATATTGTATTCAGTTTCTACCACCCTCTTCTTATTATACGTCTTCCTATTCTCTTCTTGGACTTTTGCGATATTGTCCTTTGCCGTCAGTCGTATCTCGTCACGTTCGTGCTCAAATTCTTGTAGTAGCTCTTCATCAATTAGTCGCCGTATCTCCTCATTCCCTGCTATACGCATCACTATACCCGTTAGTACCTTAAACGGAGTTACTTTCGTACTTCGCGGAGGAGTATTGTTTATAGTTTGCTGCACCCTCTCAACATGTCTATACCATTGTTGTGGATTTCCAGTACATAACTTTGTCAACATTGGAACTAAAATCTTGTGAACACGTTCGACCTGCCCGTTACCCCTCGGCACTCCCGTCGTAATAAGCAAATGCTGAATGTTCTGATCTCTACAATTATCTTCAAATTTATGCGATGTAAACGCTGACCCACGTTCCGAAATTATCCGTTCTGGATTACCGAATATGAACGCTTGCTTCTGCAACCTATCCACAACTTCATCAGTACCGGTGCTCTTGGTTGGATACAACCACACGAACTTCGAAAACGCGTCTACTACCACAAGTATATGGTTGTATTTCTTATGCGTGTTCTCCATTGGGCCAACATGGTCTATGTGATAAGTACCAAGTGGTTTGTCTGCTTTATCAATCGCTTTGAGGTAACCCTCTTTTTTACCCGCTTTTGCTTCCGATATAATACATTCAACACAATTTTTAACAATATTATTAGCCTTTATAGCTAGCTTCGGAATAAAGAATGTCTTCTCTACTATGTCCTGTGTTTTCTTTGCGGCGAAATGCCCCTGTCTATGTGCTGCTTTCACTATCTCTTCTTCCATTGCAGAAGGTATTACAATCAATTCTCTATTCGGGTCTTTATGTAAAATTCCATGTTTCAAGAAATAATCCTTGTACCTGTCTTTCTCTAATACTTTCACTACCGCCTTCACCCATTTGTCTTGTAATTGTGCTTGTCTAACTCTGTGATTCAATGAGTCCTCGATCATCAAGCATGAGATTCGGCTTAAGGCATCTACGAGCCTCATCTTGGACCCCGAGCGGTGTTCAATTTCATAGTCAAACTCTTGAATAAACATTGTCCAGCGAGCAACTCTTAATGGTACGTCCGTTTTCTTCATTGTCATCTTAAAGGCATTACAGTCCGTTACAATTTTCACTTTCAGACCCAACACATACACCCTCCACGTAAATCTAATGTTGTGAACACTTTCCCTTTTTGCAATTTGGCAATAGCATCGTCTACTAGAGTCATTGGAAATTTATCCTTTATAATCTTCTCATTTAACTTCCTAAAATCACAGCATAACCTCTTAGTACCGTCTTTCTTTGAGGTAAGAACGACTGGAGCCGCATATTCAGAATAGCTGGTTTGTATAATACCTTTTCGCAACCATTCATCAACTTGGTTTTGAACAATGGCCTGGTCAACACTCGACAAACGCCTTGGTCGCAAACTAACTGGAACTTCATCACTCAAAACTATCTTCATCTCAAGTGGTGATTTCGCGATTTTAGCTGATAGATATTAGATTTAGATATTAAACCCTTCACTATATTCCTCTCATTTTCATCAAGTTGTTCTAAATCTATTGATATCTGATTATTTTTTCCACTATCAGTTATTGATAAAATCATATCTTTAAATTCATCATTCAGTTCCTTGATCTTCGATTCTTCGTCTAATTTTCTTATTTTTTCAATCACTTTTTGTGACTTTAATCTGATCTTCTCGTTCTTCAAATCACTTATCTTCTTTGACTTTACTTCACTATCAACATTCTCTGGTATCTTTTCAATAAAAGTAACACACTCTTCTCCAATTAACATGCCTATTTGTTCCAAAACATCATTCCCTATTACCGCTGAATACAAAATATCCCTCTCTCTAACTATTAAAAATTTAATATTTAATACCCCTCCATCTATTTCCAGCGCAATATTTAAAACTTCCCATTGTTCTGATGGCGCCATCACCGATGCCAAACAATGTTTGCACATCTTTGGTTTCCAATTCTATATCATCTAATAACATCAATGTGTCGTAGCGCATCAAACAAAAATCGCTACCCGTATCAATGAAGTCCGTGTATTATTGTACTGGGTACTGACCCTCAACTTTTCATATATTTTCAACTGATCCTTCAATTCTTGTATTGTTCGGCACTGATACAAAATTATTTTATTCTGCTTCGAATCTTCTATCCCGTCTACAAAATATTCTATTATGCTCCTTTCATCTAATTTAATTCCTTTTGCAATTTCCATGACGCTGTACAAAAATTCCCTCAAACTTTCGCTTGCTTTCTTCCGCTTATTCGATAACAACCGATGCACCTCGACCGCTGACAATTTCTCCCCGAACTCACTGATCAATGCTGCCTTCAGACTTCCCCAATCGTTCACACCTACCAGACTTCTCAAAAACAACTTCACTGCGCCCCTCAAAAGTTGCTTCGCTTATATATATTTTTCGAGCTGATTCCAACGAACGGTCAAGGCGCCTCAAATTCGTCGACCCACACTTCTACCTCTGGGTGACCATCTCCCGAAAAAGTTGACAGCGAGTCCTCGATATCCCTCAAGGTGATATCGTCGATCGATTCGTACATTTTCTGTGGTCGCGGAACCAAGGTCGTCATCAACTGAAAGCGCTTCCTCATTCGAGACGAAACCGAAGTGGGCGAAGAGTCTGTCCTGAAGCGTACTCTTTAGTCCTGTTGTATCGAGTCCCAACTCCCCAAGCTTTGTTCTTAAGCCGTCCACCGTCAATTTCAAAATATTATTCCGGTCCATTATAGATTGTTGATTAAATATAAAAAATATAAGATGTACATAAGAATACTTTTAAACCTACTTAAAAACTACTCCACTAATTACTTAAATACAAATCAAATTAATTATTATTCAAAGCAAGTCTATTCTACTAATCTGCTCTTGTCCTTCTCTGCGCGTTGAATGATTTTCCTTCGCTGTTACTACTCTCAGTTCGAAACGGTTGGTGTCCAGTCTGCTTTGTTTACGTTCTTCTTCTTCACGACGAATCGGTTGATGTGCAGACAAATTTCCGTTGATCTTCTTGTGTATACGTAGTTCTATCTCTTTCACTCTCCTTGTGATAATGCTTCAAAATTTTCCATCACAATGAAATATGCTCAAACATCTAAAAATTGTTTTTTTAATCGATAGCGCGATTAAAATTTGAGTTGAGCCCCCAAAAATATAGGATAAACTGTGCACAAAAGAAGGGAAGAAGTTGATGCTTCACGTTTTGTGTCCAGAATTCAACTGACTCTTTATTTAAATTCAATGTTCTTACAAACTATTTTCTTACATACTAGTTTACAAAAACAAAGTTTACTGTTATTCGTCTGTATCTTTGTCATTGCTTTGCTTTGTCGTTTCGTCTCTTCTCGTTTGTCATTTCGTCTCTTCTCGTTTGTCATATATCCATCTCGTCTTGTCCACTTGTTGTCCGTGTCTCTCCTGTTGCTAGTACGTCTGTCCGCTTCTCGTCGTTCTGTCCGTCCGTATTCCTCGACACCCTACATATAATTGCCAGGCAGATATAACTTTATTGTCTTCCACATTTCGCTTGGCGTAAGAAGTTGGCCCTCCAACTTCCCTTAGTACATTTGTGCAATGAAGACATACTTGAGTACTTGAACAATTATTCTTATTTTGGATGCATGTCCATACCATACGCTCCATTGATGCTACGTTATAACCAATATTTAAATTATATGATGATTTTCTTATGGTAACTTTTCGCACACTTAGACTTGCAGACGTACTTGGAAATTCCATATCTACTTCCTCGTCTGATTTCGTGTCATCTGATGAGGAAATATTTATCTCGGGTACAAAATCGAAATCGGAATTCTCAGAAAGAGTTTCTCCTATATCTGTTAGTCGTAATAATTCCATCGATATTTCAGCCTTTGTAAGATTTATACGCGATTTCATATTATTTTTCAAAAAGCAAAATCACAATTCATATGTTTATTGTGCAAGTTTCAAACTTCAACTGATAAAATAGTGTACTTTTGAACGACACTATTTCCAAAGACTACATTTACCGTTAAGCCTGAAACTGAACTTCTTGCAGTACAAAGCAGAGAGTAGATTCTGTGTTGCTTCATGTATATACATATGTGATATATACGTTTGAATATATATTGTATGTATGTTTTTGTTATACATATAAGGTAACTCCAAATTAACATTATGTCCTTCACAACATTCTGTTTTAATAATTAAAATATTTTTAAATTACAGACATGTGTAAAATTAATCTATAATAAGGAATATCACAATAGTTGCTGTTTTATGATGATTTAGCCCTAACGGTCAAAATAACCGCTCATGGTCATTCTAGGTATATAAAAATTCCGGTCTTTCTAGTGTTAAACAAATGGTTGGAAATGCGCAATAATGTCAATGATATTTCACAAATTCTAATACCCAGATGGTTAAATGATACCCAGATGGTTAAGATGGTAACCAGAGAGCAAGACATTGAACTACATGGTTTTGCTGATTCATCCGAATTAGCATATTCAGCAACAATTTATATAAAAGTAAAAGACGAGAAAGGCACAATTTCAACAAATCTCTTTGCTGCCAAAACAAAGGTCGCACCAGTAAAGCAAATTATACTTCCAAGACTTGAGTTGTGCGCTGCACACTTAATGGTAAAATTAATGGTTAAAGTGAAACAAGCACTCCATATAAATAAAGTACAATTATTTGGTTACTCTGACTCAACAATTGTACTTGCATGGATCGCTGATCATCCACGTCGTTAGAAAACATTCATAGCAAATCGAACATCACAAATCATAAATGTAATTCCTCATCGTCAATGGCGACATATAAAATCACAATTAAATCCTGTAGATTTAGCAACAAGAGGTATCGTACCTCAAGATCTAATCAATAAAACTTTCTGGTGGCATGGTCAACATATTTTATGAGAAAATACTTCAATTGAAAATGAAATTCTTCAAATTCCAGACAACGTCGATTTATAAGAGATAATCAAAAACATCCATTTATTTTTCCCAAAGACAGTCATTTAACAGAATTAATTGTTCAAAACTATCATATCAAGTTTTTAGATGCAGGAAGTAGACAACTTCAGTATTTAATAGCATTAAAATATTGGATTCCGTATGTTAGTTACGTAATCAAGAGTTGCATTTACAAATGGACGAAATGCATGACTTTCGTCAAAAATCACTACAACAACAAATGGGAAACATCCCTCATCATCGGTTAGAAACAACAGCAGCATTTATCAACACAGGTGTTGACTTTGCTGGTCCGATTCAGGTGCGATCCTGGAAAGGTCGAGGAAGTAAAACTTATAAATGCTGGATTGCAGTATTCATTTGTTTCGTGGCGAGAAGAGGAAAACCATCACATATGTTTTCTGATAGTGGGACAAACTTTGTTGGATGCAACAACAAACTCCGAGAACTTTATCAATTCATGAATAAAACCAAAACTCAAGAAAACATAATAAAAGAAATGACAGGATAACAAATTGAGTGGCACTTTTCCCCTCCTTCCAGTCCGCACTTTGGTGGAATCTGGGAAGCTGGAGTCAAGTCAACTAAATTTCATTTGAAACGGGTCCTAGCCGTTACACCGTTACTACACTTCACTTACATATGAGGAAATGTACACAACATTGTGCCAAATTGAAGGCTGTTTAAATTCGCGCCCGTTATGCATTCAATTTTAAGGAGACACAGATCCTTTAACTCCCGCACATTTTTTTAATTTTAAGACCCATGAAATCAGTTATAGACGAAGATCAAACAGAATCAAAGATGAGCTGCCTTAATCGCTGGAAATATGTTCAACGACATGTGCAGCATTTTTGGAAAAAGTTGTCTACAGAATACATATCACAACTACAACGACGTCCAAAGTGGTCTCAGAAAACTGCAAATTTACAACGAGATGATATTGTAATTATCAAAGAAGATAAGCTACCACCTGCTCAATGGAGCATTGGAAAGATTTTAGATACACATCCAGGTTCTGATGGTCTTGTAAGAGTAGTCACAGTAAAAACGTCAAAGGGTAGACCGATTTTTAGATTATCTCCCCTATTTTTAGATTGTTGAAAGCGGATCCTTTCAAAAGGGGCCGAGATGTTTAGAAACTGTTCAGAAACCTTATTTTATAAGTATTTAAGTGATTTTGCAACCGTTCATTGAACGAACGTTAAGTTTTATAAAAACGGATACATATATATTTTTTGAGATTCTTGGTTAAGTTTCAAAAGAGAACGCATCGAAAATATATGAATAAAAATTGAATTATTTGTTAAAAGTGAAACTAATTGTATTATTTCAAAATCTCATCATAAAATAACTTCAATCATAAACATTTTTTGACCTCGCAATGGTCTATATTAAGTTGAATGAACTGCATTGGTAGCAGCCCGCTATGTGTTCACAGTTTTTTTTCTCCGGTTTGAGTGCAAAGCATGCAGAGCGCCTTATTTTTGCAATTTTTGATTACGTGGTACGTCTTCTGCAGTGTCTTGCTACGTGGCCCTAATCTAAGCATCTGAAACATCTTGTGGGTACTATGTGTGGCCGCAGTCTGCAGCGTACCCATCCAACATTTATGCAACCGGCTGTTGAGCATGAGCATGTCGGCGCTTTTATCAGGAAGTGAGATAAGCACTGTTTCTCTATTGGCTCTTAGGAATTTTATTGCGCTTGAATGGATTTTGCCTATTTCTGGGAATTTGTCCTGAATGGCGCTACATATTTCTTCTTGTGAGGTTATTCCGTCTAGGTCATTGCATTCAATTACTTTTTCGTGGCAGAGTTTCTTCACCTGGGCTGTGCTCTATTTGGCGTTTTGCAGAGCTGTCTCTGATCGGTGTTGACAAAAAGGTTTCTTTATGAATTAAACTCGTGAATTTTGCAACTACATTATCAAGTTCACTACCACACTCTAACGGTATATTAAGATTAATGTTTCAGTTTTTGAGGAAAATAGGGCATAAATGCAGTTTTCGACCCCCCTTCTGAAATCAAAAACCAAGTATGCAGATTGATAGCCGTATATATACATAACATAACGCTTAAATATCATATTTCTTGGGTATGACGGGAAAGCCCATGGGCATTCCATACTGCGGTTCTAAGATATATTTGCATAATTTAGAATTAAGTATTGACATCATATTATACTTGCTACTTCAATCCTATTCATAATACGGGTATTCAGGCTGAGTCGCGTAGACTCGTAACAGCGTAGAATACGTGCATTTTTAAATTTTTTTTGTAATTTTGAACTGTCCAACTTCTACGATTCGACGCTCCTACGCGAGTTGATCTCTCTCGTAGATCGCGTAGAAACAATTTTGTAAATGTTGCCATCTTTTGCATTGAAATAACAACATAAACATTTTTGCAAAAAAGTGAAATAATTATGAATACAACAACTAGTAATAGTATATACAAATATTTTAAAGTATTGTAATGTATAATATTATTATACATTATTAATTACGAGTTTCTGTCAAAATAGTGTCCGATTGTAATATTTTTGGGCCGCGAAATTTCGATTCATCTGAGACAAAACAATGCAGTGGCAACATTCTTCAATTCGTCATTAAATTATAACTTCTTAACTTTTAAAATTGAATACATTCATTCATATTGACATAAAACATCATGCATTTTGGAAAATAAAACTATATGTGGTCTAAATAATTATTTACAGTATCCGAAAAGTAGAAACAGAAGCAACCTCTAATATGGCCTTCACAGTGAGTTCATTTAACAGTTAAATGAACTTAATGAAGTTAAATCGGCAAAACCGGTTGATAATGAAGTTCTAATTAGTTTAAATAGAATGTAGTTGTTGTTGTTCCATTTAGCTGTTAAATGGTTTAAGACGAAGTTTGACGCAGGGATGAGTTCAATACAATTGATGGAAAAAGGTATTTTTCATTAAACAGACTAATAAATTTGCCATTTCAAAATCAAAATAAGAAATTTTGAGGTTTGTTTACATCTTCCAAGTGATGGCGGCCTAACCAATTTTCAATGTATGGTTGTGAGGTGACCGCTTTGGAGTTGCGGAATAAAATTCACAACCTCACAACCAAATACAAATATGTATTATTATAATAGTAATATAATAATAATATAAATGCATATTCATTTCAGAAAAGCAGAAAATTGGCCCATCTGGCGGAGGACGCTCCGATTGGTACAGTGCGCCCAAGTAATTTATGTTTTATAAATTAATATATTTTTAATTTTTATCTGCAGCTCCTCCACAAGCTCCAACATGCAGCACGTTTCGTCTTCTCCTCCTCCTCATCGTTTCATCGCGATACCATGGATTCGGCCGCGTTGGATGCATCGTCATCTTCATACCCGGCTATAAATTATGAATAGTTAAATAAATAATATCTATTAAATTCTTGTACTCTTTAATAATGTTGAGAAACATGAATGAAAGTTTTTTTTATTAGTTTCGGACATTTTGCTAAATTTCAGCGATTTTAGAAAATAAATTGAATATGCAAACAACTGCGAAATGAGTTCAGTGTGAACGTCTTATAAACCAATTAAACAATGATTTCATTATGTTACAATACATTGTCTTTCGAATGAAAGGAATTTTTTTTAAAATATAGTTGGATCAACTTTTGAATAAAATGAGAAAATTTGTGTGCGAGATTCACACATTTTAATTATAATTTTAGAATTATACTAATAATAATTTTTTTAAATACATTTATGCATGAAAATACACAAATTACCACACGCAATCTGTTCAAAAATATGCAACACCTCTTTAAATCAGTTTACATCGTCCGATCAGACATGTCGAGACTACGCGACTTATGCGTACGCGCCTACGAGAATACCCCTAATATCATTGTTATCTTGATTTTTTACAACTTACGCAAAAGACATATTTTTAAAGTTATTGTTGATATTTCATTACCATTAGTATCTGTGTTAATGTATTCTTGCTGGACAGACGAGAATTGAGTATTATGATGATTTTCAAATTATACGCTTTGTAAATTTCAAATGAAGCCAATTTTCAATGAATATTATTCATGAATTGTTTTTAGGATTTGTTTGGTAATGAATTATTTAATTCAAAAGAAACATTCGATTTCTTAAATTCATTTTTTAAATAAAATAAATGAAACATCTTTGATTTACATGTGTAAACTCGGGTTCAATCAACGCGAATAAAGCCGCGTATACAAAGCGCTGTAGACTTTCTATGAATGAAAAGGAACACGTGTTCACTTGCATCATTAAATGTAAATAAAAATTTTAAATGGATCGAAAAGAAATTGAGCGGAAAGGGACTGCGGGAAGTGACTCAAAAATAACGCAGATTTTCCAATACTTCGTAAAATTCATATTTACTGATTTCTCTTATTAGTTATGCTAAAACATCAGCAGATCGTTGTCGCGATTGCAGAATGCGGCAAAGGGTTTTGCGGAATAGAGTTATTGACCAACAATCAAACACTTCTTCTCAACGTTCATCAAAATCAAGAACTAACGAAGATACGAGGAAGACTGAACATAGTCAATGTTTATATTCTGATTTCCATCATCATAAAAAAGCTCACGACGAGTTCATAAAAAAAGTCATCAATAACCAATCTATATTATTTAAATAAGAGAGAACCGCATCTTTTGGTTGTAAGCGTGGGAAAGGGTTAAATATAATTATATGCGGTTAAGTAGCCACCGAAGTTCCTGATAGCTTTTGGTCAATTTTCAGCACGACGTTTATACGATTGTTTGGTGAGAACAATTTGCCAGGTCAAGAGAAGTTTCACTATCGTCATCCATTTCTATTTTTTTTTTTTCTTTTTATTTTACAATTCTCACAAGAAAAGAAGTGAAGTGTGTTTTTTTTTCAGAATTAAGCTTAATAATCCAAAGCCTCAACGATCATCGACCTACAGTCGATGGCCACCAACCGGATGCAACCGGATACCAGCCATCCGCCTAAATAATGCTTTTTGTACAAAATATAGGCCAGAAATAATTCGCTGCAAAAATAGCATAAATACATTCCAAAAATGCATCGACAGCAATTTTTGATTGTGGTGCACCAAACTCATGGATACACCAAATAGGAATTTCTCACATTCAAAATTTTAGCATTAATCAAACAAAAATCATTACGATTTTTTATAAACGTCGTACTGATTCTCTTCAACATCAACTTGCGGAATTTACTTCAAACCAAAAATCTAGGGATTTTTGTTTTTCAAATTCAATATAATAGGCGGGTAGAATTTTATAATGTCCATGTTAAATAATCCATGTTTTTTATGATAAAAAAAGAAACGTTCTGCATGAATGTGCCAGCCAATCTGAAAATAGTCGAACATCTCATGATTATTTGCTCATTTTTCAATACCCTACATTATGTTTTTTTAATTCAATTTAATTTGTTGTGGCAGTTGACGCATCTATTTTTTTAAGTCCACTTTATTTTCTTGCGCTCAGACAGATCGCTACTAATCAATTATCTAATGTTTTTAATTTGAAGATGTTTCAGTGGTTGGTCCATCATTTTTTGTGGTTCACCATTTCCGCGTCTCTGCAAAATTTCAAGACATCGATGGAAAAGGTTCCACACCTTGTGTGCGGGGGGAGATCACACCGAGATATTTTTGCGTTATGATATGTACGCATACGGCTATCAATCTGCATACTTGGTTTTTGATATCAGAAGGGGGGTCGTAAACTGCATTTATGCCCTATAATATTCCTAACTTCACTCTTATTCATAGATTAGATACATTATGCAAAAAAGGGCATAATGGATTTTGGAAAACGAATATAGCTTCAAATATATAATTTCTCTTTGAAAGAGACCACAGTTGTGAAAATCGCATGATGGAGTTAATAGCATTGAACTGTAATGACGCATTTTCACAAATTATTGATAGAAATTCACTGTTTTTCCTTTAATAAACGTTGTATGCAGGGTGTAGGTTATGTAAACTTCGGCCTGGCCGGAGGTAACGGTTTTTGCCTGGGTGGACCAGGCAAACCGGGGGATCGAAGCGACTCCGGTGCGCTAGTTTAAATTTGTTGGCGTATTCATCATTTTTTGTATTGAATTTCAAAAATATGTTGAAGGGATTCAAAATCATTTCATTTTCAAAATATGTAGGCGTGAAAAATGGCGGTACCATTATTGATATATAGTATATATATATATAGTTCGAGAACTAATAGCGAACTATATATATATAGTTCGCTATTTTCCAATTATCCGCCATTAAGATCCACACACCAAATTTAAAAAAATGGTTTGAACGGGTTCTAAAGTCTGCCATTTTCAAAATTTATGGATGTGACAGTGGGCGTGTAAATTATTAATTATAGTCCGCCATTTTCCCCTTATCCGCCATTAAGATCCACATACAAAATTTCAAAAAAACTAAATTTGAACGAATTCGGTGGTACAGATTAGGAACTAAGCCATTTTGAATTATTGGTGGGCGTGGCAGTGAGCCGGTACGCCCTATTTTTTTGGTCGACGTTCGTCTATTCGCCATTGAGACCTACATACCAAATTTGAAACCGAAACCATGTTGATTTGGTTCAAAAATGGGCGTGGCAATGGGAGAATACTGACTATATTTAGCATATATATCCTTCCACAGTCCATATAATCTAAGTTTCAAATTTCTTCAAGTTCAATTGCATCTGTTGAACCGTTTAGTAGTTTGTTTATATCAAATGCAAAATGTCAATAATTAAACCAAAAGAAAGTATGGAAAAACAGGTAAGTTTCCACTGCGTACGTAGATTTTTGTCCAGTACAAAATGTTTACCATAGATAAAAAAATATTGACAGTTGGGTCAAAATCGTAACCGCACATACAGGATCCGTGTGTCCACCTCATAAACTTCAAATTATTAGAACTACCAGATGTTTCGACCACAGATTTGGTACACATCGTGGTGAATTCATTACAAATATTATAATATTACATGGAGAATAATAATAATATTGTTTAGGCCAACCCCATTTTTTTTTATAATTAGTAGTGTGTAGAAATAAATAATTTAGTACTAAATCTAGTTCTTCGAATTCGCTCCTAATGACTCCGAAAGACCGAAGGCAAAAAGGTCTCTTCGGGTCATTAGGAAGCTAGCCCCCGGAATAAGTAAGTTCTCTCAAGCGTCCAATAAATACCAGAATTCTGCCGAAAAAACTATTGTGTTTTTATTTAGGAAGCAAATTCAGGAATACCCCACAGCAACCACAACTTCAACTTCAGCTCCAACTCGCCGAGAAGACTATTCGCTGCAAGCAGAGAACAAGACACCATTCCACAACAAACTAACTCACCAACTCTAATCCCCAAAGACTTAACCCAAGTGCCTACCAGGGTACACATTGGTCCTTCGAGCCGGATTTGATAGACATCAGTTCCAGAATAATCAAAAGGTGCGTGGAATTTTCTTTATTATTCAGAAAAAGTGCATTGTGTTAAAACAAAAAAAATAAATCCAAAGAAGATCCGAAGTCAAATAGAAGATCAGAGCGCGCGACAGATCAATCCTGCCGCTCTCCCGCTCATCCACATATATCCGAGTCCGATTACGCAGACCAATCGGCATCCAGAAAGCGAGAGAACTTTGAAGTCAATTGGAAATTCGTCAAGTCCACATACCAAGATTGCCTTCAGCTAGTCCCTTCATCGAGCAGCGAAAAATCTGAATTCGATATACCATGTCTCAAATCATTTAGCAAACGTAAACGCTTTTGCCTGAAAGCTTTGCTCGCAATCACATGGGATTAAAAACTGCCCCAAGTTCCTCAGTATGGGAACAAAAGAAAGATTTTCGACAGTGAGAAAATTAAATTTATGTTTGAACTGTTTATCTAGGAAATTCCGACTCATAACTATTACGCTTCACGTAACACCAGAGTTTTATTGGGCAAGAGACAATATTCGGTTGGATCCTCACGGGTCCAATTCCATGCGACCAAGGTACCAAACCGTCGACCCTAATTTCTTGCTTGGCTGAAATCAGCAAATTTCTAAATTTTGGGAGTTGGAAGAAATTTCAAAGCAAACATTCCTCACTGAATGCCCAAGCCGATGTTTTCCACTTCATTACCAAGCCAATTGAGCACTCAACCACCTCGACTAAAAGGAAAGTGTTATCCACAATCGCCCAGCTTTTCGACCCAACTGGTTGGTTGAGTCCCGTAGTGGTGACTGCCAAAATTATGATGCAGAGAATTTGGTTAGAAAAATCTGAAATAGATGGCAACAAATTAAAGCGACCCAGCAACATTTTTGCCAACGATGGAAGAATGAATATTTATCCGAGCTCCACAAGAGATACAAGTGGAAATATCCCAATCGCAACCTAGCGGTAGATTATGTGGTTGTAGTGAGAGAGGAGAATATACCAAGCAATGAGTGGCGATTAGGAAGAGTGGTAAGAATTCACGAAGGACGTGATTCTCGAGTACGAGTGGTGGATGTAAAACCCGCGAGAGGTACCACACGACCAATCGTCAAATTGGTAGTGTTGCCGACAACCTAATCTGCCTTTCTACCTTTAATTTCTCCAACTCCAGTTCCTCATCCCCAGAATAGCATGGGTCGTTTCGGACGCAACTCGAAGCAGATGGCTAAGGCTGTGGTGCACAGCGCTTGTCGACTATGCGGTGGGGCACACTCCATCCGATACCGCCGTCAATTCCGAGAGATGTCATTGGAGGAGAAGCTGCGTGCGGTCGGGCAACACAGCTATTGCGGAAACTGCCTCTCTCCCCATGACACCACTCGGAAATATCACTCAACAAAGACGTGTCGCTACTGCGCTGAGCCGCATCACAGTCTGCTACATCTGCATCTGGAAGAGTCGACGCGGAACGACAGACGACGACCACGAGCCAACCGGCATCATCAGAAAGCTGATATAGAGAGCGAAAATGCCTCACAACCCGAGCATCATGAGGAAGATGGATCGTTCTTAGACATCCATGCGTCGGAGAGCGATCTGGTCGAAGCTGAAGAAGTCTCGCGCTCAACGACGCGCTCAACCAACCCATCACATGG
Source organism: Coelopa frigida (assembly GCA_017309665.1). Classification (NCBI taxonomy): domain Eukaryota; kingdom Metazoa; phylum Arthropoda; class Insecta; order Diptera; family Coelopidae; genus Coelopa; species Coelopa frigida. The sequence continues at coordinate 24,675,286 of CM029565.1, read as the reverse complement.
CCAAGTGATTTATTGTCATTCAGACCTCGTTCGTCTGGGCTGGAAGGACAAAGCTCGTACCATCATCGAGAGCGAAGATTCGGACCCAGACCTCGTCCTTCTGGGCTGGACCAGCGGAGAAACGAGCGCGGTTCTGGACCCAGACCTCGTCCGTCTGGGCTGGAGAGAAGGCGCATGGATCGACCCTTCTGGGCTGGACCAGCGGAGAAACGAGCGCGGTTCTGGACCCAGACCTCATCCGTCTGGGCTGGAGAGAAGGCGCATGGATCGACCCTCTGGACCCAGACCTCGACCGTCTGGGCTGGTGACCCGCATTCGAGATGCGCGCGACCGAATCAGGCCTTGCGCCATCTCGAAAATTATGCATGATATGGTCTCTTTGTATCCTACAGCCATTATCAAATTAATGGTAAATGGTAGAATGCGAACCGCGCGCGCCCTGCTCGATCCATGTAGTGGGACGTCGCATATCTCGGGAAGGCTGGCCGATCTGATGCGACTGACTACCACCCGCGTTGGCAGATCAGAGTCCGGAGTAATCCACATTCGGGAACGAGGACCAACGACCGATAATTATCGAGTCCTCGTCAATGTTGACCCGCGAATGCCACGCAGTAGTCCATCCGAGTCGGTGGATCAGAGAACGCTGGCGATTTTTCTGAATCTGAATTTAGCGGACCCTATGTTCTATCAGCGAGGAGAGGTGGATCTCATCTTGGGTACCGACATCTAGGCTAGCATAATAAACCCCGGGATTCTGACTGCACCCTCCGGTCAACCAATGGCTCAGGATAAGAAACTGGGTTGGGTGGTAACCGGACTCTGCCCCATTTAACTCTGCCCCATCTATCTCTAAAAACCTATATATCTTAACATAATGCAACTGAATATTTAAAGAAATTCCATCCATGCACTTTTTTTACTGTATTATTAGATTTAGTTATTAGATTAAAATGAATTATTATGAATTGAACCATACTATTTTATTTTTAATGATATTTATTGCAGCGACACTGCAAGGCGGGCGGCAATGTTTAGGCCAACCCCATTCTTTTTATAATTAGTAGTGAGTAGAAATAAATAATTTAATACTAAATCTTGTAAATCTTTGTAAAGGGTGATGGCCGCCGCCGAGATCTCTTCGGATCTCCGAATGAGTAACTTCTCTCAAGCGTCCAATAAATACCAGAATTGTGCCGAAAAAACTATTTTGTTTTTATTTAGTAAGCAAATTCAGAAATACTCCACAACAACCACAACTTCAACTTCAGCTCCAACTCGCCGAGAAGACTATTCGCTGCAAGCAGAGAACGAGACACCATTCCACAACAAACAACTCACCAACTCCAATCCCCAAAGATTCAACCCAGCGTACCAGCCTACCAGCGTACACAAATATGTTACTGAGTTAGTAACAAAAAAATTTAAAAAACTATTTCCAATTGTTCATAAATATAAATGTTTGCATTTTAATACAAATTTAAATATTACAATATTTCCTAAAGATCACCTCTTCTTTTAAAAAAGTAGCAATACTGTTGGTGAAAAAAATCCTGAAAGCGATTTTGTTTAAAAATCTAAAAACCTCATGATACCTCAATTATATACAATTATCTATGATGTGTACTTCTCTCAAGTAAACAATACTTATATACTAATTCGGTATTTAAATAATTAATTCTACACATTATTTCCACATTAAGTATATGAATTTTTTAACCCTAGAGAGGTAATCATTATTTACACACGTTGTAGGTAATCTACGTCGAATCGACGTAGTCCAGTTTATATCTAATATTAGTATATATTATATATAGCCTGTTCCAAAACAGAAGAACATTTTCGCGCAGGTTTGAGAATAAGGAAAAAATTTTGAGAATGTTCTTAATTTTGATTGGTCGAAAATTAAAATAAAATTGAACGTTCTCTGATCAGAAAACAAAATTAAATAAATTTAATGTATATTCCTACGTTTTGTTGATCATCGCAACTGCGCTGCGGAAATACTGAATTTTATTTTTAAAAATCAACCAATCAAAATTGAAAAAAAAATTGAGGTGAGAAAATAAAATATCAACCGGAGAACTCCGTTCAAGCATCTCAGTTTATAGTATTAGAATATTTTTTGTTTAAAAAAATAGTGCAAATAGTCTTTCATTCATCAAGTTTGAATAAATAATTAAATACTAATTAAAAATTTAGGAGCAAATGTAGTTTATGCACCCCCCTCCAAAAAAAATCCAAAAATACCCCCAAAAAGCATTGAATTTGCTCCTCCGAATCCCAAAATATTAAGGTGTGCTCTCACCTGGTAGGGAAAGTTGAAAATTGAAATTATTTGTGAAACAGCCATTTTCTTCATTTATATACTAGTTATACTAGTATTTATAGAAAAGCCAGTTACAAACTGAAGATCATCATTAAAAACTCATTTTGTTTTCATAAAACATTATTACAGCCATTCAAAAATTGCAATATTTGACACTTTTTGAAATTTCTGAAATTAGAGCCATACATAATAACAGCTGATTTTTATTCACCAAATGAAGATTTTAGCGATGCCAGATTGTGATAAAATTGCATATATTTTTAACTTGAATTATTTGAAGATTCAAGGAAAAATTATTATTATTTGATGGTGTGTGTGAAAATTATGAAAAGAGCGCCAGTGGTAGTTTTTGGTACTATCGTTATTTCCTTAAAGCGCCGGTGGTATTTTTTGGAACTATCGTCATGACCTTCCAAAAGTCACCTCAATGCCTTTATTCACCTCTTCTTCTTCTTCCGAAATTATGTGAAAATAATTATGTTATGAAAACGTAATTCCTTTACCTATGTGAGTTTTAAGGCAATATAAATAATCTTTAAAGTGCTCAAAATCCATAATTTCATTTTCAATCAATTTTGGATTCCCAAACTAACATAATCACGAATTACATTTCTGTTATTATCTCAAATTTTCATGTTTGATAAATCTAATTGAGATGAAAAACAGCTTATTTGTTTCACCAAAAGTTGACTTTTAGCGATGTCACTTCGTTACAAACAATTCACCTCTAAATGTTTCGGATTTCTTGGAATTTAAGAGATTAAAGACAATTTTTGAATTCCAAGTGAGATTTATATTTAAATTTTCAAACCAAATACAGATTCCCTATACAAAATCCTAGGAACTTTGAACCCGACACCGTTGACTCCCAAACTACGCGTTTAGAAATAGGGTCACGGCCCCTATGTTTTTTAAAGCATTTCAGACATTTGATTTAGTTTCGTTCCACTTATACTTGCATATTTCTAGTATGGCAGAGAAAGTGAACAAAATTACAAATAATGTACTAAAATACTCACATTTATCAACAAAAGAGATGGCATTGCCCTAAATTTGATGTTTAAGAGATGAACTCATGCACACAATCTGTGTAAAAAAAGAGATTTTTTTTGACGTTTAGCCTCAAATGTCAGAAGTTTCATATCTGGTAATCTGTGGTTTCCAATCTTATTATCTCTGCTATATATACAAAAATTTACTGCGACATTAGACTATCTCTTTCTCACACATACTCTAGGTATACACACACACACTCAGAGTCAGGGTTGCCGCGAAGAGCAAAAGTGGAAAAAGTGAAGTGTTCTGGAGTGTGGTGAAGTGATTTTTAGTCCAAGTCCCCAAATACTAGCCAAAAACTAGTCATTTGGTGATGCCCAATGATCAATACTTAATTTCAGAAATCGCGACAAAAAGAAAGTGAAGTGTTTTCCGAAAAAGTGGAGTGCCGTAGTGTTTGGATCCAAAGTGAAGTGAAACAATTCGATTGCAGTGCATTCGGCAACCCTGCTCTGAGTATAAGGAAACATTTTATGGGACGCTCGCAGTTGTTCATGATTATGCGTATGATGCTTTTCTCGCATTATACGCATTGTAAATTTCAATTTAAATGGATCGAAAAGAAATGGTGTGCAAAGGGACTACGGGAAGTGACTCTAAAATAACGCAGATTTTCCAATACTTCGTAAAATTCATATTTACTGATTTATCTTATTAATTATGCTAAAACATCAGCAGAGCGTTGTCGCGATTGCAGAATGCGGCAAAGGGTTTTGCGGAATAGAGTAGAGTCAAGAACTAACGAAGATACGAGAACCTCAGAACATAGTCAATGTTTATATTCTGATTTCCATTATCATAAAAAAAGCTCACGACGAGTTTATAAAAAAATTCATCAATAACCAATCTATATTATTTGAATCAACTGTATACACACGCTTACAACCGCATCGTTTGTTTGTAAGCGTGGGAAATGGTTAAATAAAATTATATGCGGTTAAATAGTCACCGAAGTTTCACTTCTTTCGCGTGTACTCTGTTGCACGCATATTTTTTTTTTATCCCCTTTCGGCTATTCTCAATTCATTTCAATATTTATTTACACTATATATCACAGAATATACAAATTTGTACAATGTTTTTCACAATGATTGAGTTTATACATAAGTATTGCAGGAATTATTTACTAATTTACATTAAGAGTATACATATTTGGATACAAATTCAGAACAAAAAGTTTCTAATAAGTTCAATACTTGAGGATCTACAGCTATCCTCAAATCTGTGTGTTACGTCATGTATTATTTCTAGGAAAATTTTTTCATGGTACTCTGAGTGCAATCTATTGGTCGAGAACCTTCTATTCAGCTTATGGATTTGCTTCAGATACTTCTTTTGCACCACTTGCATTTTTTAAGGTTGGTTTTTGCAGCTTTGGTTGAACAGATTTGACAGCCACATGTTAGAATCGGTCGAATGCACATTTTAAATAGGAGGTGTGAAGATGAAAATCGGCACACCTCATTTTCACCCACATCACCACTAGAGGATTATTTAAGTTTATATAAATTAATTTAGTTTGCCACTGAAGGCCATATCTTAGTTTAGTTTCAGCATAAAATAGGTTTAAGATTCGCTTTAGATTAAAATTAGCTTACTTAATATTGCATTGCGCGACAACCACCTACTACGCGACACGGCGACCATACGGGGCATCCCTGTCCATCGAGCGGAGAGCAACATCCCTGTGACGATCAGCTGATAGATCGAAAATGTCATGGGGAAGGGGAGCTAAGCTCGGGGCAGACCGAGCATAATCACTTTGCTGCCGACCACGGTCCAGGACACATCAGGTGAATATAAGGGTAGAATAGCAACTTTTGGATTAGGGGCCCTATTCCGCGGGGAAAAGTCGCGGGGGAAACTGGGAAAAAAAGGGGCTCCGTAATCCCACCGAGCGGGACAACTTTGGGCGGGAGCTCGACAGGGTTCGGAGAAGGGGGCGCTCCAAAACAGAGTTCCACCCGACCGGGGAGATGCCACATCAGCACGCGGGGGGGAAACAATTCATACGTACATCAAGCATCCATGCACCCATCACTCATGCATCACTCGCTCATGCATCAATCGCTCATGCATAAATCGCTCATACATGAATCGCTCATGCGTCAATCACTCACGAACGATTCGCTCAAGCATCTCTCGCGCAATCACGCATGCCTCCGTCGGACAGACATCGAACGCCGTCAACCGCGCGGACAAGAAACATCGTAGCCGAGCCATCAGTCACCATCGCAAACGTGACCGTCGCCGTCGCGCATGCAAAACCTCACGTAGATTAAGCACACATTGTAATAAATTAAGTGTTGATGAAAAGAATAAAGACTGTAAACTAAGACTATAGAACTTGTAATTTATAAATGTTTGTGACACGAGCCCTGGACACCGGCGAGCGTGACCCCGGTTTTGCATCGTTACAGAGGAGTTTATTGTTTATGTTGAGTTTTGATCAATGATTCAATAGAGAATAAAGAGCTTTTCCGCATTTAGTTGCTCTATCAACGGCTTGCTGTATATGATTTTTTAAAATTAGTTTTTTATCGAAAACAATTCCCAGATATTTCACATTCTCTTGAATATGGATTTCGGATGTCCCAGTAGTAAGTCTAATGGACGGTATTCTTTTCGTTAGGCATATATTTTAGAGGGAATTTCAACCAAATTTGAGCATTTCGTTTTTTTTCACTCGTAGTTAAGCTGAAAATTGTGACATTTCAAAATAATTGTTGTGAAAAATATCGTATGTATGAAAATGAATGCTCTCGACAACAAAAATAGTTCACGAGTCGGCCATGTGAAGGAAGAAATAGATAAAGTGCATTTGGTGACCAAGATCGGCATTGGAAATTGTGATTTGTGAATTATGTTTTTTTTTTTACCAAAGATCATTTCAATTGCAGAGAGAGCATTTCTGAAAAAATTCTGTAAATTTTAGGTTTGGGTTTTCGTACTCTCTGAAATAATTATCAGAAAACAGCTGTTCTCATTAAATTTTTGAAATAATTTTGTAATATTTTTAAAAAATGTTGACATATTTTGTCATTTGAACAAATATCCCAGGGAAATTTCTTAATTATGCTTCAAATTTAACTAGAGATTTTTAATCGTCGTTAAAGTTAACAAGAGGTGAATAAAACCAATTTTTAATTATAGATAATTATTGCGCTGTTATTTTTACCAGATGATTAAATTATATGCTTTGTTAAGGGATTTAACAGAGACTGAATAAAACGGGCCTTAGACTCATTCATTTTAATTTTCCATTTCTCAAAAAACTTCTATTCATGTTTTTTATAATATGCTAAGATGCTAAAACATGGAAAACAAAACTTATTCAGTTTAAATAATAGGCAATTGTGCCAAATGGAATCGAACGCTTTTTGAATATCTAGGAGTACCATACCAGTGGTTTTTCTGTTTCGCTTGTTATCAACAATAATATTGTAAACTCTCTTCAATTAATGAATTGTGGAATGACAATTTTTAAAATTGTTCTTTTTTGATTATTTTATTTCGGTCTGTGTACTCAATAATCTTAGAGAGTATAATTTATTCAAATATTTTGTCCAAGGTGTTTCAGGGGTCGAAACGATCCGATCTAAAATCGCGAAGTTCTCAGCAAAATAGGATCTTTCGAAGATCTTTTTGAAATTTCTGAAATTAGAGCCATACATAATAACAGCTGATTTTTATTCACCAAATGAAGATTTTAGCGATGCCAGATTGTGATAAAATTGCATATATTTTTAACTTGAATTATTTGAAGATTCAAGAAAAATTATTATTATTTGATGGTGTGTGTGAAAATTATGAAAAGAGCGCCAGTGGTAGTTTTTGGTACTATCGTTATTTCCTTAAAGCGCCGGTGGTATTTTTTGGAACTATCGTCATGACCTTCCAAAAGTCACCTCAATGCCTTTATTCACCTCTTCTTCTTCTTCCGAAATTATGTGAAAATAATTATGTTATGAAAACGTAATTCCTTTACCTATGTGAGTTTTAAGGCAATATAAATAATCTTTAAAGTGCTCAAAATCCATAATTTCATTTTCAATCAATTTTGGATTCCCAAACTAACATAATCACGAATTACAGTTCTGTTATTATCTCAAATTTTCATGTTTGATAAATCTAATTGAGATGAAAAACAGCTTATTTGTTTCACCAAAAGTTGACTTTTAGCGATGTCACTTCGTTACAAACAATTCACCTCTAAATGTTTCGGATTTCTTGGAATTTAAGAGATTAAAGACAATTTTTGAATTCCAAGTGAGATTTATATTTAAATTTTCAAACCAAATACAGATTCCCTATACAAAATCCCTAGGAACTTTGAACCCGACACCGTTGACTCCCAAACTACGCGTTTAGAAATAGGGTCACGGCCCCTATGTTTTTTAAAGCATTTCAGACATTTGATTTAGTTTCGTTCCACTTATACTTGCATATTTCTAGTATGGCAGAGAAAGTGAACAAAATTACAAATAATGTACTAAAATACTCACATTTATCAACAAAAGAGATGGCATTGCCCTAAATTTGATGTTTAAGAGATGAACTCACTGCACACAATCTGTGTATAAAAAAAGAGATTTTTTTTGACGTTTAGCCTCAAATGTCAGAAGTTTCATATCTGGTAATCTGTGGTTTCCAATCTTATTATCTCTGCTATATATACAAAAATTTACTGCGACATTAGACTATCTCTTTCTCACACATACTCTAGGTATACACACACACACTCAGAGTCAGGGTTGCCGCGAAGAGCAAAAGTGGAAAAAGTGAAGTGTTCTGGAGTGTGGTGAAGTGATTTTTAGTCCAAGTCCCCAAATACTAGCCAAAAACTAGTCATTTGGTGATGCCCAATGATCAATACTTAATTTCAGAAATCGCGACAAAAAGAAAGTGAAGTGTTTTCCGAAAAAGTGGAGTGCCGTAGTGTTTGGATCCAAAGTGAAGTGAAACAATTCGATTGCAGTGCATTCGGCAACCCTGCTCTGAGTATAAGGAAACATTTTATGGGACGCTCGCAGTTGTTCATGATTATGCGTATGATGCTTTTCTCGCATTATACGCATTGTAAATTTCAAATGAAGCTAATTTTCAATGAACATTATTCATGAATTGATTTTAGGATTTGTTTGCTAATGAATTATTTAATTCAAAAGAAACATTCGATTTCTTAAATTCATTTTTTAATTAAAATAAATGAAACACCTTTAATTTACATGTGTAAATTCGGGTCAATGGGTTCAATCAACGCGAATAAAGCCGCGTATACAAAGCGCTGTAGAGTTTCTATGAATGAAAAGGAACACGTGTTCACTTGCATCATTAAATGTAAATTAAAATTTTAAATGGATCGAAAAGAAATGGAGTGCAAAGGGACTACGGGAAGTGACTCTAAAATAACGCAGATTTTCCAATACTTCGTAAAATTCATATTTACTGATTTATCTTATTAATTATGCTAAAACATCAGCAGAGCGTTGTCGCGATTGCAGAATGCGGCAAAGGGTTTTGCGGAATAGAGTAGAGTCAAGAACTAACGAAGATACGAGAACCTCAGAACATAGTCAATGTTTATATTCTGATTTCCATTATCATAAAAAAAAGCTCACGACGAGTTTATAAAAAAAATTCATCAATAACCAATCTATATTATTTGAATCAACTGTATACACACGCTTACAACCGCATCGTTTGTTTGTAAGCGTGGGAAATGGTTAAATAAAATTATATGCGGTTAAATAGTCACCGAAGTTTCACTTCTTTCGCGTGTACTCTGTTGCACGCATATTTTTTTTTTATCCCCTTTCGGCTATTCTCAATTCATTTCAATATTTATTTACACTATATATCACAGAATATACAAATTTGTACAATGTTTTTCACAATGATTGAGTTTATACATAAGTATTGCAGGAATTATTTACTAATTTACATTAAGAGTATACATATTTGGATACAAATTCAGAACAAAAAGTTTCTAATAAGTTCAATACTTGAGGATCTACAGCTATCCTCAAATCTGTGTGTTACGTCATGTATTATTTCTAGGAAAATTTTTTCATGGTACTCTGAGTGCAATCTATTGGTCGAGAACCTTCTATTCAGCTTATGGATTTGCTTCAGATACTTCTTTTGCACCACTTGCATTTTTTAAGGTTGGTTTTTGCAGCTTTGGTTGAACAGATTTGACAGCCACATGTTAGAATCGGTCGAATGCACATTTTAAATAGGAGGTGTGAAGATGAAAATCGGCACACCTCATTTTCACCCACATCACCACTAGAGGATTATTTAAGTTTATATAAATTAATTTAGTTTGCCACTGAAGGCCATATCTTAGTTTAGTTTCAGCATAAAATAGGTTTAAGATTCGCTTTAGATTAAAATTAGCTTACTTAATATTGCATTGCGCGACAACCACCTACTACGCGACACGGCGACCATACGGGGCATCCCTGTCCATCGAGCGGAGAGCAACATCCCTGTGACGATCAGCTGATAGATCGAAAATGTCATGGGGAAGGGGAGCTAAGCTCGGGGCAGACCGAGCATAATCACTTTGCTGCCGACCACGGTCCAGGACACATCAGGTGAATATAAGGGTAGAATAGCAACTTTTGGATTAGGGGCCCTATTCCGCGGGGAAAAGTCGCGGGGGAAACTGGGAAAAAAAGGGGCTCCGTAATCCCACCGAGCGGGACAACTTTGGGCGGGAGCTCGACAGGGTTCGGAGAAGGGGGCGCTCCAAAACAGAGTTCCACCCGACCGGGGAGATGCCACATCAGCACGCGGGGGGAAACAATTCATACGTACATCAAGCATCCATGCACCCATCACTCATGCATCACTCGCTCATGCATCAATCGCTCATGCATAAATCGCTCATACATGAATCGCTCATGCGTCAATCACTCACGAACGATTCGCTCAAGCATCTCTCGCGCAATCACGCATGCCTCCGTCGGACAGACATCGAACGCCGTCAACCGCGCGGACAAGAAACATCGTAGCCGAGCCATCAGTCACCATCGCAAACGTGACCGTCGCCGTCGCGCATGCAAAACCTCACGTAGATTAAGCACACATTGTAATAAATTAAGTGTTGATGAAAAGAATAAAGACTGTAAACTAAGACTATAGAACTTGTAATTTATAAATGTTTGTGACACGAGCCCTGGACACCGGCGAGCGTGACCCCGGTTTTGCATCGTTACAGAGGAGTTTATTGTTTATGTTGAGTTTTGATCAATGATTCAATAGAGAATAAAGAGCTTTTCCGCATTTAGTTGCTCTATCAACGGCTTGCTGTATATGATTTTTTAAAATTAGTTTTTTATCGAAAACAATTCCCAGATATTTCACATTCTCTTGAATATGGATTTCGGATGTCCCAGTAGTAAGTCTAATGGACGGTATTCTTTTCGTTAGGCATATATTTTAGAGGGAATTTCAACCAAATTTGAGCATTTCGTTTTTTTTCACTCGTAGTTAAGCTGAAAATTGTGACATTTCAAAATAATTGTTGTGAAAAATATCGTATGTATGAAAATGAATGCTCTCGACAACAAAAATAGTTCACGAGTCGGCCATGTGAAGGAAGAAATAGATAAAGTGCATTTGGTGACCAAGATCGGCATTGGAAATTGTGATTTGTGAATTATGTTTTTTTTTTTACCAAAGATCATTTCAATTGCAGAGAGAGCATTTCTGAAAAAATTCTGTAAATTTTAGGTTTGGGTTTTCGTACTCTCTGAAATAATTATCAGAAAACAGCTGTTCTCATTAAATTTTTGAAATAATTTTGTAATATTTTTAAAAAATGTTGACATATTTTGTCATTTGAACAAATATCCCAGGGAAATTTCTTAATTATGCTTCAAATTTAACTAGAGATTTTTAATCGTCGTTAAAGTTAACAAGAGGTGAATAAAACCAATTTTTAATTATAGATAATTATTGCGCTGTTATTTTTACCAGATGATTAAATTATATGCTTTGTTAAGGGATTTAACAGAGACTGAATAAAACGGGCCTTAGACGCATTCATTTTAATTTTCCATTTCTCAAAAAACTTCTATTCATGTTTTTTATAATATGCTAAGATGCTAAAACATGGAAAACAAAACTTATTCAGTTTAAATAATAGGCAATTGTGCCAAATGGAATCGAACGCTTTTTGAATATCTAGGAGTACCATACCAGTGGTTTTTCTGTTTCGCTTGTTATCAACAATAATATTGTAAACTCTCTTCAGTTGATGAATTGTGGAATGACAATTTTTAAAATTGTTCTTTATTGATTATTTTATTTCGGTCTGTGTACTCAATAATCTTAGAGAGTATAATTTGTTCAAATATTTTGTCCAAGGTGTTTCAGGGGTCGAAACGATCCGATCTAAAATCGCGAAGTTCTCAGCAAAATAGGATCTTTCGAAGATCTTAGCTTAGTTTTTTCGAGGATCTTATTTAAGATCTTCGAAAGAACCTATTTCGCTGTTCTGAAGTTCTCTACATGAAGTTCTCTGAAGTTCTCTACTCGGATCTTTTCGACCCCTTGTCAGCTGTTTAATTATGTATATCATCAAAGGTCTGTCAGAGTTCTTCTTTCTTTGTCGAATCAAGTATTAAGTCAAATGAGAGACTTTACTTTGCCATACTTGCCGTTTTCTCTTTGGAATTTTATCGGTGACTTCATGAATAATTTTGGTAACTAAGTAAGTATAGTTTCAATATTAGTGTTGTTAATATTCTCACTTTCTATATTAAGTTCTTCTATTTTAGCCTCTGTCCACCTTTGTATCATACTCCAGTTTGCAAGATTGTACATCGGGATTTCAACGAGTTTCTCCACAAAAGTGCCAAGAATTTTGCACGTAATGGGTACATGATCGGAAGACAGAAGTCCCGGATAAGTTTTAATGGATGTAATATTTAAATTGGAGTTGGAGAGTAAAATATCAACAACCGATGGTTGTGATGATAATATATTTTGTGAAAAACGTGTGAAGTCAGTCGGAGCGAAGATTTTATAATCATTACGGAGCTGATGATCATACAAGCGCCTTCCAGCCGTATTATTTTGATAACAGTTCCAACTTCTATTTAGAGCATTAAAGTCTCCAAACACAAAAAATTTGAATTTGAGTTTGTTATTTTATTTGTTATATTATTTCATCATTTTCAAAGTGAGCTATAAATTTAGGATTATATGCCGAAGGGAAACATATTAGTCGACCATCGATTTCAACACATATTAATATGTTTTCTAAATCAATAGTTTGAATTTGTAAAATAAAATCAGGAGTCACAAGCCATAACCGCCTAAGTCGAGTTAGGACAAAATTGAGATTTTAGTGTCATCGTGCTCAGCGTGTCTAAATCTATTTGCTATCAATTTTTCATGTTTGTATCTTTTTTAGACTCCTTAAAAAATGTAAAAAAGAAACACCTAGCCCCATTACTTTCATTGTTAATTTGAAACTTTAAACTGCTCTCCTGAAAATTTTGAAAAAAAGACTTAGGGGGTTATGGCTTGTGACCACTGAAATTATGTGCTATATTGCTTTTGATGGCTATCAAAACTCCACCGCCACGAGTTAGTCTATCTTTTCTATAGACTTTGTAGTAGGATATTTTAAATTTGTGAAGTGGTTTAAGAAAGGTTTCATTTATAAAAACTAAATGTATTATCATTTTGTGAAGTAGATTTTCAAGCTGACTTACAGAAAAAGAGTTTGTTATGCCTTGGGAATTCCAGTGCATAACATGTAAGCTGTGTATACAATGATGATTATAAGACATGTTTAAGCATCATTCCTAATACTCTCATGCATTTTTGAATAACATCTATTGCTTCAAAATAAATCTCCAGAATTCGTTCATTTGATAAATCGTCATTACCTGCCAGTGAATCATTGGTTGCTGTGTTGTGGTCTGAGTGAAGAGGTGGAAACTGTTCCTGTTGAATTGTGAAATCCGAGGAAATTCTTTTAGTGGATATCTGTCTACGATTGTTAGTGATCCGTTGACGGATTTCCAAGTACTCGGCGGGCCGGACAGCCAGGGTCGTCTGCACGGTGATTCGTGGATTTCAACTTCTTTTTAGCACAATTGAAAAATTTGTGTACGACACATGGAGAAGTCGTGAGGTCCGCCACAACCCAGACAGATATTTTTTCTATAGCAGCTTGAGGATCCGTGTCCAACTATAGCGCATTTAGTGCATTGAGTGGGACCTTTGGCACGTTTCAAAGGATTTCTCCACTTTACGGCAATACCTTTGACATATTTCACCTTCATTAGATCACATTTAGTGATCTGGCTACGACTGAACTCTAGCATATACAAAGCGTCATCTATATTTGTTCGAGAAGTTATAATTTCTTGTATGCTTAAAGGTTCAATATTACAGCTATATTTTAACTCTTCTTTGATTACTTTAGTTTCAAGCTGAGGAAGCCCAAACAGTACAAGTTTAAACTTTTGGCGATCCCTTAATGGACGGGTATAGCATTTGATATCTTTCTCCTTCAATGTTTCAATAATATCATCGTGGTCGGATATGGAAGTTGACAATATTTTTGTTCCGATGGACATTCATTTGTATTTGCATTTTTTTCAAATGAGTTCGAAAATAGTGCTGAAGTTATGACAGTAGTCAACTACTATTGGAGGCACTCTGATGGTTTCAATATTTGGTTCGATGTCGGAAATCATGCTATCGTTGTCATCAAGATCAGATATTTCGTGTTGTTTGATGTCAATGTCTTAGCAGTAGGCTGTGATTGTATATACGTTCGCGCGATTTGACAATCGGCACAATACTGTTTCGGCTATTCTCCTTTTAAACACACATTCTAAATTTCGACTAAATCGGTTGAACTGGGCCGAAACTATGCTTTTTTAGAAGGGGATGTGGCGTGGGAACGCTGGCTCCAGTTAGAGATTCCAAAGTTGGATAGGTCCGTGTTAACTTGGCCTCTCCACCGGAGATTCGGTCTTCCCGGCCTACGAGTGCCGTTTGGTATCGCATAGAATGGCTTCTTAGCTGAAGCATTTTCATCCATTCGCTCGACATGACCAAACCAACGGAGCCGCTGGATTTTAATCCGCTTGACTATGTCAGTGTCGGCGTACAGCTCATATAGCTCGTCGTTCCATATTATGCGATACTCACCGCCAACATTTAGGGGACCGAAGATCTTTCGAAGAATCTTCCTCTCGAACGCTGCCAGGGTCTTCTCATCGGTGGTCGACAAGTCGAAATCCTCTACAATCTGGAATTTGTAGGCGTCGATTTCGACTTCTTGCTGGTAGTCTCGCACAGATCGTCTTGTGGTTGACAGCAGGTACTTCGTCTTGTCCTCGTTCACCGCTAGACCCACACGAGTTGAAGAAGTTGAAGCAGTCGCCCTGTCTGAAACCTCGTTTTGTATCAAATGGCTCGGAGAGATCTTTCCCATTGCGCTTTGTAGTCGACAAATAGGTGGTGTTTGTCGATCTGGAATTCTTGGGTCTTCTATAGGATTTAGCGTATTGTGAAGATCTGGTCGATAAACAAATTTTTAATATGTTAATTTAAATAGTGTTTTTTATAACCATTAGCAAATTGCACTTCAACATTGTTAAAATTTAAGAAAATATATCCGGAATGCACTATATACACTAATCAACGCCATTTTGCTCCAAGCAACTCAATAACTTTTTCTAAACTTTGAAATGGTTGACGAGGTTTTTTTTTTTGATGCGAAGCAGATAAATATTCTCGTATTAGAAATTAGCATCATCCAGTCATCCACTATATCTTCATCCAAACTGCTTCGCATCGAAAAAAATACATCTGTCAACCATTTCAAAGGTTTCGTATTGTAATTTGGGCTTAAAATAATGAAAATCAATTAAAACAACAATTTTCAATATATCTAAGAAATAAAAAATTTTACTAAAATACTTTTACAAAATGTGTCGAAAATGTTTCTATTTCCTATTACAAAATTTTTTTCTATATTTAAAAATTTATTTTTTTATTGGAAAACAGATGTAAACATAGATTTTCATACAATTTTTTTTGACTTAAATTTTAAGTTTGTAACCCACATTTTTCCTTCTAAGGTCAAAGTTACCAGTTTAACTAACTTTATATGTATGAAAGAACAACCGCACAAACATTCTCTACAACTATTGTTTGAGAATTATTAAAATCGAACGATAATATCAAAAGTTAGAGCTGATAATGTGCAAAAATCGCGAAAATATAAAATGGCAATATCTCAAAAACGGCTCCGTCAATTTTCAAATAATTTTGGAATCAAAAATCGGGGCAAAATCGTTTAGAAAAAGTTATTGAGTTGCTTGGAGCATAGAATTTTTCTAATTTGGTTGAGTAATGATATTTTTTCGAAACTACTGAACTGACAAATTAGGTATAAGTATAAATCCATAATATTTGTTTAGACAATAAAAAAATGAAAAAAGAAAATATCTATTCCCTAAGTTGTTTTTTTGGACGTCCATAAGTCGATTTGATTTATGCTCTTTTATTAATTTCAACAATGTTCGAAATAATATTTTTGTCCATCTCATGTATATTCCTACACAAAGTAAGAAACTTATACCATGTTAACACGGTGAGGATTTTTGGCCCAAAATCGTTTTTCATTGAAAATCAGATTTTCCAAAAAAAAAAATTGAAATTTCAGCGAAAATCAAGTTTTTCGGTTTGAAATCGTGGTTTTTGTTGTAAAAGTACTATTTCCCAAAAATCCTTTGAACTTGAATTTCAGCCGAAATTCGCTCGTGTTCAGTATTATAAAAATGGCTATATTTTTTCTATTTATCATGACATTCTTAATGACTTAATTAAAAAACAACTATTTATTTGGATGGTATATGATTATATTTATTATTCTCTATTATTGTTATAAAGTGAATTGAACAAAGGAGTTGATTACATCATGTCACGAAAGGACTACAGTTAAATAGTACAACAACAATATTCCATTTATCTTTATTATCGGTTTCGACGATTTTATCCCATTTAAGTGAACTCAGCGTGAATATAAACATTAGTAATAAAGAATATAATTTTATAAAATTTAGAAGAAATTTTCTGGGTTTGGCGAAAATGTATATACAATATATTATAGAGTACATTTCGATGCACAAATTAAAATGTAGTAGTAGATACATTTATTGAACAATTTTATATCTTAATATTTTCAAAATAATTGCTTATCTCAGAGTCTAAATCCCAAATAACAAGTTGACCGTCTACTCCAGATGTACTGATTTTTTTTACTTTCATACTCTCTTCAGCGTAAAATCGAATGCATGTTATTGCGTTTTGGTGAATTGATTCAACCATCGTGTCCGAATTTTCCAAGCGTGAGTTTCGATCTAAAGATTGAAAAATGCGCATTGCAGAAATGCCACTAATTTCTTTTTTTTGTAATTTATCTAATTTGTATGTGAGCACTAATTCATTTCCTATCAAGGAATAGATCAATGGTACGCAGCTATATCCTGCTACAACTACTGCAGAAGATGATATCCATTTACACGATAAAAATGGTAAAAAACCAGTTTTGCATCGAATGACGGTGTTATTGTTTGCAGCATTCGCAATATTTATGCATCCATCATGACCTACCCAACATATTTTGTTTCCATCATCAGAAAAACAAACGTTGTTAATCCAACCACCGCCAGAATTGGGTGAGTTTTTAAATTCCGCCATAAGATTTCCCAAAGGCATTCGGTTGCCCCAAAGTGTAGGTAGTGGCTGGTCTTCAATATCCTTTATATATGCAGAAAAAACTCGTACCTTAATTAAAAAAGAAACATCCTATTAAATATTTGCCATTTAAATAGTTAAAAAACTAACATAATAATTTTAAAAAAATTTAACACTATTTGTTTAATTCATTGCACATTTCTTTTAAAAATTATATTTGTAATATAAAAGAATAAAGAAATTTGGATGATTGCATCCGAGTTTAACATCTTAAATACATACGAGTTCATTTTTATCTAAAATCTCATTCTATAACAATAACAATACTTAAAAATTAAATTAAATTTTATTCATATGAAAATTGGGCCACTTTTGTTCCATTCAATTATCTTCGCGTTGTCGTTACCACCATAACATTCAAAATTCTGTTGTCATCACTACCATGAGTGGGAAAAATATTTCAAAAATATTAATTTAAAAAACATTTTTTGTTAAATTTTGGTATTGATCTTTGATCTGACATTTTCAGAAAACTTGTACTTTAAATATATATATATATTTTTTTGTTGAATTTAGACTCAAAAGTCGGGTTCTAAATCGATCCAAAATCGTAATATTCGTCGTCGGTCGAATGAGGGTTCAATTGAACCGACGCACAGTGGGATATTTGACCCTAAAAATGGAGATCAAATCACCTGGCATTGGTGGGGTCCCTTTTTTTTCAGTTAGACTGACCCCAAATAAGTAAAAATCAACAATAAGTTTATATACATTGGAGGAATTTTATTTTTTTTTTTTTTTTTTGAATTAAATGAAATTTTATTCATATGAGAATTGGGTCACATTTGTTCAATTCAGTTATTTTCTGGGTGTCGCTTCCACCATAACTTCTAAAATACTGTTTCCATCACTACCATGAGTCTTCTAAACTCTTTTTACAAAAAATAAGAAAATAATTTTTTTTTTTTATTTTATTTAAAAAAATGTTTTTAACTTTTAGTTAAGTTCATAGAAAGAAAAGAAAGAACAAAGAAATTAAACTCAAAAACAATAATAAAACGTTAATAACAAAACAAAAAACCAAAAACTTGCTATATTTGCATTGTTAGATTTGATGATTTTGACTGGAGTTTGAACACATAAATTAAATTTTCTCCGAAGAGGCACAGAACGGCACGATAAAATTTTTACTACTTCTTTATAACAATCTACAGTACCAAAAAAACTTAACCCCATTATACTTCCGTATACTTCTAATAAATTTAAGTCAATGTATTCATCAAAAACAGCTAATTTTTAATAAAATTTAAGAACATCAAATTTTCCAAATTTTTTTCTAAAAAGGTAGAAATACCTGAAGTTTAAGGTTTCATTATAAATTTATTGTGAAACTGTGTTAATTTGAATAAAAAAATTTTTTGAATTTCGGAAATATTTGTTTTTTTTTGTTGCGAGCGAATCAAATCAAAAAATGTGTAAGTTTGACAGCTCAAAACTTTGACACTAAGATAGTAAGAAACCTTATATTTTGGCTAGTGATGCATAATTTCGTTATCTTTGATCTGACATTTCCAGAAAATGTGTACCTTAAAAATTTTTTTTTTAATTAACACTAGAAAGACCGGAGCGCTCATTTTGACCGTTTTTCGTTTTAAAATCTACATAATTCGCATAAATGAATATTTAAAATTATTTCCTCTATGACTTTTATTTATTTGAAAAGCTTTTTAGAAAACATGTGAAGTTACATAAAATTTAATTATTGTTTTTGAGATACACTGACCCATACCTAGAAAGACCATGAGCGGTCATTTTGACCGGTAATGAGTAATATAGGGTCATAGCTATATAAATCGTCATAGAGGATTTTGTATTGCATTTTTCATTATTTTTTAAAACAATTGATCCAAAAATATTCCTTTTTTATATTTGCGACACGTGCAACATGGTCATGTTACAACTATCATAAAAACTTAATTGTTCTGTTTTTTTTTACTTTATATTTATTTGGCATTGGAGTCTCTTAGGAGCCCTATGACTTTTATTGGCTCTACTTTCCAGATCTGCCACATCTACACCATATTATATCTAAGTCCAAATGACTTACATTATATGCACCGCGAGCATATAATAAATAAATGGATCAAGCTCATCCAAAGACATGAACCAATTCAATTCACCAATTCATTATTTGACTGACTTCAGTTTCTGTACAAATATTTATATGACGAAGAGTCGATTCGTCAATATACAATCGCCAGGCAAAAATAACTTTATTGTCTTCCACATTTCGATTGGCGTAAAAAGTTGGACCTCCAGCTTCCCTTAGTATATTTCTGCGACAAAGACATTCTACTTGAGTACTTGTACAATTGTTCTTATTTTGGATGCATGTCCATACCATGCTACGTTATAATCAATTTTTAAATTAAATTATGATTTTCTTATGATAACTTTTCGCATACTTACCCTTGCAGTCGTACTTGGAATTTCCATATCTATTTCTCCGTCTGATTTCGTATCATCTGATAAGGAAATATTTATCTCGGGTACAAAATCGAAATTGGCATTCTCGTTTTCAAAAAGCAAAATCACAATTCATATGTTTATTGTACAAGTTTCAAACTTCAACGGATAAAATCGAGTGTACTTTTAAACGATACTATTTCCAAAGACTACATTTACCGTTAGGTCTGAAACTGAACTTCTTGCAGTACAAAGCAGAGAGTGGATTCTGTGTTGCTTCATGTATATACAATGTGATATATACGTTTGTATGTATATTGTATGTATGTTTTTGTTATATATATAAGGTAACTTCAAATTAACATTATGTTGTTAACAACGTCTCATTTCGTATCATCTGATGAGGAAATATTTATCTCGGGTACAAAATCGAAATTGGCATTCTCGTTTTCAAAAAGCAAAATCACAATTCATATGTTTATTGTACAAGTTTCAAACTTCAACGGATAAAATCGAGTGTACTTTTGAACAATACTATTTCCAAAGACTACATTTACCGTTAGGTCTGAAACTGAACTTCTTGCAGTACAAAGCAGAGAGTGGATTCTGTGTTGCTTCATGTATATACAATGTGATATATACGTTTGTATGTATATTGTATGTATGTTTTTGTTATATATATAAGGTAACTTCAAATTAACATTATGTTGTTAACTGTTTTAATGAATAAAATATATTTAAATTGCAGACATGTGTAAAATTAATCAATAATAAAGAATATCACAATAGTTGCTGTTATATGATGATTTATGTTATATTTAGCCCTAGCGGTCAAAATTACAGCTCATGGTTTTTCTAGGTATACGAAAATTCCGGTCTTTCTAGTGTTAAGACCCAAAAACCGGCTCGAATACCACACTGTGCAGCGGCTACGAGTAGTAAGCTATGCTTTAGCCACGACCCCCATCAAATTTCCAACATCAATATCAGAGTTAGTAAAATATCACTCGAAATACCAATCATCCGTACTTAATCTCTGAAATAAGGATCTACCCACGAGCCGTATTTATCCCGTCTTGAATCATTTCGGCTCATGAGCCGTGCTTTCAACAAAGTTTGTAAAATATCGCTAGAAATACCGATCAGTTGTTCTTCATCTCTGAAATAAAGATCAGGCCATGAGCAGTAACTTTTCCACTCTTCAGCGATTCGTATTTTTCCACTCACGATCAATCGAATTTTCAATTTGAAGAAACTGTTGAGGTTTACCTAAAACATAAATGAATCAAAGGAGATAAACCAACATTTTGTCTCCGCACCAAAAAGACGGATGATTTGTCACAAACAACAACAGATCGTGAGCAAGAATACCACTGACGAGTCATATTTTAACCACTCCTGAGCGATTGGATTGATACCATTCGTAAGTGGTAAAATACCAATCGCTCATGTGGTAATATCACGGCTCGTGAGCCGTAATTACAGTGACCGATTGGAAAAAAAAAACCTTTCACGAACCCTGACTTTCAATGAGCTATTGAAAAAAAAAATAGTTTTCGGGAAAAGAGGGTATTGTAGTATACCTATGGGTCTTTGACCAATGCTTCGAAACTACCCGACCAAATAATCAGAAATTTTGAATGCAAATGCTTTGAAGTATTGTCCATAAGACTATATTAATTAAAATAATATTAGTAATAAAACGTTTTTTTAAAAATGTGTTAAAAAATACGAAAACGACCTAAAAGTAACATTGTAAAAATATGGTGGTAATGTGGTACATATGGGTAGGGTAATGTGGTATACAGTATTTTTAGGATAACTATTCAACTGAAGCTGGAAAATGTACAAAAACAAAGAAAAAATAGCATTTTCGTTTCGAAAGCCCATAAAATTGTACACTGTAAAAGGTCCTGTCCTTGCCATAAAGTCCTTAACCCATTAGTGCATAGAGTCCCTTTAAAGGGACTGTTACATTTTTCCACTGTTCGCCCAAATTTTTGAATCAAAATTTTAATCTGGTTGACCATGACATTCGGTTACATCTCTTTTATCATAATTACACAATTTGATTTGATATTATTCGCGTAACGTAGTTATTTTTGGATGATAAATGGAAAAAATGAAGCAATGAAAATTTAGAACTCGTAGCGAGTTAGTAAAAACGAACAAAAAATAATATTTTGTTATTCTATATAATTATTTTGATTAACTATTATTAAAAATATGTGTAAATAATAAATTCAAGTAGAAATAATTTGTTACTAAGTTTTATTATTTACACAAGATGGCTTAATAGCCAATGTCCCTTATAAGGGACGCTATGCCCATAGGACAGTTGACAACTAAAATTTTGTTTTTACTTAAATTAGCCAAAATAGGAATCTAGTGATGATGACTTCTAAGACATTAATAATGAAAACTAAACAGAAAACTAAAATTTTTTCGTGATTTGACCACTAATTGATCATCTAAGCATCTACAGCTATTATTATTATTATTATTTATTTTCACTATAAATCACAGTATAAAAAATTTGTACATTTCATTATTTACATTTTATGAGATTAAATTATAATATTGCAGCATATATTTAAAATTTACTTGAAGAATATACATTTAATAGTTGTCTTAAGTAAGGAGAAAAAATAGGGAAAAACCTTCGAGATCCTTGAAGAAATTTTGAAGTAAACCCTTTTAACAGCTTCCTCACGGAAGATGTAAAAGTAGTTTAATTATATAAATTTCTGATCATTTCTATGCTTGAAGATCTGCAGCAATCTTCAAATCTTTGTTATATCATTCATAATCGTGATTAACATCTTTTCATTACAGTGTGGCCAATAATAACTGTCAGTAAAACAAATAATTGTAAAAACCAAATTAGATAACTATTTATAATAATTTGTCTGCAAAAGTTTATGATTTATTTATATTTATAATATAACGATTCCAAAAAATTATAAAAGCAATGCTCTAGTTGGAATCCCTTGCCCTTTTCTTTGATTTCTTACCGCCACTATTTGGAAAAAAATTTACATTCGGCACGCACCATTTTCTGATACATTTCGTCCCAAATTTTGGTCAAAATTTTCTTAAACCCTTCGATGATTCAACTTTTTGTTGAGCTAATTGTGGCCACCATATAACCCCATACCTAGTATCCCAAAGGACTGAGATATGGTGATTCTTTTAGCCATTCTTTTAAGAGAAAAATAACAGAAAAATTTTCACAGCACCAATTTTGAGTGCTTATTGTATGATAAAGGGGTCTGATTTTTGTTAAAAAACCAAAATATCGTTCACCATACATTTTCTTCGGCAGGATTAAGCATATAATTTTCCAAAAAGTGCTGGAGGTAGTAGTTGTTGTTAATTTTAACACCTTGATCAATGAATATCATCGGTAATTTTTCTTTTTTTGAATACTGCTCCCCAAACATAATGCTGGATACATTTTGATACCTCTCAATATCCATTTTATCTCTTGGATATTCCATAAAACTAATAGCATTCACCCGATTATTCTATTGGTTGTGACCGTCTTAAAGTAGTAACATTTTCTCGTCCGAAAACAGTATCTCATACCCATCGTGCCGCCTGTGAAACCTTTTCCAAACGTTTGTTGAAAGTAATCAGAGAAAAAGACGAACGATTAAAACTAAAACATTAATTTTATAAATATAAATAATACATAACATTTTCCAAAAAAAATATTTAAAAAAAGTTAACTACTTTGGTTTTTACGACCCTTTGTTTTACTGACAGTTATTATTGGCCCCACTGTATATCTTGAATGCAAAACATTTGTTGAAAATCTTCTGTTCAAATTATCGATTTGTTTTAAGTTTTTATTTTGAATAACTTGCATCTTTTTGATGTGGCATTTTTGCAGCTTTTATTGGCATCTACAGCTATGGACAGAAAAATAGCACACTTTTGAAAAATATTATAAAAGTGCATTTTATATTACATTTTACTTCGAAATGTTTGGTTTTTTCATTTAAATATTACATTTGGAGTTTAAACAATTATAATAAACAAAAACTTATGGGAAAAAAGTATTTTTAATGAAATTAATATTACTTTGGGGTATTCAGACACGTTTTGTCATCTTCTCTGATCCAATTTATCTTTATTTCATCACACCATTGTCACACGCACCTTTTCAATAAGAAATAATCGACAAATTGTTTTAAATTCTAATTTTATTGACTATACCGAATGAGATTTTATGATAAAGTGAAAAATATTGACAAAACAAAAACAAGGCTGCTTTTCAAAACAAACTATAAATCTACACTTGTTGTTAAAGTAAAAAAAGTTACAGTGTATGGAAAGTCTGAGATTCAGGCTTGACAATTCGGCCAATCCTGACTGAAATCGTCCTCGATTTCCCCGATGTCGTCGTCGTCATCATTGGAGTCGAGTTCAGGACAGCTTCTGCACCAAGGCTTCATTTTGTCAGACGAATACACGGAACCAAATTTCCGGTTGGTTATTTGCATGCCTGGTATATCCTCAATCAGGTATCGGTCCTTACCAAGAATCTTGACAATAACATAAGGACCACGATATTTTGGTTCAAGTTTTCGTGATTCTCCTGTAGCAGGCGGTTCGTGTTCTATAACGACGAGGTCACCCACTGCATACACGTTTGGTTCGGCATGTTTTTGATCAAAACGCTTCTTCCATTTTTCGCGTTCTTGGTTGATGTTAAATACAGCTTGATCTCGTTTTTCGGCAATGGTAATTGTTTTAACGTGGTCGTTAACATCGTCGTGTATTGCGGCAAGTATGCGATTTTGTATAATATCTCGAAGATTGAAATCAAAGACGAGTTCATTTGGACTAAACCCAGAATTTGCGTTTTTTTGTGAGTTTACGGTCCACTGCAAGTTTCTCAATGACAAGTCCCAGTCTTTTGGATTATCGTTAGATGTACGAATGTAGGACAAGATGGTCTGGTTAGCACGCTCCACCTGTCCATTGGCACGCGGTGTTCGGACGGCTGTTTTTACATGATGTATGCCGTTGTGGTCGCAAAATTCTTCGAACGACTTCGAAGTGAACGCAGTGCCTCTATCGCTTACAATTTGAGCTGGTAATCCAAAATATGCTGTCATCTCATTAAGGGCGTTAATGACTGGCGCAGTCTTTGTGTTGCGTACTGCCTTTACCACCAAAAACTTGGTGAAAGCATCACACATTGCCAAAATATACCACATACCTCTCTTACTACGTACGAACGGTCCCAGATGATCGATATGTAACAAACGGAACGGAATGGGTTCTACTTGGTCATGGTGTAAACGTCCTTCAGGTTTTCCTCCTCGTGACTTCTGATAACAACACTGTATACAGGCGGCAATATAATCTTTTACATATTTCCTTATTTTCGGGAACCAATAGTTCTGCTTAATACGTGCGATGGTCTTTTCCAGAGCAAAGTGCCCCATGTCATCATGGCAAAACTGAACAATTCTCCACCTTATGGATTTTGGCACTACAAACTTCAAAAATTCGCCATCGCAACGATATAAACGATGATTTTGCAGCTTGAATTCCTTATTTAGCTGCTTTTCTTGTGGCGAAACACGTTCACCCTTCAACGCGGAAATAATTTGTTGAATTGATTCATCTTGGAGCTGCATAGTTAATAACCAATCGTCGGAATCTGCGGTTACTTTCATAATAAAGCCTGCTGGTTCAACATCTGTAGGGGGTTGGTCTGGAGAACGGCTGAGCGCGTCAACGTGCGCTAAACGGCTTCCTTCTCGATGTAAGGTATCGAAGTCAAACTCAAGCAGCTTCATCCACCACCTTGCGATTTTTGACTTTAGCTCTCGATGATCTTTCACCTTAGCGATTGCTGAACAATCAGTAACAAGACGAAAATGTTTTCCCAAAAGATATATTCGGAAACGCTCCAATGATTCCACCACAGCAAGAACTTCCAACTCGTAGCTGTGATATCGGCTTTCGGCTTCATTGCAGTGGCGGCTGTAATAAAAGACGGGTCGCCATTGCTTACCATCAGTTGACTGCAAAAATACACCAGCGAGTCCCACACTACTGGCATCTGTGTGGACTTCATGTTGTGCAGCGAAATCATAGAGTGTTAATACTGGGCCAGACGTTAGGATTTCTATCAGCTTCTCAAAGGCCTCTTGTTGGTCATTACTCCAAACAAACTGGGTTTGTTCAACCTTACAGAGCAATTTTGTGATTGGTCTTGAAATTTCAGCATAATTGGGGACGAACTTCCTGAAGAAACCGGTGAGTCCCAAGAATCGGCGTACTTCGGTAACGTTTGTTGGCGGTTTAAAATTTTTGATGGCGCTCACCTTTTGCTCTCCAGGTGTGATTCCATGTTCATTTACGATATGACCAAGATGTACGATTTGCGTTGCTACGAAGTTGCACTTGTCGAAGCGTAGCGTAAGTCCAGATTCTTTCAGAAAAATTAGAAACTTTGTTAATCGTGTTAAACCTTCATCGACGGTCTTGCTTGGAATGATTACATCATCGAGATAGGCCAACACTTCTCCTGGGTTCATTTTGGAAACAAGAACATTCATCACCGATTGGAAAACAGCAGGCGCATTCACAAGTCCGAAGGGCATTCGGTTGTACTCATAGTGCCCATCAGTTGTAACAAACGCAGTGAATTTCTTTGAAGATTCTTCGATTTCGATCTGATGATAACCCATGCGAAGATCAAGGGTTGTAAAAAATTTATTTCCGGCGAGTTGAGCGAATTGTTCTTCCAAGTTAGGCATCGGATACGGTTTTCTAATTGTTATTTTATTCAGGCAACGATAATCGATACACAATCGATGTTCTCCATTTTTCTTATCAACGAGGACTACTGGAGAGGCGTATGGAGATTCTGACGGTCGAATGATGCCATTAGAGAGCAACTCGGAAACTTGTTCGTTTACGATGGAACGTTTGGCGAAGGCAATGCGATATGGTTTCATCCGAATTGGCGTGGCTGTGTTGACTTCAATATCCATTTTCGCTAAAGTACATCTGCCCAATTCGGAAACGTTCTCGGCAAATACCTCACGATGTGCTGCCAACATAGACAAGAGTTTATCGCGCTCAACAGGAGATAGTTCACTGGATGTTTTAACATTTTCGATTCGGCAGCCATCATTTTCAATGACAAGTCGATTACCAGCACGGCACAGCACATCTCGTCCAAGCAATACATTTTCGCATATATAGTCGTCTTCGACAACAAGTATTTCAACTATGAACTCGATGTCATCGACTTCTATTATAGCACTCAGTTTCGAAACGCATTCGTACTCACCACCAGCGAAACCTTTTAATACGGTGTTGCATTTCAATTGCGGACCAACACTTGCAGCAAAAGTTTTTCGAATTAACGTCCGATTGCTGCCAGGATCGACGAAAGCGATTGTTTCTTGTTTGTTAATCAAAATTTGTTTGGTGACGATTTCATCACTGTCGATTTGATTGACGTTTTCATCGATTTGATTAACCTTCGCTTTGAAACGTTTATCAGGACAGTTGCTAGACGAATGATTAGTGCGTTGACAAATTTCACACCTTGACTTCTTTTGAGGCTCAGGACACTTAACAGCATAATGACCCATTTTGAAACAATTATAACATTTAACTGTGTTCAAGGATTTAAGTTCTTGATCTTTCGTTATATTAATTAGTGTTTGTTCTTCTGGTTTTGTCGGTTTTGGATAGTTAAATTTCAATGGTGCTATAGATTTTACCTCGTTGTAAATGCAATAGTTATTGATATCGGCGAATAACTCGTTGCAATTTGAATAATTGTTAGAAATTTTCTTGCGAAGATCATTTTCGTTGATACCATTTATGATATGGCGAGCTATAGCAGAATCGGGAATACCTCCTTTGGTACCCAATGCGACCATTTTATAATAATATTCCTGCGGTGTCTCGTTCATTTGTCGTTTTGTTCTTGCCATTTCGATGTGTATGTCAGCGACATTCTCAATGTATGGGAAATGAGTGGTAAATTTTGTGACGAAATGCGACCAAGTCCAGAAAACTTCCTGGAGCGAGTCTATCCAATACTTCGCAGGTCCTTGCATTTTTTGTTGAACAGCAAAAAGCAAAACTTGATCGTCCCATTTGTATGCGTTTTTCAGCATCTCCACACGATTAACAAATTGCGAAGAGCTGAGCGATGTTTTCACCGATGGGTTGAAGTCGGGAATAAGAGCGATGATGTCTCTCACATTATTGAACGGATTCATATTTGGAGTTGTCACCTGCGGGATAGCTTGAATGAAAGGTTGTCGCACATCAGGAGCATGTCCATGTCCTTGTGGTGCGTAAGCGGAAAATTGTTGCTGCATATTAGTATAACATTGTGGTACATTTCCTCTGCAGGTCTGCGAATAGCCACTCGCACCACCGGCATTGGTGAAATGTACTTGCGGCTGCGATGAAATGAACGGCGTTGTCGAGGCGAACGTACGTTGCGGCATCGACGTGTTCGGATAGCTCGAAACCGGAACGCGATGATTCGAAACGTGCGTGGTTGTCATTATTGGCAATTGATTGTTCTGGCCAAAATTCGTATTAGACGACTGCGGCGCAAATGACGGATATGGCGAATTTGGTACCACATTATTACACGAAACACTATATAATACCGGCGGCGGTGGAACATCTATTGGCGAAGACATTCTCGGTGGTTCAAAATTTGGCGATGTCACTGTTAATGATTGCATTTCTGTAATCGTCTTTTCTAACAAGTTTATCCGACGGTGTAAAATAGTAGCACTATCGCTTGCACTACTATATTCATCATCACTAACATTTTCCAAATTTTCTAACCGATCTATTAATTGTTTTTTATTTCCCGACGTGGAAATACCGAATTCCTTGCATCTCTTTCGCAATGCATCTACTTTCAATTTACGAATATCACTCATGATATTATTGTTTATCGTACACACAAATGTTTTATATGTCAAGTTTACGAGCGAAGTAAACAAGATTGACAAATAAGCGATTTCCAATTTTTCCACAATCAAAATCGCACGGAGATAAATTGTCTAGAAAGGGATTACACGATTTCCTTTTTTCCGAACTCGTTGCCAACGTTTGCAATGAGTAAGCCTAGACCGATCCTTTACAATACTATTCGTTTGCTTCTTTCCAATTTTCGATTGTGTTCTGAACGAATGAACACAAAGCGAAACACGAAAGGAATCCCGAAAACGAATGAGTTGAGTTTTATTGACTATACCGAATGAGATTTTATGATAAAGTGAAAAATATTGACAAAACAAAAACAAGGCTGCTTTTCAAAACAAACTATAAATCTACACTTGTTGTTAAAGTAAAAAAAGTTACAGTGTATGGAAAGTCTGAGATTCAGGCTTGACACCATATTACTATTTTTCAAAATTTAAACAATTTATTCTCGGGGGTCTTTGTGGAAGTCAGCATCGACCTTACATTTTTGGTTTTGGTAGGGGCATAGTTTGGTATCTAAGCCAACTCGTGATTGTCTTCTTACACCTCTACACTAAATATTCGTACAAAATTTGTCAATTATTTGGGTTTATATTGTGCCCAGTCTTAAAAGGATTAACCTAAAACTGTTTTACGATGATTTTATCGTCTCTCTTATCGATTTTTTTCAAAGGATCTTTACAAATTGTTTGTTTTTTCGTCAATTCTACATTCGATTCAACTAATTTCATGGTATTGAAGACTATTCTTCTGCAAAAAATTTGTATTTCGACTATTTCAGAAGGATTTTCCCGATTTTGAATATTGTCCTTATAATCATCCTTTTTTCTGGAGAAGAATAAGGACCTTTATCCATTTTTGTATAAAAACCGTTAATATTCAAGAGAAGAACAAAAACTATAACAATTTGACTTACAGTTATCGAATGAATACCGAGTTTTGTTCATTACAACGAAAGTGTGCTATTTCTCTGTCCAACCAAAAACATAGTTGGATTGGCTTAATGAGTTAAAACAACCATATTTTATAAATAGTTGTTATCATTTTTGTTTATTATAAATGTTTAAACTCCAAATGTAATATTTAAATCAAAAAACCAAACATTTCGAAGTAAAATGTAATATAAAATGCACTTTTATAATATTTTTCAAAAGTGTGCTATTTCTCTGTCCATAGCTGTATTTGTTGTTTCTACTTAAAATTTTTTCACCGATAAAGTATCAAAGTTATACTATGTTCACACCGAACATTTTCAAACGAAATTGCGACCGTTCACACTGAATGAAGTCAATTTCGTTTGACAGGTAAATTTTCATTGTTTACCTTTTTATCATTCATTTCAATATATGTATTTAAATAAAGCATTCATTATCACATGTTAATCCAAGCGATTTGAGCAAGTACATGGTGTATGCGATCAAGCATGCTGAGGATTTTGGGCGCAACCGGCGATTCCATACCGCCTGTATGATGAGCTCGGAGCGCAGCATATCTGCAGTCCTTTTGCAAACTGTTCCCAGTGCAAAAATTGTTAAAATTGCCCATAAGTTTATATATGGCCATTCCTTCTTGCCCACGCCAATTTTTAGGGACCACAATTCCAGAAGAGCTCCTCGGTTCTTTTATTTTTGAATCTTGTGTCTTGTTTTGATTTATTTACTGTATTTTTGTATATGTTTTTGACATTTCACTTCAGAAAAGTGCTATTCCGAATGGTAAATATAACAAAACCAGAGATGAGTTACTCATTTTCAACGCAATTTCGGCGAATTTGAGTACAATTCGCCTTTTCGTTTGACAGCTTTTCCAGGGCGAAAATGCGCAATTTCGGCTCATTTTCGGTCGAAAATGCGATTGAGGTCGAAAATGCGCATTTTCGGTTCGGTGTGAACATAGTATTATACTATTTCGAAAAAAGTCAAGCATGGGTATATTCACAACTTATACAATAAGATATGGTTGTATGGAAAAGAATCACTTCGCCAGATTTCCGTAATGAAAAAGCATCATATAATATACTGACTACCGTTTTCCAAAGAAAAATATAGTTAACTACTAAAAATCTCTGTGTAAATTGTGGCCAGAAGTCAAATTTTATTTGTTTGAAGTGCAAAAAAAGTCATTTTTTCAAATTTTCAAAGTAATTGTAATTTTTTTAAATTAAACTTTTAAAAATATTTTAGTATCCGTATTTAATTCCAAAAGTAACAAAAAAAGTTCAAAAATGATGCCAGGGGACGTTATGCATTAATGGGTTAATAAACTGGAAATTATTATTTTTTAATTTAAAAAAATTAATATTTTTTTAATAATTTTCTGATTCTAGTAATAATACTTTATCTTCGGAGTCAGTTCTACATTTTAATTACAAATATTGGTAATACCGGTTTGCAGATCATTTTTATAAGCAAGGACCTAAAGTGTATATATATTATTTTGATTTTGTTTGAATTCTTGTTGAAACATTATTTTACAGAACATTAATTTATTTTGCAAAAAAGTTCATAAAAAATAATAAATGTTCAGGAATCCTTTTCGGTCATAGCGATTTAGAGAGATCTACTAAATATAAATTAACTAACAAAAAAATGAAGCTAAGATGTTTTGAAAAAAATTAATATTGAAAATGAATAATGAATATTCGCGTAATAGACTGTATTATAACATGCACAAAACTAGAAGCTACCGGAGTCCTAAGTAAAAAAAAAAAATGGGTTTTATCTCAAAAAAAATTCCTCAGTTTTATTGCAAATTTATATGCACGTGGAGCATTCGAAATAAGGAACCTAAAATTATCTTATCTATCGTCTGAAAAATGGGGGCTTATAATCTTACGATTTATTCGATTCGATAAAAGAAATAAAAGAAGTGTTGACACTTGAAAACAAATAAATTTTCATTTGTTTCTACCGCTTGGAACTGTACTGATTTATTGAACGGCCTTGTCAGAAAAATCTGAATTATGAAAAATAAAATATTCCTAATAGATAATAAAAATACTCCTACCATTTTTAGGGGTGATTTTGTGATGAAATGCAAAATAAATAAAAAGTTATTGGCACTAGTGTATATTATTTATCGGAGGTTTATATATCAGTGGTCACAAGCCATAACCGCCTAAGTCTGTTTTTCAAATTTTTCAGGAGAGCAGTTTAAAGTTTCAAATTAACATTAAAGTAATGGGGCTAGGTGTTTCTTTTTTACATTTTTTAAAGAGTCTAAAAAAGATACAAACATGAAAAATTGATAGCAAATAGATTTATACACGCTGAGCACGATGACACTAAAATCTCAATTTTGTCCTAACTCGACTTAGGCGGTTATGGCTTGTGACCACTGATATTAAGATTTATAAAATGTTATTGTACGATCAATAACTGATGTCATTTTTATCGAATGAGTAATTTAGGTAATACATGAGCATTTATCTAAAAGTTATTCTGACAAAGCAATTTCAGACAGTTTTAATTTTGTTTAAAATGGAATTGGGATCATTTTCTAACAATAATAGCGTTAACAACAGATATAAGAGGTGAATAAATGTATGCCAAATTTTGAACTAGAGAAACATTTGACGAAATGAATTGAATAATATTTTGGATATGAGTGTTCCAAATGTATTTTTTGTTTAAAAATATTCCTAAATTTTGAGAGTGGAAACATCAATGCAATACTGCAATACTGAAACCACAAATATCTTGGAAAATGGAATTGAGAATAATATCAGAATTAAAAGATTTATTAAGTTTTTTAATAATTATGAACTCGTCAGCATATGCACAGAATAGAATTTCTTTGTGTAGTGGGAGAACATTGGAAAGTTTGATATAAGCAATAAGGAATAAAACAACCGAAAGAGGGGGAACCCTGTGGGATTCCATTTTGAAGGGGAAAGGGACAGTGACATCCTTTTCGAATTTTTATCATTCCGTTTTTCTTAAATTTTAATATATACAGTGCACTCGGGATAACGTCAAAACCCATTATGTCAACACCTCAAAACGTTAACCCTTTTTTATTAACATTGTCTACTTTAAAACGTCAACCAAACCACAAAGCTTTAAAGCGTCAACTCTAATTACAGCTAAATTTTAGCTTTGGTCACAATAGCGTTTCCCTTATAAGTATAAAAATGCAGTTGTCATTTTCTGGCCATGTACACTCGCAGTTTTAATTAGTTGACGTTATCCCGAGTGTACTGTAGTTTATAATTTGGGTCGACCTATCCAAGAAATCAGTTGGCCAATAATTTGAATCAGAGGATTCTTCAGGCCAAAATTTTGCAAATTCATTAGGGAGAGAGGAATTGCTGTTAGGAGAAATGCAGTGTATCGTTTGACGATTTTTTAAATCACAAAAACTTCGAATGTTAGACCAAATTTTTTTGATAGGAGTAGTGGATTAATTTCTAATCTCTTAAAGAATTTTTTTTATATTCCTTAATTTTCTTTTTAAATAAAAGTAAAAGTTTGGATGATTAATATATTTTGCTAATAAGTTACCACTATGGTTATTAGGGGATTCTCATGCGATTATGCAAGGCTATTGTATGTTGTGGAATGCATTTTTTAGATTGTTCAATGAAAGATTTTGATTGGGAGGAATATATATTGATACAAATGTAAATTTCTTTTTCTTTACCACACGCTAAATTTGTTGGCTCAATTTTGTTTTTTTTTTTATCGAACTTCATAAAGAAAATGTTCCAGCATTTGGAATACCAATATTAAGAATCTCCATTAATTTTTTTCTATTTCTACTACTTAATACGGATGAAATGTACTTAACCACGCCCTTTGAAAAAATGACAGATTTAACGAAAAATTATGACAAGATGTTGTTATCCCCAGGAGAACAACTGATCAAAGTTAAAAATCATGTTATTTTATAAGTATGTAATGTTCTACCATTTTTATTTGATGGAATGTACTATGAAAATACTATCATATAGAAATAGTCTTCGCATCTTCCCCTTTTTTGGGTAGTACTAATATATTAGAAAAATCGGAAATACCTTATAATCCGATGAACCAGATACAAGCAGTACATTGTTTGGATGCCAGTCTATGGACGTTATTGTTGATCTTATAGGTTTCTTTATATGCTTTGAAACCCACCAATCATTTTCAGATTCAAAATAGCATACTGATATTAAACGAGCGCCAGAACCCACAGCAAACTTATTTTCCAATGGGGACCACTTGACGCATGTAGCTGCACGGTTAATGCGTAAAAGAACTAATGTAGGTTTCCATTTTCCGTCAGTTTGAGACCAAACATAGGCATTACGGTCAGCTGCACAACTTACAATCCTATTAGTATTTTTAGCCCAGTCAATACCCATAACTCTAAGGTCATGTTGATTTAGGATATCCAATAGTTTCCAAACATTAACATCTTTTGTATAAATATGGATCTCGTTGTTGTTTGGCGATAGAGCTAATTCTAAAAAATAAATTATTAATTCATAGTTAAATGTTTGTTATTTTATAATACAGACGAGTCTGATCCTTATTCCAAGCATGGCAGGTTATTGAATCAAGTGTACTACCAAAAGTATAAATTTCACACATGTCTCAATAAATAATACTAATATTTAATACAATCTCTTAAAATCAATGATGAATCATTTAATTTTTACTTCAGTGTTGACTATGAAATATTTTAAAAAGGCACAGGGTTGTCGTTTGAACCAAAAAAAATACTCATGTCAGGTTATGAAAAATTACCACAAGTTACCAAATTTATTCAAACAAGACAAAATAGGGGGATTCACACCGACGATGGTAATGTGGTAATATACGTCCACTATGTTTTTGTAAATTTGCCACATTACCACGCCTAGACCCAGATTAAAATGAGTTCAATACTAATGTGTTGCCAAGATTTGTAGCAAAAATAACAAATTATAGTATATAATAACATTTTTAGTTATTTATATCTCTAAGATAATTAATATTTTTTAGTTTTTTGTGATTTTTCGGTCATGAAATTAATCAGGTATTCAGATTTGATGACAGTAGTCGGGTAATAATTACCACATCACCACGATCGTTGTGAATACCCCTAATTAAAAAAAGTCGAAGTTGAAGAGAATCAATATGATCGTTTATACAAAATCGTACTGATCTTCTTTTAATAAATGTTCAAGTTTGACAACAAAATATTAAGATCTAAAGAGGAGCTTTGCCACAGGCGGTATTCAAATCCATGACCCCAGTTTGATAGCAACTAGAAATAAAGTTGCTTAAAAAATCGGACTTGTATCAAATTTTAGTTTGTGTCTAATAGCATGTTCACACGGAGCTGATTTCCGGTCCAAAATCGATTTTCGCTGAAAATCACCGAAAAACTGATTTTCGCCTTGAAAATCACATTTTCGGCTGATTTTCATCGACAATCAAGAAATTTTCGGCTTGCAACCGAGTTTTTTGTTGAAAATAGAACTATTTCACAAAAATATATATAATATTCAAATTCATAAAAAGTTACCAAAACTAAAAAAAAAATACCAAGTGACCAAACATATTTAGAAATTCAAAAAATTACTTGTCCTGGAAATAAATTATAAAATCGGCAATCCTGATAAGGAAAACT
This sequence comes from Coelopa frigida, assembly GCA_017309665.1. Lineage (NCBI taxonomy): Eukaryota > Metazoa > Arthropoda > Insecta > Diptera > Coelopidae > Coelopa > Coelopa frigida. The sequence goes on along the minus strand of CM029565.1, from coordinate 24,640,098 downwards.
ACTGGTCAAACAGTACAGGGGTATTCAGACTGAGTTGCGTAGGCTCGTAGCAGCGTGCAAACTGTTCTGTAATTTTCAACTGTTAAACTTCCACGATTCGACGCTCCTACGCGAGTTGATCTCTCTCATAGATCGCGTAGACACAATTTTGTAAATGTTGCCATCTTTTGCTTTGAAAACAAAACATAAACATTTTTACAAAAAAGGTGAAATAGCTTCTATAACGATTAACCAATGGTGCTAATATACATTACATTTTCTTTCGAATTAAATTGATTTTTTTGTAATTTAGTTGGATCGACTTTTGAATACAATTTTTAAAGAAAATTTGTGTACTAGATTCACATATTTTAATTATAATTTTAAAATTATACTAATTAATTTTTTTAAATACATTTCTGTATGAAACATGAACATAAATTACTACAATCTTTCTTAAAAACGGACAATCTGTTCAAAAATATGCAACATATCTGTAGAGCGCGCTGGCCACTAAATAATTAAAGTTGGCGTTGGTGCTCTGGGCTTAGTAGCGTAAAATCGTCACAAATGAAAACGCTGAAATATTCGGGGCAGTAAATATTCTTTATTTACGCAATACAATATTCACCTATGTGATCCAACTTCCACCTATGTGAAGCTAATATAATAATTGGTCGTTCACCAATGTGAAGCAGAAACCGAAGTACTTGATCTCTTCCTGGTGAGATCCAAAACAAAGAAGTCTATCACCTCTGTGATCTAAAATGCAAGTACTGTCACCTATGTGATCAGAAAAGCAAGTGATCGTCGGAAAACTTCGGATGAGTTCGTGACCCTTCCACACAATAAAGTGGAGACTTTTCCGACGATTTATATATGCACCTACACAAAACCCTAAAACATTGAATAATGCTTGTCAACATGTAGACAAACATGTATCTAAACCTGATCAATGGTTATTCGAGGTTTGGCGTAAACATTCCGCCCACCTTGCAGCATCACTGCAAACAAATATTAGTGATATCTAGGCTTTAAAATACATAATGTTTAAAATACATATAAAAGTTTAGGGCGTGGTACATATAGGTTTGATTTGGTGTCAGATGGGGTGGTTAACCTTGTCATTTCCGGGGTGATCCAGCTTAATTTGCTGTCTGGGCAACCAGGTGCCGTACCATTCTGGGCATCATTCCTGCCACCGTTTCTTGCATGCTCAAGGAAGCTGCGTCCTGATGAATGCGCTTGAGGGCGTCTCCCTCAAATCGTCGAGGCTTCTCATTTCGCTCTGGCACTGTCTTGCGCGGGTGTTGTCTCCGAGGGCGCAGCGAAAGCTGATCCAAACGCTCCGTTCTCCTGCGGTCAGCGTGTAAAGAGGGACGAAAGACTCAGTCCCGTGACTGGCGCTATCGTTTCGTCGCACCGAACTCGCAGAAGGATTCACGAGCTCGGTGCATGGAGGGGGGAGAAAAAGTTGCTCTTCCGCGGGACGGTGAGGATCCTCGTCAACGAGCGCTTCCATCTCCAGCCCTTCATCCCCGGTCGATTCTTTCCGGAGAGACCCCGTCACCCCGGGAATCATGTGACTCAGGAGATTTTTCCCTGAGTTCACGGAGACTTTAATCGGCCCGCGAAGATTCTGAGTGCCTTATTTCTTCATCCGAATGCCCGTGCAGCATCGAGTGATGTTTGCGGTTGCACCTGAACTTATCAGGGCAACGCTTCAGATGGCAAACACCATGTAGAGCATTGCTCGACGGTTGCTGGATTCTCGATAATCCATTGACTCTATTTTCAGCGACCCGAACTCTCGAATCGCGTGTTGGGGAATTCCACTTACGTCGACTGATCCCCGATGGGAAGTCTAGTCGAGCAGGAAGCGAAACTTCTGTGTAGCAGAAGAACATAATTATTAGCAAAGGGCCCGTGAGTATCCAGCCAAAAACCGTCTCTTGGGCTACTAACTGTTCGACAACTTGATGTCGAACACCTTCCAACGTTATTTGTGGGTACACATCCCCACCAATCAAAACATCGACTTTTCCACTCTGATGGAAATTCTTGTCGGCTAAATTGATATTCTTTATTTGATCAACCACGGAGTGATCGATCGAAGTGGTTGGAAGGTTTCCGGTCAACTTTGAGAGAATTAAAGCCGATACTTCAATTCGAAAGTTGGAATCCTTTGGAGAACCTATCACAACCAGGCACCGTTTCGAGACTTGAACGGCTACTTTCGCATTCAAGCCCGAGATTTGTGCACTATCACGTGTGTAGGGGATTTTGAGAACGTTTTGCAGACGTTCTGAAATGAAGGTTCCTTCAGAACCAGGATCTATTAGCGCTATGGCTTCGTACTCGACTCCATTGTGACAAATAGTCACCATCGCAGTACCCAGAAGCACTTTTGGGGACCCCCGCAATAAGTGACTCTGAACTATATCAGAGCTATCGGAGGTAGACTGTCGTGGAGTACCTTCAGGGCTTTATACCTGAGAGGTAGATGGGCGCGAGCTTCCATATCGACTGGACTCTTCCGAAGTCGATTGATTAGACACACCGCGATGCAAAAGGGTGTGGTGGCGTTGTTTACACATTCCACAATTAAACGCACTTTTGCAATCTCGAATTTTATGAGAAAACGACAAGCCATTCAGGCACAAGTTCAATCGTTGAACTGTTGCAAACCGTGTTTATGCTGTCATCTCAAAAAATCTAGGACATGTTCTAATCCGTGTGCATTAGAACAAAGTCTGCAAGATGTCACATTTTTAACATTTGCATTGTTTCGAGATTATTGTGAGAAGTTGTAACTTTCACAGACGCCCTTGAAGTTGTTGCACTTCGTATGTCAAGAACTGTTTCCAACGTCTGGAAACGACTCGTCAAGAAATGGTCCATGTCCGCCCACCGTGGGATTTCGGACTTGGAAACAATTCCTTGCTCCCACAATGAGAGTGTAGCCTCAGGTAGCCAAGTAGAACATAAATATACAATATCCATAAATATAAATTTCGCCTCTCCGCGAGTTTTCTGATTTAAATAGTAGAGCTTCTCTACTGGGGTCAGCCGCAGGTTCGCTATATAAATCGCGGTGAATATGTCTCGGAAAGACGGCCAGGACAAATAGTCACCATGAAAAACATCGATATCTACCGGAGGCAGATTGATGCTGTGACTAGACATGGGAAGGGGATCAATTTCCTTTGGTTCGGAAATTGATTGGCTAAATTCATGAATTAATTGATTCATTTTTCCCATGCATCGGACATAACCGTCGTAACAAAAACGATACTTAACTTTGAGAGTTGTTAAGTCCGTTGCCTTATCGTCGGCTTTGGTTGTGGATCGTCGATGTAAGACCGTCTCATATGACGACTTGACAACTAGCCACAAAGATTTTAACTCATCCTTTTGAACCTCAAGTGTGAAAGGAGAGTGATCGGACAACGAAGTTGAATCAAATTCAGACTCAAAAACAACAACATCATCGGTAACCCGGATGAAAGTCTCGTAGGAGGACATATTATGAATGGGTTAGTACTAAAAACACGGAACAAACAGAAATCTAAAAAGTGGAATTCTTAAGAAAAACAACAAAAATCGCACACAAAAAACACAAATGTTCTTCTGAGTGATCCTCAAATCACTCAGGCCAACGCGAAAATATATAAAAAAATAATATAATTAAAAATATAATTTAAAATATTTAAAATGTAATATATTAAAAATAAGGCGACTTGCCTAACTTTTTTGGTTGGGTGTATTTGAAACTTTAAAGCCAATTGCCTAATCGTTTAGTGTTGGGGGTATGCGCTCTTGATGCGCTCCGCTCACAGTGTCGTTGTTGTTGTCTGCACTTGCTAGTGCAGATCGTCCGTTTGTTGTGTGGTGTGTGCACTTGCCGCACTCTCTTCTGTGTTGTTGTTGTTGTTGTTGTGCGTGCCTCTGGCGACGCGTAGACTCTCGTTGTCTTCTATTCTGTTGTGCCCGTGAGAAAGACAGAGATAGAAGACGAAATTGGAGAGATCGATTGGTGAGAGTGTGCGGGTGGCGTGCACTATGCTTAGTGCGTAAGAAGGGAACGAGTGTCGTTGCAACTCGTTGCACTGTTTGATTGCTGCGATCGAATATCGAGCAGTTTTACAGTGGGGCTTTTGTTTTCTCGCACAATTTGTATGCTTATGTTGGATTTTCAATTTTTCAAAAGAAACACAGCAATTTGTCAAGATCGCGAGGAAAACGTTAATAACCACTATTGGTTATGAACCGCAAACCAGTTGGACAGTAACAATTGGTCTCTATGACCCACTGTGCACAACTGTCGGAAAAGAGGATAGATGTATCTGACTATTCACACACTCTTTTGGCGCACTTTTTCCACTCAAACGTTTTGAGTTGCGGCGAATTGACAGTTTTTATTTATAAAAACGCGAGAGGGGACACCAAATCAAACACTATATTCCACGCACCTTTTTTTCTGATGGCTCTGGAACTGATGACTGGTGTAGCGTCGAAGATCCGGCTCGAAGGCGCAAAATGTAGAGCGCGCTGGCCACTAAATAATTAAAGTGCGTTGGTGCTTTGGGCTTAGTAGCGGGGCTGGGGGGTGGATGCTTCGCGCAGTTGAAATGCCGTCGGCAAAACCAAATTTGTCCGTCCGGCAAATCGGCAACTAAAAACGTAGTCAAAACTCGTACCGCAGTAAAATCGTCACAAATGAAAACACTGAAATATTCGGGGCAGTAAATATTCTTTATTTACGCAATACAATATTCGCCTATGTGATCCAACTTTCACCTATGTGAAGCTAATATAATAATTGGTCGTTCACCAATGTGAAGCAGAAACCGAAGTACTTGATCTCTTCCTGGTGAGATCCAAAACAAAGAAGTCTATCACCTCTGTGAACTATAATGCAAGTACTGTCACCTATGTGATCAGAAAAGCAAGTGATCGTCGGAAAACTTCGGATGAGTTCGTGACCCTTCCGCACAATAAAGTGGAGACTTTTCCGACGATTCCTATATGCACCTACACAAAGCCCTAAAACATTGATAATGTTTGTCAACATGTAGACAAACTTGAATCTAAACCTGATCAGTGTTTATTCGATGATTAGCGTAAACAACATCTATAAATCAGTTTACATCGTCCGATCAGATGTTCTGACATGTCGAGAGCACAGATTACCAGAGTTCGTAAAAAATCGCAGGGTCAGCTCACGAGCCGTAATTTTACCACACATAAGCGAGTGGTATTTTACCACTCAGTGGCATCAGTCGACTCGCTCAGGAGTGGTAAAAATACGGCTCATGAGTGGTATTCTTGCTCACGAGTTGAAAAATATGGCTCGTGAGTGGTATATGAATCATCAAGACTACCACTCGTGAGTGGTATTTCCTGTTCGGAAGTCTCAATTTCCGCCGAACAGCCGACTGAAAAAATGAATGAAAAGAGAGCATTTTGACAGTTGACGCTTGTCGTCGTCTCTCAAATTAGAAATAGATCCAAGTTGACGGCTGCGACGGACGACAATTTTTATCTTGTCGTCGTGTTGCATTCAAAATAATCATCTCCATAAGAACTAATGTAAAAATATTTTGACGTTTGACGCATTGTCGCTGCCGCATCGAATGTGTTTCCCACATGAAGGCGACATCGTGAATATTTCAGTTATCTACCTATCTTCGTTTCTTGGACGACTACAACAACAACAGTACAATAACAAATGAAATGTGATGTTTGTCGTCCTTTTATACATTTTTTAATTTGACGAAAATTTGACTGTTGAGGTTTACCCAAAACATACGTGAATCAAAGGAAATTTCTAGGTGATTCCTACAATGAAAAGCAAGTTGTTCATACTTCTTCTTTTCGCACGATGTAACTTAATTATTTAGACTATAAATACTTTTATTTTTCAAAATGCAAGATGTATTATGTGAATATGAATTACTTTATTAAATTTTACGAGTCAAGAAATTATAATTGAGTGACGAATTGAAGAATGTTGCCACTACATTGTTTTGTCTCAGATGAATTGAAATTTCGAGACCAAAAAATAGTACAAGACTCTTTTTCTTTTTATTTTTCATCAATTATTATTCCAAATTATAAATGGAATCATGCATTTAAACACTTTAAAATATTTTTATGTGCTATTACTAGTTGTTTTTTCACAATTATTTCTCTTTCTTGCAAAAATGTTTATGTTTTGTTTTCAACCGATACAAAGGAAGCAAAATACCGCCAAAGAAAATCTTACATATGAAAATCAAGTTTGTAGTGTGAACGGATTTTTTGAAAATCTGATTTTCATTTGACAGTTATTCCAAGGCGAAAATTAGATTTTCGGCTGATTTTTAGCGAAACTCGACTAACTGAAAAATGTGCTGCCAAAGTAAATTCATCGAATTATGTATTTTTCCTAATATTGCATTATGTGCTGTCTGTAGTGTTGGGTAAAAACTATAATTTTAGTACCCAATTATTTGAACGATAAACTTTTTATTTCGGAATTAGTTCCAGTACTATAGTTTTTGTTATGAAAATGTTATACATCTCCAACTCTCAAAGACAGGAAAATAGTGACAAGATATAGCTAATATTAAATAAGGGTAATGAACCAACCTTTCTACATCTTGCCAAATACAATTTTAAGTAAGTGCAATATACTAACCTATTTTACGGAAAACCGGAATGAAGTGTTTGATATGACTGGTTGGAGTTAATCTACAATGCTTGCCCATCCCTTGCCTGCATTACTAATAGCTGGACTAAAGTCAAGGTAATCTTTATCCCTAAAGACGACAGAAGCTCACATACTAAAGGCCCCATACACGGGGTTGGAAATATTATTGGAAATATTATTCATAATTTCATTTTAGGATTTGTTTGGTAATAAGCTGTGAAGGAAAAGAGACCGCCTCGTTCTAAAATTTCAAATATACTTTCTCGATGTGTAATAAAAACTTAAAATTTTAAATTATTAAATATTTAAAAAAAGGTTTCACTTCTTTCGCTTTTACTCTGTTGCACGCATATTTACTGTTACTTTATAGTGTTCCGTTTTTCTTTATTTTGCTGTTAAAGTTTAGTTTTCGGATCAGTATCATAAACTGAATAGTACAGTTAGCTTAACTGATAAAGAAATTGAAAATTTTCTATCAAGACGAATGCGTATTTGATAATGACATTTCTGATGACGATATCCCTGCTCCAGAGTTTGTAGAGAATGAAAGTTCATCACATGATTTCAGTTTATCAGAAGATCTAACCGATGTAGACGATGTACCTCTAAATATTTTGAGTCGAATATAATTTCATTCTCCAAATCTATTCTGAGAGGAAAAAATCATTACAAATGGTCGGCACAAAAGGGAAGATCCCATCGATATAGGCTAAACATAGTGCACCAAGTTAGAGGTCCAACGCGCCAATGGAAAAACATTACTGACCCTCTGCAATGCTTTCAAATGTTTATAACCAAAGATATCATCGAGTGGTGTGGACTAATGTTGAAATAGTTAATCGTAAATCAAACATACTGGTCCCATCAGATGAAGTCCAAAGAAAAGAAACATATTCGAACGAAATATTAGCACTCAGGGAGTCGAAACGATCCGAGCTAAATCGCGAAGTTCTCAGCGGTTACTTCAGAACAGCAAAATAGGATTTTTCGAAGATCTTAGGTTCGCTCTTTCGAGGATCTTATTTGAGATCATCGAAAGAGCGTACTTCGTTGTTCTGAAGTTCGATCGTTTCGACCCCTGATTGGAACTGACTTGACTGCTGTGAAGACGGACCAGCATCTATCAGCTGAAGAATTGTGCGATCAACCCTATTCTGGGGCGCAATATATAGCAACAATGGCAAAAGCCAGGTTCAAGTTCCTTTTGTCTTGCCTTCGATTCGATGATAAGTCTTTACGTATTCATCAAATTGGAGATAAATTTGCTCCTATAAGAAAAGTGTGGGAGATGTTCATTCAGAAATGCCGTGAAAATTATATTCCTGGCCATACCTTACTATTGATGAGCAACTATTGGCATTCAGAGGTAAATGTAGTTTCCGAATGTACATATATACCTAACAAACCAGCAAAATATGGATTGAAAATAGTAATGTTGTGTGATAGCGGCACAAAGTACATGGTTGATGCCTCTCCATATTTAGGAAAAGGATAAAATCAAACTAATCAACTTCTTGGTGAGTACTATGTCAAGGAATTAACAATAGTCCATGGCTCCAATAGAAACATTACAATGGATAATTGGTTTACATCAGTTCCACTGGTCAAATCACTTTTATGTGATACATATAAACTGACATTAGTTGGCACTCTGCGCGCAAATAAGAGAGAAATTCCCAAAGAATTAAAAAATGTTAAGGGGCGGAAGTGCAGTATGTCTTGTTTTGTTTGTTTTTGTTATGATAAGGAGTTAACGCTTCTCTCCTTTAAGCCGAAACCAAATAAACTTGTTTATTTACTATCATCGTGTGACGAAGAAGGAGCAGTTAACCCCAAATGGAATAGAATGATAGAATTTTATAATAAAACAAAAGGGGCTTTTGATACGTTTGAAAGTGTAGTGTCATGAGCTGAAAAACCATCAGTTTTTTGGCATTTTAAATAAGTCTTTTCATAAATAGTTACATAATTTACACTCTGAATACCCCTATATTCAGACTCAGTCTCGTAAGCTTGAACTCGTAAGTCTCGTACTCTCGACATGTCTGAACACCGATCGATCAGACTACGTAAAGTTATTTGGAGAGGTGTTGCATATTTTTGAAAAGATTGCCCGGTTTTGAGAAATATAATAATTTATGATTTTTATGCATAAATGTATTAAAAAAAATGTTGTTAGTATAATTCTAAAAATTATAATTAAAATGTGTGAACCTCGCACACAAATTTTCTCATTTTATATAAAAAGTTGGTCCAACTATTGTTTGAAAATTCCCTTTTATTTCAAAAAAAAGCATAATCATATGTTGGCACCATTTTACCGCTTTGACATTCCAAATATTTTGTAAATAGTGGAAAGAATTGTGTTGATTGTTTGTTTATATTAAAAATATTTTAAAATGCCGAAAAGAAGCCAAAGAGACGAAATTTGCGAGTACATGTTCGAAAGAGCAAATAAGCGAATTCAGGTGATTGAAGGTAACTAATGTAAAAGAGATGTAATTCATCTATTTATACAAAAACATTTTTCAGATCTCTTCAGTGATGATGAAGATGCAGTGGATGAAGTGGTGGAGGATCTTCGCTTCAACATTTACAAAGCTTGTGCTGGTTTATATCGCTCTGTTCCGAAGTCCCTGGACTTCAGCGATCGTATTTTGACGTCGTTGGATGAAGACCGATTCCGACAAATGATGCGAGTAACTAGGGAACAATTTTCTGTTTTGTTGAACCTTGTTAGCGACGATATCGCATTTGCAAAATGCAAAAGCAGACAATATTCAATTCAATATTCAAACTGAAACTTGCAATTGTGCTATATCGTCTAGGTTCTTCGGAAGAAAGTGCGTCGACTAGGATACTCGCATCAGTTTTCGGAATCAGAGATGGTAGAACGTTAGCGAAGATCACTCACAGAGTAATTCGAGCGTTCCTCAAACTCATGCCAAATCCTGAATTCTCAGTGCAACAAGTGTGGACGTGTTTCAACTGTGCTCCGAATTTAAAAATTATTTAATGTGCTATAAAGCGCTTAAAATTACCAAATTGCGAAATAGACGCTTATTAAACCTAAAACCCCAGAATACTGGCTAAGCCAGCCACTCCCGAACACGACTAACACTCAACGCCAACCGCGTTCCTCCAACCGTTTCAAACTGCTCTCCGACGCAAATGACGAGCTGGAGAACGACAGTGGAACAAATAACGAAAAACCAAAAGTAAAAACACAAACTCCAAAGCCACCACCAATATATGTACAAAACGTGCAATATATCAACAACCTATCAAAAGCCCTAAACACTGACCTTTCTGAACTTAAAGAAATGATGAAAACACTTATTACTCAGATGTCTAACATGATGAGCATCATTACAATGCTGGTGACAAAACTAAATGGACAATAATAATCTAAAAATAACACTATGGAATGCTAACGGACTCGGCCAGCATATACTGGAGCTGAAATCTTTTATTTACAACAACCAAATTGACATCATGCTCATATCTGAGACTCACTTTACTGATAAAAGCTTCATAAAAATACCTAACTACAATATCTACTATACTAATCATCCTGACAACAAAGCTCATGGTGGAACCGCAATTATAATTAACCAAAATATTAAATGTATAGAACTAGAAAAATACAGAAAAGACTATCTGCAAGCTACAACAGTACAAATATCTGACGGGAGTGGACACATATCATTGTCCACAACATACTGCCCACCTAAACACAACAATACCACATTGGAATATTCGGACTTTCTACGTACGCTAGGCAAACGCTTCATTGCTGGAGGAGACTTTAACGCAAAAAACTCAACTTGGGGCTCAAGATTGACAAATAAAAAATTAAAACCTTTACTTGACTGAATAAGAGTAAACAAATGTACTTTCATGAGTACAGGAGATCCAACCTACTGGCCAACCTACATGGCAAAACGACCAGACTTAATTGATTTCTTCATAATAAAAAATATAAGACAAGATCACCATATATCGAAATACTCTGACACCCACATCTATAAACAGGAAAATCTATAATAATAAAACTAACTGGGACTCATTTCGTGAAATACTACAGCTTAATTTAGACTTATGCGTTTCACTAAAAATCGGCAGTGATATTGACAGTGCAGTTGCATACCTAAATGACAACCTCGTCCTCGCTGTTGTAAGATCGACACCGCCAATCAAGACCACCACTAATACACATCATATATCACAACACATAAAAGATAAAATTAAAACTAAAAGAAGACTAAGAAAGTTATGGCAAACTATAAGACTACCAGAGGACAAAACAAGATTAAACCAGGCAACGAAAGAGCTAAAACAATATTTAAAACAAGATAAGGAAGAAAAACTTGAAAAACATATAATATCCTTGACTGCAACAAGAACCACGAACTACTCGCTATAGAAAGCAACAAAACAAATAAACAATGCAATGCTACACTAAAAACCGATGACAACAAATGGGCCCGAACTCATGTGGAGAAAGCAATAGTACTCTCCGAATATTTTAAGAAAACATTCACTAACCAAAAAGGTAATACACATATTGAAATAACGGACGTCTCCAGAGTACCTAACGCCACAATAAAAAGAGTGACAATAAACGAAATTAAAAATAACATAAAATCAGACATTGACATAAAGAAATCACCGGGTTATGACCAAATCACAGGAAAAATATTAAAAGAACTACCAGACAATGCTCTCGCATATATTAGAAATATATATAACGCCGTGATCGTCACGAAGCACTACCCTTCAGTATGGAAAGTAGCAGAAATAATACCAATACCAAAGCCGCTTAAGGACCCTACAAAAGCTAGCTCATACAGACCGATAAGCCTCTTTCCAATTCTTTCCAAACTCTTTGAAAAAATTCTCTTTGACCGACTTGAACCTATCTTGACGCAAAGAAATCTAATACCCAGTCACCAGTTTGACGACGACACTCCACTATCCAACAAGTAAATCGAGTAATAAATAAAATTAATACTGTATATCTTGACGTTGCAAAAGCCTTCGACAGCGTATGGCACAAAGGACTCTTACACAAACTAAAACAGCAAATACCACTTGACTACTATCTCCTCCTTAAAAGCTATATAAACGGCAGATATTTCTATGTTAAATACAACTAGCGCATCGGGGTCGCTTCGCTCCCCCGGTTTGCCTGGTCCACCCAGGCAAAATCTGTTAACTTCGGCCAGGCCGAAGTTTACATACTTTACACCCTGCATACAATGTTTATTAAAGGAAAAACAGTGAATTTCTATCAATAATTAGTGAAAATGCATCATTACAGTTGAATGCTATTAACTCCATCGTGCGATTTTCACAACTGTGGTCTCTTTTAAAGAGAAATTATATATTTGACTCTATATTCGTTTTCCAAAAACCATTATACCCTTTTTGCGGCGATTGTCTTTAGAACTATCTAATCTATGAATAAGAGTGAGTTAGGAATATTATAGTTGTCTGTTGAAAGGGCCCATGTTTCCATAAAACAAGTAGTTCTGATGTTTGCAGCATTGTGCCATTGGTAATATCTTAAAAGTGCGCATTAAAGCTCTGCATATATGGAAGAATAATTGAATCGATGATTTTTTGTGTGGCATAAAATCATAATGTGCCTTTAGTTGCTTATCTGATTTCAGATGTTCATTTCAATGGGGACAAAATCTAATTCAACAAAAGACTTGGGAGGGTGGAAATTTCCAAAAATATAAAGTCCATAAGTACTTGCTGCGCTACTATAAGCAACATATAGTGCCGCTCGACTGATTCCACTTCGAAGATGAACAGCCATTTGGAAATATGTAGCTCCCTGACTTTTGTGGATTGTGATCCCTTCAGCAGGTACAATTGGAAATTGTATTCTCTCAATCGTCACCTGCTCCTTACGTTTATATTGAAAGGATCTTATCAGTTATTCTATGGGATGTGGTCTCTTTCTTCTTGTATTCACTCACACACTTTCATCAGCAAATAACATCAATAAAGTAGTAGGATTTCTTGTAGATTTACGATTTTGTATGGAAGGTGCTCGTGTTATATAAGAGCTGAGTTGTAACTTGTCTCGATATATGAAATAGTTCACCTTATATCCCATGGGAGGTGGGCGTGTCAGATGTTTTCCATTTTTGTCTTGTAAACTCGTATCGGTGATACATGATCACACACAAAATCGAAATATATACCATAGTTCACCAGATATGCCATATAAACCTTTTGCTTTATATGGGAGGTGGGCGTGTCCGATGGGCGGTCTTTTCCATTTTTTGCATGTATGCTTGTACCAGTGATACATGATAAAACACAAAATTTCATCCCGATATATACCATAGTTCACCTCATATGCCATATAAACCATTTGCTTTATATGGGAGGTGGGCGTGTCCGATGGGCGGTCTTTTCCATTTTTTGCATGTATGCTTGTACCAGTGATACATGATAAAACACAAAATTTCATCCCGATATATACCATAGTTCACCTCATATGCCATATAAACCATTTGCTTTATATGGGAGGTGGGCGTGTCCGATGGGCGGTCTTTTCATTTTTATTAAACCATTTGCTTTATATGGGAGGTGGGCGTGTCCGATGGGCGGTCTTTTCCATTTTTTGCATGTAAGCTTGTATAGGTGATACATGATCACACACAAAATTTCACCCCGATATATACCACAGTTCACCAGATATGCCATATAAACCTATTGCTTTATATGGGAGGTGGGCGTGTCCGTCATTCGATTTCGCCCATTACATACAAGTAGCTTATTAATTTATAAAAACACTAAATCCAAAATTTCAAGTCAGTATCTCTTACCGTTTCTTCACAAAATCTATTTCCACAGACAGACACACAGACACACAGACAGACATACAGACGGACATAGCTAAATCGATTCAGGAGGTGATGCTGATCAAGAATATATATACTTTTCCATACCTACGACCTCTCCTTTAATGCGTTACAAACGGAAGGACAAAATGAATATACCCTTACCCACAGGGTGTAGGGTATAAAAACGAATGCTCTGAAATGCAGGAAATGGAAGCAGGAGTGCCACAAGGCAGTGTACTAGGACCATTATTATATGTGTTATACACTGCAGACATACCAGTGCCAACAAGAAATGACGATATGATAGCGACTTTTGTAGACGATACTGTAATGCTTTCTTCACATAAAAACATCGACAACGCAACAGCAGCACTACAAGACACACACTAGAATAGTTCAATACCTGGGGTATCCAAATAAATACTGAAAAAACAGTGCAAGTAATTTACACAAACAGAAGACACGAACCAAAACACTTGACAATAAATCACGAAAATATTAAAATTGATACAAAAGCAAAATACCTTGGAATGACTTTAGATTCAAAGCTGACGTAGAAAAGCCATGTAGTACAAAAGCGAAACGAAGTGAAGAGCAGACTCAGACAACTTAATTGGCTCCTAGGACAACAATCGAAGCTATCTTTACAAAATAAAGTTCTAATATACAAAACAATAATAGCGCCAATATGGAAATATGGCATAGAAATATGGGGCACGGCGAGTAAGACGAACATTCAGACAATGCAACGAGTACAATCCAAAATTCTCCGAACAATTACTAACGCTGAATGGTACATACCTAACGAAGATCTACATAGAGACTTACAAGTTGACACAATAGAAGACACTGTAAGAAAACGCAGCACAATTCACATTCACATGTCTCCACGGACACACAAACAACGAGATAAGAAACCTCCCCATGATAGAGATACAACACAAACGGCTGAAGAGACGCACACCAACTGATCTACCAATCCGGAATTTCTCAAGAAATCGGATATATTTGATAAAGGCGCAAGTGGTTTGCATAACTTGAAGATACGGGACGTGGTTGTTGGCAATACTGGAGGGACCCATGACGCCACTATTTTCAAAAACTCTTCAATATTCCGATTGAAGAAGGACCTGTTCTCATCACAGCAGTGGATAGCAGGAGATTCGGCATACCCTTTATCCAGTACAATAATTACGCCATATAGAAGCTACGCACAGCACCTCGATAGCTCAAAAAGAGCATAATTCAATTTGCGACAATTTGTTTGTAGTTTAAAAGAACTCAGAATGTGAATAAGTAATAAAGAAAGTCACAAATTTTGCTGTGTGTGGATTATGGTGTGCTGTATTTTGCACAACATATTAATAAAGAAAAATGACATTGAACAGTTCGGCAATTCAAATTCGGCCTCCGAAGAAGCGCTGATGAGATGATAGAGGACACCGGTCGAAATACACGTTCAGCTGAAATAAAACGTCAAGCTTGTACCACATAATGTTTGAATGAAAAAAGAAAAATAAATTATTAAATAAATATTCCAATTCTTTTATTTGTCCTTTTCATCAAGCTCGTACTTTTTCAAATCGTAGTCCTTTCGTAATCGTTCTTCTTCGAGTTTTATTTTCATCATTTCTAGTTCTTGCTTCTTTTCGGTTTCTGCTTCTTGAATTTTAATCTTCTTCTTCTTTAATTCCAATTTCTCTCTTTCTATATCAAATTTTTTGTCTAAAAATGTATCCCGTCTACTCTCGTGCTTTAGGAACTCCTCATAGTAGAATTGGGTGCGCGTCTTCTTAGTTGCTCTGCGAACCGTCTAGCATCCGTGGACGTTGAGGGAGTTGTAGGCGACGGCGTTGTGTTGACAACTGGGGCACTGTCCAATGAAACACTTTCCAACGGGACACAGTCCAACGCCGGAAAGATGTGAGGTGATGAACGTGTTGGTGTTGAAACGGGAGATAAAGAATTTCCATATTCAGAAATTTCAATGCTGGCTTCCGACGACTGCGACAATTCAGAGTATCCCATGCTTTCCATGGGAAGATACTGCTGATTCTCCTTGTTACTAAAAATTGCACAAAGCTGCTCGTAATGTGGGCACATTTTTCGTATTTTTTCTAAAATTAAAGGAAATTAATTTTGTATAAAAGAATTATCTGGTATTTGTTTACCTTTTACGGTTATGCATTCGTCTTCTTCACAAACGCTAGCGCCTGTGGAATTCCTCCAATCATTGGCCCTTTTCATGCTAGTCTTCAAATTCCTCACTCTATTCTTGATAAGTTCCCATGATCATTTTTTGATAGAAAATTTGTGTGGTTGGCTTCTGCAAATGTTTTTTTTTATCAATTTGTTGTTTCTAATTATTTTATACTAAACCAAAACCACTTACCTCAAAGTATCCATTCTCCAAGATGTAGTTCAAATTGTATTTGTCTCCTACACAGTCCACAGCTTTAAAGGCTGCACACGTTCCTTCTTTTTGTACACTATATCATTAATAATTAATTATTTTAAATATATCTATTTGTTTTTTACTGTTTATTTTTCGTAAATATTAAGGAACACAGAAAAAAGTGAAAAAAAGCAACTAACAATTGTACATAAAAATATTATAAAGTATTATAATACACAATTGCATTAAAAATTTCGAATTTCTGTGAACAAAATTTCCGATAGTACTATTTTTGGGCAGCGAAATTTAGATTCATCTGAGACAAAACAATGCAGTGGCAACATTCCTCAATTCGTCATTCAATTATAATTTCTTGAGTCCGAAAATTGAATACATACATTCATATTCACATAAAACATCATGCATTTTACACATTTTAATTATAAATTTAGAATTAAACTAACATTTTTTTTAATACATTTATGCATGGAAAATCATAAATTATTATATTTCTCAAAAACGGGCAATCTGTTCCAAAATATGCAACACCTCTCCAAATCACTTTACGCCGTCTGATCAGGTGTTCAGACATGTTGAGAGTATGAGACTTACGAGTACGAGCCTACGAGACTGAGTCTGAATACCCCTAATTTGCACGTATTCTACGCTCCTACGAGCCTACGAGACTCAGTCTGAATACCCCTAATATGTTCCAAATGAAATTAAAGCCTCTTAACCACACCGAGTTTATGAAAAAGTTGCATTTTGCCCTTATCCAAAGTCAACTGAATTAGAGAATTGAAATACCAACCTGCCTCTGCCTCTTTCATTATTTGAAGACTGAAACTCATGAAAACTTGTTCCTATTTAGTTTATTATATTAATTTTAAGATGCAGACACTCTTATTGAATTATATATTTTCTAAGTATTTTTTTTTAAATTTTTTTCTATGAGATGTTTCGAAAAAAAAAGCCAATTGAAGTTGTTTTTTAAAAACTCAATTTATAATTATATAAATTATAAACTATAGGGGTATTCAGACTGAGTCTCGTAGGCTCGTTGGAGCGTAGAATACGTGCAAATTGTTTTTGTAAGCTACGATTCTACGAATCTACGATTCCACGCTCGTACGCGAGTTGTACCTCTCGTAGATTGCGTAGAATTAATTTTGTAAATGTTGCCAACCTTTATAGTGAAAAAAAAAGATTAATATTTTTCCACAATTCACACAATTCCATTAAAAATTTCCAATTTCTGTGAAAAAAATTGTCCGTACTTGTACGCGTCGCCGAAACGACAAAGTTCATACAAAATATGTGTAATTATTACGATTTTTGCAAAACAGTCCAAATAAGGTAGTGCTGTTAAAACTTAATTTATTATTATATAATAAAATAAAAATATAATTTTTTGTTTTATTTCGATTAAAAATAACGTAAGTAATTGAAATCTACTAAAATTTATACATTTTCCGTGCGAAAGTCATCTTTTTTATCCATTTAAACAGCAGCGTCGTCTATTCGACGAAGTAAAGGTCACGCAACATAAATATGTGTGAACTTCTAGGGTTAAATACTTAAATGAAATATTATATCAAAAACACAATAAATTTATAATGTAATTTCTTTGAAAAATGTGTGGGAAAACAATTAGCGCTATTTGGCACAATTTATGGTTCGATTTGGTACAATATTATAAAACCAAATTATCATCCCTGGTTCAAACTACAGTTCATCTTCTCTGCCAGTGACAGCGCTGGCTCGTAAAGGGGTCCGTCTGCTAGGTTTCTCGACATACCAGTCCTTAACAGCCAATTATTGATATCAGAGATATTGCACGGATATTCATTGAAACCCCAGGTGGTCTAGGATGGTCTAGGATAGGTTAATTCGTCATACGAGATGGTTTTACATCGACAATTTACAATCAAAGCCGACGATGAGGCAACAGACTTATCTACGGTAAAAGTTAAGTATCGGGTTTGCTACGGTACTTATGTCCGTTGCATAGGAAAAAAGCATTAATTGATTTATGAATTTAGCGAATCAATTTCGAGCCAAACGAAATGTTTCCCCTCCCCTTTCTCATGTCTAGTCACATCATCATTCTGCCTCCGGTAGATATCAATATTTTTAATGGAGACTATTTTTCCTAGCCGTCTTTCCGAGACATGTTCAGCGCGATTTATATTTCGAAAACCCTCCCCGTGATAGTTCACAAATCTCGATAGGTTTAGGATGATAGGTTTTCTCTAGAAGTTGACCGGAAACATTCCAAACGCTTCGAGTGACGGCCTTTGGATAGATTCTTACAGGCTCTTTGACCTAAAAACAAAATTTGACTTAATTATCCTGTATATAGTTGATAGCTATCAACGTGACAAAAAAAGAAAAAAACGAGCATCGCCGATACATGTTAGAAAAAACATAACTTGGCAGCATTACTTTTTCATTGACAATCAAACGTAAAAAAGAGATAAACAAACAAAAAAATAAATAATTAAATAAAAAACAATTCTGTTGTAAATTTATAATAAACCGACAACAAATTTAACTATAATGCAGTCCTTTATTTTTATTTAAATTTACGTTTTATTAAATTAATTATTTATATTTTTTAAAATATATATCAGAACTTATTTTATAAGACATAACAAGCGCCAACTTAGAGGATGGGATGAGTTGGGAAGAGACCCAAAATATTCAATGTACGCAGCAGCTATTAGAGTTGAGTGAACGTGATGGGCCAGGAGTCGAATGACTGGATGATACAGATATCGAAGGAGGTGTAGGCTATGTCAGTTCCTCTAAATATTCAGCATCTTCTAAATTAAGAATATACATTAAAATGAATTCTCTTCATAAATTTGTGCTGTGGACAGTTAATACTATGGGTCTCTTCCCAAATATCTCCTCCATTTCTTTTATGTGTTGGTCAGGGGATTGAGCTTATGCCGTTTTCTTCGAGTTGTATTTTACAGACTTATTCGTCCCTAAGACATCTTTCGCTCTAAGTTGGCACTTGTTGTGTTTGTATTATAAAATAAATCATTTGAAAGCATTTACAATTTACTTATTAAAAATGAGAAACCTACCGTATATCCATGTCTATCAATACATTTTCATACGCATATTTTTGAAGTAAACTTCTATAGGGCGAAATACAATCAAAGCTTTCTTGCTTGTTTCGCTTTGACGTTTAAGTTGAATACACGCAGTCTTATGGTGGCGAATACAATGAAAGATTGCCTCGCATGCTTCGCTTCGCTTTATGCTTCGAGTTCGCAAAATTTCAACTTTTGAGGCCTTGACAGATAGAAAACATTTGATCTTCACTCTTGATCTTCTTCTAGAATCATTACAATCATTTTTCTTTCTGTTTTATTTCTCTCACTTTCTTCTTTTAATATTTTAATGTTAATAATATATAAACAAAATACGCTGATCACGATGGTAAATTCTGTTTTTCTCAAGAATATAGAAATATCATAGATATTGAGGTTAAAAATTGGGTTATTTTGCCAAAAACTCGAATTTGAAAGATAACAAATATTTTAATTTTTAATTTGGCTTTGATTGTATTCAGCCCTTCTGGGCGCGTTGTTTTCAACACAGATTACCAGATATGAAACTAGAAATACCTCTTGTATGTGGTTGTTAAAATGGTTTGATGGTGTGTGTGAAAAACACGAAATAGCGCCAGTGGATTTTTTTAGAACCTATATTTTGCGTCGAAAAGCGCCAGCGGAATTTTTCGGATCCTACATTTTGCGCTTCATTATTCACCAAAATTCACCTCCGCTGTCTAAAATTGTATCTCTTGTACTTCTTGAGAAAGAATGTGAAAAATATTAGTTTTGGAAATCCTCCCTTCCTTATTTATTAGAGTCTTAAGGCAATATACGCAATCTAGGCAATACCCAAAAGCTATAATTAAATTTTCTATCAATTTGGGTTTCCCAAACCAACATAATCACAAATTACATTCCTGTAATAATCCCAAATTTTTGATGTTTGGTAAATATAATTGAGGTGAAAAACAGCTGATTTGTTTCACCAAAAGTTGACTTTTAGCGATGCCACATTTTTACAAATAATTCACCTCAAAATGTTTCGGACTAGAGATTAAATAAAATTTGCACTTACAAATGAGATTATATTTCAATTCACAAAAACAAATACAAATTATTGGCTTTACAACACCCGAAGGGCAATAATTTGTGTTGTGCGTTTGTAATGTTTTACACCAATTAAAAAGATATGTATCTACAGTCTAATGCCGAATCCGAACGTCTGGGGTGAGAGTTTTTTCATTGCAAGTAATACTGGCATTGCTCCCCGAGATGTGAAGGCCGTAATGAAAAATTTATGTTCCCGAAGGGGGAAGTGAACCCGACACTGTCGACTCGTAAGCAATGCATTTAGCCACCGATGATACCTCTACGTGTTTTAAATCATTTTATATCTGAGAATCAGTGACTTGCACACTTTTAGTATGGCAGAGAAAGTGAATAAAATTCCAAATAATGTACTGAAATACCTACATTTATCAACTAAATTTGATGTTTAAGAGGTGAACTCACGTACACAATCTGTGTATTCACCAATCGCATAAAAAAGAGATTTTGACGTTTAGCCTCAAATGTCAGAAGTTTCATATCTGGTAATGTGGTTTTCAAGGTAGTGACACGAAATGAGGAAAGACACTATATATATAAAAATATACAGCGTCATTAGACAATCTCTTTCTCACACATACTCTGAGTATACACACACACACTCTGAGTCAGGGTTGCCGAGCAAGAACTTTTGAGCGAAGTGGTAAAAAAGTGGCAAAAGTGGTAAAAAAAAAGTGTTCTGGAGTGCGGTGAAGTGAAGTGTGGTGAAGTGATGATTTTTAGTCCAAGTCCCCAAAAACTAGTCATTTGATCAAATGTTCAAAAAAAAAAAAAGATTTTCAATACTTAATTTCAGAAATCGTGACAAAATTAGCTATAAATTTCCAAAAAGTCTGCATATAGAAAAGTGAAGTGCGGAGTCCCGTAGTGTTTGGTTCCAAAGTGAAGTGAAACACTTCGATTGTGGTGCATTCGGCAACCCTGCTTTGAGTATAAGGAAACATTTTATGGGACGCTCGCAGTTGTTCATGCTTATGCGTATGATGCTTTTCTCGCATTATACGCTTTGTAAATTTCAAATTAAGCCAATTTTCAATGAACATTATTCATGAATTGTTTTTAGGATTTGTTTGGTAATGAATTATTTAATTCAAAAGAAACATTCGATTTCTTAAATTCATTTTTTAAATAAAATAAATGAAACATCTTTGATTTACATGTGTAAACTCGGGTTCAATCAACGCGAATAAAGTAAAGCGCTGTAGAGTTTCTATGAATGAAGAGGATCACGTGTTCACTTGCATCATTATATGTAAATAAAAATTTTAAATGGATCGAAAAGAAATTGAGTGGAAAGGGACTGCGGGAAGTGACTCAAAAATAACGCAGATTTTCCAATACTTCGTAAAATTCATATTTACTGATTTCTCTTATTAATTATGCTAAAACATCAGCAGAGCGTGGTCGCGATTGCAGAATGCGGCAAAGGGTTTTGCGGAATAGAGTTATTGACCAACAATCAAACACTTCTTCTCAACGTTCATCAACATCAAGAACTAACGAAGATACGAGGAACTCTGAACATTGTGAATGTTTATATTCTGATTTCCATCATCATAAAAAAGCTCACGACGAGTTTATAAAAAAAGTCATCAATAACCAATCTATATTATTTAAATAAGAGAGAACCGCATCTTTTGGTTGTAAGCGCGGGAAAGGGTTAAATAAAATTATATGCAGTTAAATAGCCACCGAAGTTTCACTTCTTTCGCGTGTCTCTGTTGCACGCATATTTTTTTATTCCTGATAGCTTTTGGTCAATTTTCAGCACGACGTTTATACGATTGTTTGGTGAGAACAATTTTCCAGGTCAAGAGACGTTTCACTATCGTCATCCATTTCTATTTTTTTTTCTTTTTATTTTACAATTCTCACAAGAAAATAAGTGAAGTGTGTTTTTTCAGAATTAAGCTTAATAAATTTTTACAGTTAACATGTTTCTATACTTTGATTTCCGACGTGTTACGTCCAAAGCCTCAACGATCATCGACCTACAGTCGATGGCCACCAACCGGAAGCAACCTGATACCAGCCATCCGCCAAAATAATGCTTTTTGTACAAAATATAGGCCAGAAATAATTCGCTGCAAAAATAGCATAAATACATTCCAAAAATGCATCGACAGCAATTTTTGATAGTGGTGCACCAAACTCATGGATACACCAAATATTGTAATAGGAATTTCTCACATTCAAAATTTGAGCATTATTCAAACAAAAATCATTACGATTTTTTATAAACGTCGTACTGATTCTCTTCAACATCGACTTGCGGAATTTACTTCAAACCAAAAATCTAGGGATTTTTGTTTTTCAAATTCATTATAATAGGCGGGTAGAATTTTCTAATGTATCCATTTTTTTTATGATAAAAAAAGAAACGTTCTGCATGAATGTGCCAGCCGCACTATCAGAAGAAATATACATTATTATAGTTGCATTCGGCACAACGAATACAATTATTCATTCCCAGGCCTCGAACGAAGCTGTCTTCCAGCGATATTGCGACAGAAAGCCGTCATCGATCGCAGTAATAGCGATGGCTCCATCTCTCCAAGCAATCTGAAAATAGTCGAACAGGCCCTGTTACTCATTTCGGCGCAGGAGAGAGCCCAGGGATGGACTTAGAGAAGAGCATGTCCATCCTTTACATTCCATTAACCTGTAGGTTGTTTATATAAACATACTAGTACATGCTCGCTGCTTTGCAGAGGATATCAATTTTTATGGATTTTATGGTTTAGAGCAAACAGTTATAACCACTGCTCTTAAGCGAATATGTAGACCATTTTGTAATGCTGCATTCCAATGTTGTTTTCTTGGATCTTGACAAGATTGCGATAACATATTTACACTGCAACTTATATCTGGACGACTGAATACAGCAAGATGCAAAAGTGATCCAATAATTTCTTGGTATTTTGTTTGATTTACTTTCTCCCCTTCTCCGGAAATTGTTGGCTCTTTTTCAAGTTTTAATTTTGATATAATATTTTGCACGTCTTCGCATTTTCCAATCCATATTTAATAACTAAGTTTTTGATGTATCCTGGTTGAGAAATTGATAATAATTTATTATTAAAATTAACTTCTAATCCAACGAAATGTTTTGGTTCTTTCATGTCTCTTATATCGAAACTTTTCTGTAATTCCAAAATAAAGTGTTCGGTTTTTCCTTCATTGTTTGATGCAATAATTAAATTATTAATAATTTAATTTTTATTGAATCTTCTCTTCTAGAGACTAACAATAAGTATTTCAAATCTTAAGACTAATTATTGACTACTCCTCGATTTCTGGGGATTACTGTTAATGTGCGGTCCTCAAAAATTACAGGGGTGGTAGGTCGTTTCTACGTAGGCGGGATGTGCTGCTTGGGTTCGCCAGGGAGTTCGCTAATGGATTAGGATGGTCCTGTAGTTTTTGAAGATATTTGGCTCTGATGTGTGGAACTACATCTGTCACCATAGGAATGTTTAGGTCTCTGTGGATATTTTTGTTTCGGATATACGAAGGAGCTCCGGTTATGGTTCTCAGAATCTTTGATTGTGCTCTCTGTATATGTTCAATGTTAGTTTAAGAAAAAGAAGTTGGAAACCATATGTCCAAATAGGTTTTATGATGCTGTTGTAGAGGAGTACCTTGTTTTCTAGGGTTAGTGGAGTTCTGTGGTTAATAAGCCAGTGGATGGAAGCGGCTCTTAACTTGATATGCGTTCTCTTTGCCTCTATGTGTTTACGCCAGGTTAGACGCCGGTCTAGGTGGATCCCAAGGTATGTGACCTCTGATCCTTGCGGAATGGGGATGCTGTTTAAGGTTGCAGTAGGACACGTGTTTACTCTTAGTGTGAATGTGACATGCTTACTCTTCTGCCCATTTACTTTTATGCGCCAATTCGACAACCATTTTTCAACGGATTTTAAGTGGTATTCTAGATCTATTGATGCTTTAATAGGACATTTGTTGGTACTGAGTATTGCGGTGTCATCAGCAAAAGTAGAGGTAACAATCTTGCTATTCGTTGGCAGGTCTGACGTAAATAGGATGTACAGGATTGGACCAAGTACGCTTCCCTGCGGGACGCCCGCCTTTATTTCGTAGTCTTTCGTAATGCATTCTTTGTATTTGACGCGGAAGATTCTATCAGTAAGATAAGATTTCAAGACCTGGTGGTAGTTTCCTGGGAGTAAAAGCATAATTTTGTACAGCAAACCCTCGTGCCAGACTCGGTCGAATGCCTGAGCAACATCGAGAAATATGGCGGAGCAGTATTTGCGGTTCTCGAATGCATTCCTTATCACATCGGTGATGCGGTTTACTTGCTCTATTGTTCCATGTTTTTCACGGAAGCCAAATTGGTGATGAGGAATTATGTTTTTTTCTCGAAGATAGGGATTAACTTTTATTAGAAGCAATTTTTCGAAGAGTTTGGAGAGGCACGGAAGCAAACTGATAGGTCTGTAGGAGGACGGTAACGTCTTGTCCTTGCCTGGTTTTGGAATCATTATTATTAAGGATTTTTTCCAAGGCGTGGGAAATTGGCCCACGCGAAATATAGCATTGAATAAGCTAGTAATAAAAGCGATTGCAGTATTAGGAAGTTAAATAAGCATTTTAGGCGTTATGTGATCATAGCCTGGAGCCTTTTTGGGGTTAAGCTGTGTTTGTATAAGCGTTTAATTTCGTTATCGGTGCTAATAATAGGAGCCATAACTTCATGATGGGTCCTATTGTGGGAAGGGATTTGAAAACCATTAGTAGGTGGATTTGGTTGGAAAACTGTGCTCAAGTGACGAGCGAAAACATTTGCCTTTTCTACTTTGCTGCGTGCCCAGTTGCCTAGATGATCTCTAATTGGAGACTCACCTTCTACTGGTGCCTTTATTCCTTTATTGGCCTCCCAGAGAGAGAACTTGCTAGAACATGTGGGAGTTAGTTTACTTATGTAGTTGTGTTGCTCGATTTTTTGGTGGAGCTTTAGAACTTCCTTTAATTTTCTAACTGCATCGGTGAGTCTTTGTTTGGAAGCAGGAGATCTGAAAGCCTGCCATTCACGTCTGAGACGGCGTTTGTTTAAAACTAGATTTTCAATGTGGCTGTTGGATATAATTCTCGCTTTGTTTGTAGTTTTACTATTCCTAGCAGTAGATAATTCTGATGCAGAGGTGACCATTTCGTTGAATATTTGGACAAATTCTTCTACGTCCTCTTCTCTCTCCAACTCGGGATTAGTATGGATGTGACTGCTTATATATTTTTTATACTTTAGCCAATCAGTTCGAGGTGAGGTTAGTCTGTAAGGATAATCAATTTGTTTCGGCTGTTCAAACACACAGAAGGTTACAGGGGAGTGATCGGAGGATAGGCCTTGGCATGTTTCAGTAGAAATCATGTTACTATCAATTTGCTTGGTAATGGCAAAGTCGATTAAGTCAGGAGTTTTTCTGGGATCTGCGAGATCCCGTATGCGTATGCTTGGCATTATATTCTCCAGCAGCCAAAAACCTGTCTCCTAGAGTATTGAAGAAGTCCTGGAATTGCTTTTCAGGAATTGAAAAACGCGGCGGACAGTACACTGCGGATAGTGTCAAGTTTTTATTGTTACATAGCAAGCATAAGGATGTAGCTTGTAGATAATTCTTTGATGGAGTTCGTGTATATGTTGGTTGATACCGTTTGCATTCCAGAGGCAAATTTTGATGAAACTCATTTTTTGCTCAGTAGAACTTGGAGTACCTAGTTTTGTGTTTTAACTAGGTTTTGGATCATGTTTTGCATTGTAGACATAAATTGTGTCATACATGTTAGCATGTTAGTGTCATGTGTTAGCGCTAGAATCATAGTTTCGAGGCCTCCCTCTTTTTGGGGATTATGTGGGATTTGATCGGCCTGAGCTGATCCTGATTTTACTGCACTTGCGTAAGACAAGTTTGGAGTTGTTGGGTTAAATGCACTTGGAGGCATAGCTTTAGTAATTAATTGAATTGTGTTGTTTGATTTGCTTTGGGCAAGTACTTTACGTTGCCCTAGTCTCACTTTTAGGGCCCTATATACTGGACAACCTCGGTAGTTCGCAGTGTGTTTGCCCCCGCAGTTATTGCATTTTTTTGCAGAAGTATCTTCCCGGTTAGAGGTACACAGAGAGGAGTGGTGAAGATCACCACAAGCTACACAGACTGTTCGTAATGTGCAGTAGGATTTGGTATGCCCATATTCTTGACAATTGGTGCATTGCACCAGTCCGTTGCGTTTATGAGGCTCCTCTACCGATATCCGTCGGTGGATTAAATATTGTAGCCCATAGATTGGATGTGTTTCCTTTTTTTTTAAGTTTAAGGTGATCTGAGAAAAGTTCGACTTTGAACATAGGTTGTGGGAGTTTATTATAGTTTTTTATGTTGATGACTGTTTTTACGCCTAAACCCTTTTCTCTTAGCGGCTCGACTATTTCCTCAGTATCGACATCGGTTTCTATGCCTTTAAGCACAACTACTAAACCCTTACTACTCTTTAATTGGTATGTGTAGTAGTGTTTGTTTTGCTCGTTGAGAAATTTAGCTACAACTCAATAGTTAGACTCGGAGTAAATCTGGATTTTCGTTTCATGAATATTTCCTTTAGTTATTGGGACTATATGGAAAGTATTGAGACCTATTAGGTTGGTGAGTTGCTTAACCAGGTCATTTGAACTGCGTTCGCGTAAGTAAATTGGTGGCGGCTTAGTGTTTTTTGTACTTGGAGCGCTAGAAGAATCATTATTTTGAGATTGGGACTCAACCAAATCGCTTAATGGAGAAAAACGATTATAACGCAAAGGATTATTATTTTGGATGTTGAGTTTTTTGGCATTATTACCATTAGGACCCTTTTCAGGGCTAAGCTTACGTTTTACCTGTATGTATCGGTCCATCCCAGTTTGAACAGTGTCTTTATATTTACCCTTTTCCATCGTGACTGAATTCACTGCGGGAGTAGTGATTCAATAATTTTCCTACGGGGTTATTTGTTGCAGTGTAGCTGTTGTTAGGGGGAGGGGAGATGCATTGCGCACTCCACTTAGCGCTTGCTGGCGAAGCAACGTGTGAGGCAGAGAGCGTACGTTCTGGTGCTCCAGTGGGAGCGCGCTCTTTATGTAAGCCTTTATTGTTGGACGTGAGTGCAGTCGCTGGTGCTGCGGGAGAGGCAGTTGGCGTACTTTCGCCACTTGCTTTGGCCGTTTCGCGGCGAACTAATTGAGCGGGAGAGACTGCCGTTGCATGCGTACCAGTTGCACCGCTCTCCGCAGTTGCAAGAGATGAGCTTGCTAATGCACCAGTAGCATCTGAGCGAGATGCCACAATTTTTTCGCTTGCCGCGTTTTGCAGAGCACGGGTGATTTTTTTGGGAGAGTGTCCGACACTCATGTTCCTCTTTTTTGTTTATTTTTTATTTTGTTTTTATATTTAGTCGAAGCGGAGGCAACGAATATGTCGTTTGTTCGAAATAATATTAAGTTTTTCACTTGAGCGTCTCTTTCGCTTTGTTTTATTTGAAACTTAAGGTTCGCGGTATTATTAAATATTGTGAGGAGCGAGAGCAAAAACACGTCCACATTGAACTCGATCACTATCATATATGATAGTTATGATATAATGCCACAATTAGTGTATCCTTCTCATTTTGAAGTGAATATATACATTGGTCATATTTGGAATTTTTTAAACCAAAACTCTTAAAAACTGAATCTATTTTCTTAAACCATTGCCTTCCAGCTTGTTTTAAACCATATATTGCTTTATTTAATTTACAGACCTTTGTCGCCTCCTTAATAAAGCCTTCTGGTTGATCCATTCAAATAATTTCCTCTAAATCTCCATTGAGGAATGCCGTTGACACGTCTAGCTGTCTTAAATGTAAGAATTTTTCTACTGCTAGAGCATATGTAAGGCGTAGAGAACTTTGTCTTATGAATATCCTTTGGCAACTAATCTAGCTTTTCGCTTTTCAACGACTCCATCAGGTCGGTATTTAGTTTTGAGAACCCACTTGAATCAAACTGTCGATCTTCCTTCAGGTAAATTTGCTAATTCCCACGTTTTAATAGAATTTTTCGGTGTACCTAAGTTTGTCTGATCTGTCCTAATTTCTTCATGAACTTCTATATGGACCGAAGTGTCGGAATTTTCCTCCATATTGGCAGAAGTTTCGAGATAAATTTCTTCTTCCGATTCAATATATTCTACCTGATCTTCTACTCTTGCTTCTTTTTCAATTTCTTCTTCCATTTCAACACTCTTTTTAATTTCAAATTCATAGAACCCATTCAGTTCATCATTTATTTCTTTACTATCTATGAAGAAATTTTCCTAAATAAACTTAACATCTCTGCTCTTGACTATGCTCCTGGTTCCTCTTTTCGATAAACGGTACGCCTTAGATTCTTCTGAATAACGGATAAGTACATATTCATTACTTCTTGCATCCCATTTAGACTTTCCTGGCTTTTTGTCTAAGACAAATGATTTACTTCCAACTTGTCGCAAGTGTTTTATTACAGGAACTTTTCCTCCCCACATTTCTTCTGGAGTTTTAAGCATATTTAAATTAGTCGGACAACGATTTCTAATATATGCTGCAGTATTTATCAGTTCCGCCCAAAGAAACTCCGGTAACTTTGATTCAATCATTGTGCATCTAGCCATCTCTACTAGTCTCCTATTCATTCTTTCAGCTACTCCATTTTGCTGAGGAGTATATTCTACAGTAAGCTGATGCTTTATGCCATTGGATTTAAGAAAATTGGACAATTTGTGGCTTACAAGGTCTGCTGCATTATCAGATCGAATCATTTTAATTTTCCTGCCTGTTTCTAATTCTACTTCTATCTTAAATTTCATAAAAACTTGTAGATACTCGCTTTTCTTGTGCAAAAATCGAACAAATACTTTTCTTGTGAAATCATCAATAATGTTGCAAAGTACAAATTTTTACTAAGTGATTCTACTCTCATTGGACAGCAAAGGACAGTATGAACTAAATCCAATATTTGAGAAGAAGATTTCTCTTTCTTTTGGGGAAATGGTTGTTTCGCAATCTAAATGCTGGTTCTTAAATTTTGGCAACCCTATCACCATGTTTTCTGATTTCAATTTACGTAAATGTGCTGAGTTTTAATGGCTATAAACAAACCATTTTCTTTGAAAGATTCAAGTAAAACTTCACCATTTCTTGAAATTGAAGCTTTATCATTAACCATAACTACTTGGCAATTGTTATCCGTTGCCTTTACAGTAGAAATGAGATTGCATTTCAAATCGGGAACAAAAAGTGTTTTGAAGAGATGAATTTTCTTATTTTGCTTGTTTACCATAACATCAATCTCAACTGTCCCAATTCCTCGCACATCTAACTCTTTCTCGTCTGCTAGACGAACCTTTCTAGTGTATCTACAATCTATTGATACAAAATGTGATTTCGAGCAACTCATGTGGGCAACACACCATGCATTTAATTTTTCTTGTGAATTTTTTATTCGTGTGCTTAAATTGCAATTTTCTGCATTTACTATAAATCCTGATGATTTTTCTACACAATTTGTTTGCTCCTTTCTTCTATTGTATTTACAATCTTTGGCAATGTGGCCTTTCTTGCCGAATTTATAATATTCAAATGGAAAATTTCTGTTCGACATACCTGGCTGATATCGGTTACCTTGCGTTTTGATTTCTTGAAGAATTTATTAACCTTTAATGCGTTGTCTTTATCTTCACATTTGTTTCCAGATTTGTCTCCAATTTCTAGAAGTCTTGAGCGCAAAATCTTGAGTGTTGGAAATTCTGTAGCTGTGTCAAATGCAGCTTTCACTTCTTTATATCTACTTGGTAATCCATCTAGTAAAACAACTGTTAATAAATCTTCGTCCAATTCTATATCCATTTCAGATAAGCAAGAAACACATATATCAAATTCAATTAAGTGCTGAGAAATGGACTGTCATTCGTCCATTTTCAGACTTAACAACTTACGGTACAATTCCGCTTTACGTCGTGTTGACTTCCGGACATAAGTATCTTGCAGATATGACCATACCTCTTTCGATGTCTTGAAATTCTTGACCATTCTTACAATACTTGCATCTAAAGCGATAATTAGAGAATTGCTTCCATCTGAGGCTTCCATGTTGAATAGTTGGTTGCAATAAGCAATGGAATTCGTCCTGTGACTGCTGCCATCTTCCTTGTTGGCGTTCTTGTCTTCTTTACGTTTGAAAGTGGAATTTCTTTTCTTACGTAACAAATTTTCTTCTTTATCCTTTTCTAGTTAGGGTCTGGGCCCATAACCTATTGCAGAATATATTTGAAATAATCACACGACACCTTTTTATAAAGGAACTATTCGATGTTTATTATACAAGATTCGATAACGGAGTGAATAAAATATTTTCTGAACTTGAAAACATAATTCAATAAAATCTATGAACAATTATAAATGAAATATGAACAAGTACAAGTACATATAATGTTGATATCCAATAAAAGCTATGGCTTGTCTCAACTTGTCTGTAAAAAGTAAAAAAAATCGAACTATTTTTGAAAAAAATTATAAAAAATCAGTTGAATTAAAAAAAATAATAGGGTATGGTAATACGTTTGATAAAACTATTTATAATAGGTTACACATCTCATGATTTTTTGTTTATTTCTCAATACCCTACATTATGTTTTTTTAATTCAATTTAATTTTTTGTGGCAGTTGACGCATCTATTTTTTTAAGTCCACTGTATTTTCTTGTGCTCAGACAGATCGCTACTAATCAATTATCTAATGTTTTTAATTTGAAGATGTTTCAGGGGTTGGCCTATCATTTTTTGTGGTTCACCATTTCCGCGTCTCCGCAAAATTTCAAGACTTCGATGGAAAAGGATCCACACCT
The DNA here is from genome assembly GCA_017309665.1 of Coelopa frigida. Lineage (NCBI taxonomy): Eukaryota > Metazoa > Arthropoda > Insecta > Diptera > Coelopidae > Coelopa > Coelopa frigida. The sequence continues at coordinate 24,609,074 of CM029565.1, read as the reverse complement.
TGTGTGCGGGGGGAGATCACACCGAGATATTTTTGCGTTATGATATGTACGTATACGGCTATCAATCTGCACACTTGGTTTTTGATATCAGAAGGGGGGTCGTAAACTGCATTTATGCCGCGTGAAAAATGGCTGTACCATTATTGATTATAGTTCGCTATTTTCCAATTATCCGCCATTAAGATCCACATACAAAATTTCAAAAAAAATAAATTTGAACGAATTCGGTGCAATTCTATGCAAATTTGAATTATTGGTGGGCGTGGCAGTGAGCGGGTACGCCCTATTTTTTTGGTCCACGTTCGTCTATTCGCCATTGAGACCTACATACCAAACCGAAACCACGTTAATTTTGTTCCAAAATGGGCGTGGCAGTGGGCGAATACTGACTATATTTAGCCTATATATCCTTCCACAGTCCATATAACCTAAGTTCCAAATTTCTTCATGTTCAATTGCATCTGTTGAACCGTTTAGTCGTTTAGTAGTTTGTTTATATCAAATGCAAAATGTCAATAATTAAACCAAAAGAAAGTATGGAAAAACAGGTAAATTTCCCACTGCGTACGTAGACTTTTGTCCAGTACAAAATGTGTACCATAGATAAAAAAATATTGACAGTTGGGTCAAAATCGTAATCGCACATACAGGATCCGTGTGTCCACCTCATAAACTTCAAATTATTAGAACTACCAGATGTTTCGACCACAGATTTGGTACACATCGTGGTGAATTCATTTCAAATATTATAATATTACATGGACAATAATAACAATATTGTTTAGGCCAACCCCATTCTTTTTATAATTAGTAGTGTGTAGAAATAAATAATTTAGTACTAAATCTTGTACTTCGAATTCGCTCCTAATGACTCCGAAAGACCGAAGGCAAACGTGATGGCCGCCGCCGAGGTCTCTTCGGGTCATTAGGAAGCCAGCCCCCGAATAAGTAAGTTCTCTCAAGCGTCCAATAAATACCAGAATTCTGCCAAAAAAAACTATTGTTTTTATTTAGGAAGCAAATTCAGGAATACCCCACAACTTCAGCTCCAACTCCAACTCGCCGAGAAGACTATTCGCTGCAAGCAGAGAACGAGACACCATTCCACAACAAACCAACTCCAATCCCCGAAGACTTAACCCAAGTGCCTACCAGCGTACACATTGGTCCTTCGAGCCGGATTAGACATCAGTTCCAGAATAATCAAAAGGTGCGTGGAATTTTCTTTATTATTCAGAAAAAGTGCATTGTGTTAAAACAAAAAAAAAATAAATCCAAAGAAAATCCGAAGTGAAATAGAAGATCAGAGCGCGCGGCAGATCAATCCCCCCGCTCTCCCGCTCATCCACACTTATCCGAGACCGATTACGCAGTCTAATCGGCATCCAGAACGCGAGAGAACTGCATAGGCACTTCTCCCGTTCGACAAAGAAGCATTACAACAACAACACTAGAAACAGCAGAAACAAACAAACCAACGAAAGCAGAGACAACTGTAAGAGAACCAGTAAACAAATTAAAATAAAAACTTAAGGTTTGATTTTCAAAACACAAAATAAACTTTTATTTTCTAATTATTTATTGTCAATTGGCGTTGCCACCTCGACTGTTTCAGTGTAACGATTAAAATCGAGCTTTTCGTTCATTTTTCGAATTTTTTCGTGTTGTTGTTTAACCGAGTGGTTGTTAGGAAATCGAAAGAGTTTGAATTTGTAATCCACTACGCGGTTACAAGTTTGTTACCGGCATTTTTGCGTTTCGATTGTTAATACACCTCGAAGTTAACTCGATTACTCAATTCCATAGTAAATTCGGTTTCACTCAAATTAACAAAAAAAAAATCAAAATGTCGGCTTTGATTACGTTTATTCAAATCGCGGACCGCCTAATTGAATTCGAATCGGAATTCAGTGAGGCTCTTCCTTCTGAACACTTGACATTCTCGCTCGAGATTCAAAAGGAAGAGTTGAAGTCAATTTGGGAATTCGTCAAGTCCGCATACCAAGATTGCCTTCAGCTAGTCCCTTCATCGAGCAGCGAGAAATCTGAAATCGATTTACCAAGTCTCAAAGTCCGATATCGTTTTTGCTACGATACATATGTCCGATGTGCTGCTAAAATGGGTGAATTTGTGCACGAACTTAGTAAACCAAAGAGTTCTGCAACGATTGTTGACATTGCTTCACATCCCCAAAGTCACAACATAACATTACCACCAGTAGACACAGAGATATTCTATGGCGATTATACATCGTGGCCAACTTTTCGCGATATGTTCACTGCAATTTACGTGACATATACGCGTTTAACATCGGTGAAGAAATTATACCATCTCAACCAAAAAACTCGTGGCGAAGCAAAAGAAATCGTGAAGAAAATTCCTCATACTCATGATGGTTTCGCCACTGCGTGGAAGAACTTATCCGATCCTTATGAGAATAAACGGATTCTCGTAAATAGTCAGTTGAAGGTACTCTTCAACTTGCAAGTGGTTTACGTGGAGTCTGGTAACGCGATCAAAAAACTCCAAAGGGAAATAAGCAACGCCATCTCAGCATTGCAGTTGTATGATATCGACATCAGCAACTGGGATGCAGTTTTTGTTTTCTTATGTTCCACTAGATTGCCGGAAACCACATTGTCACTTTGGAAACAAAGCATTGTTCAAAAATCTGAGATCCCGCGGTGGGCGGATTTAGATAATTTCTTCCAATTCCAAACCCTAGAAACCGTACCCGATATACGAAGTTCAGTTCCTACTAAAGTTGTTGCAAAACCCATCAATAAATTCGCCAGAAACGCGAGAGTTCAAAACGGTTTTCCAATCATTTAGCAAACGTAAACGCTTTTGCCTACAAGCTTTGCTCGCAATCATATGGGATGAAAAACTGCCCCAAGTTCCTCAGTATGGGAACAAAAGAAAGATTTACGACAGTGAGAAAATTAAATTTATGTTTGAACTGTCTATCTAGTACCCATGCCATTAAAGACTGTAGGAGTCCTTTTAATTGTATAACATGTCAAAAGAGACATCACTTTGCTCCATCGGGAGATTATTAATGACCCAAGTCCATCCGCTGTGTCTGCAAATGCGCCACCGACCACAACCCCTCTCTAAATACCCATGCGTACACTCTCCATATTCGTGAACCGACACATTCCACTCAAGTCCAAGAGGAAATTCCGACTCATAACTATTAGGTTTCACGTAACACCAGAGTTTTATTGGGAACTGCTATGGTGACAATTCGTCATCACGATAGTCAGTTCGAAGTTAGAGCTCTGATCGATCCTGGTTCGGAAGGAACCTTCATTTCCGAGAGGGTTCAAAAACTTTTAAGAGTCCCAGTCAAGAAAATCAATGCGCAAGTGTCTGGTCTTAGTGACACCATATCAGCTCGTGTTAGTAAGATGTGCGAGATAGACATTGGTTCAACGTTGAATCAAAACATTCGGGTCAAAGCAAAGGCTTTGATTTTGACACGGGTAACCGAAAATCTCGCAGAGCAGACGATTAGTGGTTCAGTCCTCAACAACTACCCGACATTCAATTGGCCGACTCCGATTTCCATTAAAGTGGACGAGTCGATATACTAATCGGTGGATATTTATACCCAAAAATAATCCTCGACGGAACTCGACATAACGTCATCCAGTCTCTATTATCGCAAGAGACAATATTCGGTTGGATCCTCACGGGTCCAATTCCATGCAACCAAGGTACCAAACCGTCGACCCTAATTTCTTGCTTGGCTGAAATCAGCAAATTTCTAAATTTTGGGAGTTGGAAGAAATTTCAAAGCAAAACATTCCTCACTCGAGATGAGTTATATTGCGAAGAGCAATACACCCGTACAACGAAAAGTCTTAGCGATGGTCGTTTTGTTGTCTCCCTTCCCTTTCGGCGAGAATTTCCGCAAGATATTTCTCTTGGACAATCACGTTTCGGAGCCAGTAAGCAGTTCATTCGAACTGAAGTCATGCTTCGCGATTCTTCAAATATGTTTTCAACGGCGATATTGAAAAAATGTATCGTCAAATCGAAGTGGATGAAAACCATACGCCGTATCAACGCATCTTATTTCGCGAATCGGCAGATAAAGAGTTCTGGATTACGAACTCAATACTGTCACTTTTAAGCTTAATTGTGCGCCATATCTCGCTATTCGCACACTTCATCAACTAGCTGATGAAGTTCAAAATCAGTACCCACTAGCGACTTTCGCCATTAAAAATTTGATGTACGTAGATGACGCATTATCAGGGGCCCACGATGTTCCGTCTGCGATACGAATTCGTAACGAACTCGAAACTGTTTTGAGTTCGGCTGGATTTTCTCTACGCAAGTGGACATCCAATTCCAAGAAAATATTGAAATATATTCCCAAAAAACACCTTCTGTGTGAAGATTTCTTGGACTTTGCAGATTCCAGTTTCGCAAAAACTCTTGGAGTGCGATGAAATGCCCAAGCCAATGTAGTTGTTGTTGTTCCATTTAGCTGTTAAATGGTTTATAACGAAGTTTGGCGCAGGGATGAGTTCAATAAAAATGATGGAAAAAGGTATTTTTCATTAAACAGACTAATAAATTTGGCATTTCAAAATCAAAATAAGAAATTTTGAGGTTTGTTTACATCTTCCAAGTGATGGCGGCCTAACCAATTTTCCATGTATGGTTGTGAGGTGACCGCTTTGGAGTTGCGGAATAAAATTCACAACCTCACAACGTTGTTGTCGTGAAAGACGTGAAAGACATTCCCAAAGAACACCTTCTGTGTAAAGATTTCTTAGACTTTGCAGATTCCAGTTTCGCGAAAACTCTTGGAGTGCGATGGAATACCCAAGCCAATGTAGTTGTTGTTATTACATTTAGCTATTAAATGGTTTATAACGAAGTTTGACGCAGGGATGAGTTCAATATAATTGATGGAAAAAGGTATTTTTCATTAAACAGACTAATAAATCTGGCATTTCAAAATCAAAATAAGAAATTTTGAGGTTTGTTTACATCTTCCAAGTGATGGCGGCCTAACCAATTTTCAATGTATGGTTGTGAGGTGACCGCTTTGGAGTTGCGGAATAAAATTCACAACCTCACAACCAAATACAAGTAAGTGTTATTATAATAGTAATATAATAATAATATAAATGCATATTCAGAAACGGAGGAAAATTGGGCCATCTGGTGGAGGACGATCCGATTGGTACAGTGCGCCCAAGTAATTTATTACGTTTATGTTTTATAAATTAATGTATTTTTAATTTTTATCTACAGCTCCTCCACAAGCTCCAACATGCAGCACGTTTCGTCTTCTCCTCCTCCTCATCGTTTCATCGCGATACCATGGATTCGGCCGCGTTGGATGCATCGCCATCTTCATACCCGGCTATAAAATATGAATAATTAAATATGCAACAATGTTGAGAAACATGAATAAAAGCTTTTTTATTTCGGACATTTGCTAAATTTCAGCGATTTCAGAAAATAAATTGAATATGCAAACAACTGTTCATATGTAAACAAAGTGCTGTCAGATTTAAATTCATTTTATCAGTGTGAACGAACCTATTAAATGAAATGTTCCTTTTTCATTAAACTGCGAAATGAGTTCAGTGTGAACGCCTTATAAACCAACAATAAAACATTGGAATATTCGGACATTCTACGTACGCTAGGCAAACGCTTCATTGCTGGAGGAGACTTTAAAGCAAAAAACTCAACTTGGGGCTCAAGATTGACAAATAAAAAAGGAAAACATTTACTAGACTCAATAAGAGTAAACAAATGTACTTTCATGAGTACAGGAGATCCAACCTACTGGCCAACCTACATGGCAAAACGACCAGACTTAATTGATTTCTTCATAATAAAAAATATAAGACAATATCACCTAACAATTAAATCAGATTTTGAATTTTCATCTGACCACTCGCCAATTACCCTCATATATCGAAATACTCTGACACCCACATCTATAAACAGGAAAATCTATAATAATAAAACTAACTGGGACTCATTTCGTGAAATACTACATCGTTAGTTATATTGACAGTGCGGTTGCATACCTAAATGACAACCTCGTCCTCGCTGTTGAAAGATCGACACCGCCAATCAAGACCACCACTAATACATATCATATATCACAACACATAAAAGATAAAATTAAAACTAAAAGAAGACTAAGAAAGCTATGGCAAACTATCAGACTACCAGAGGACAAAACAAGATTAAACCAGGCTACGAAATAGCTAAAATAATATTTAAAACAAGATAAGGAAGAAAAACTTGAAAAACATATAATATCCTTGACTGCAACAAGAACCCCGAACTACTCGCTATGGAAAGCAACAAAACAAATAAACAATGCAATGCTACACTAAAAACCGATGACAACAAATGGGCCCGAACTCATGTGGAGAAAGCAATAGTACTCTCCGAATATTTTAAGAAAACATTCACTAACCAAAAAGGTAATACACATATTGAAATAACGGACGTCTCCAGAGTACCTAACGCCACAATAAAAAGAGTGACAATAAACGAAATTAAAAATAACATAAAATCAGACATTGACATAAAGAAATCACCGGTTTATGACCAAATCACAGGAAAAATATTAAAAGAACTACCAGACAATGCTCTCGCATATATTAGAAATATATATAACGCTGTGATCGTCACGAAGCACTACCCTTCAGTATGGAAAGTAGCAGAAATAATACCAATACCAAAGCCGCTCAAGGACCCTACAAAAGCTAGCTCATACAGACCGATAAGCCTCTTTCCAATTCTTTTCAAGCTCTTTGAAAAAATTCTCTTTGACCGACTTGAACCTATCTTGACGCAAAGAAATCTAATACCCAGTCACCAGTTTGGCTTTAGACGACGACACTCCACTATCCAACAAGTAAATCGAGTAATAAATAAGATTAATACTGTATATCTTGACGTTGCAAAAGCCTTCGACAGCGTATGGCACAAAGGACTCTTACACAAACTAAAACAGCAAATACCACTTGACTACTATCTCCTCCTTAAAAGCTATATAAACGGCAGATATTTCTATGTTAAATATAAAAACGAATGCTCTGAAACGCAGGAAATGGAAGCAGGAGTGCCACAAGGCAGTGTACTAGGACCATTATTATATGTGTTATACACTGCAGACATACCAGTGCCAACAAGAAATGACGATATGATAGCGACTTTTGCAGACGATACTGTAATGCTTTCTTCACATAAAAACATCGACAACGCAACAGCAGCACTACAAGACACACACTAGAATAGTTCAATACCTGGGGTATCCAAATAAATACTGAAAAAACAGTGCAAGTAATTTACACAAACAGAAGACACGAACCAATACACGTGACAATAAATCACGAAAATATTAAAATTGATACAAAAGCAAAATACCTTGGAATGACTTTAGATTCAAAGCTGACGTGGAAAAGCCATATAGTACAAAAGCGAAACGAAGTGAAGAGCAGACTCAGACAACTTAATTGGCTCCTAGGACAACAATCGAAGCTATCTCTACAAAATAAAGTTCTAATATACAAAACAATAATAGCGCCAATATGGAAATATGGCATAGAAATATGGGGCACGGCGAGTAAGACGAACATTCAGACAATGCAACGAGTACAATCCAAAATTCTCCGAACAAGTTGACACAATAGAAGACACTGTAAGAAAACGCAGCACAATTCACATGCAGAGTCTCCACGGACATACAAACAACGAGATAAGAAACCTCCCCATGATAGAGATACAACACAAACGGCTGAAGAGACGCACACCAACTGATCTACCAACCCGGAACTTCTAAATAAATTTTAAAACATTCAAACATCCACAAAATTTTTAAATAATATGTAATATAAATATTGATTTCAATTACTAAATACTAGAGGTCTCGATTTTTTTTTTTATTTTAAAAAATCACATTTTTTCTGAAAACATTTTTTAAATCAGGTAGCTTTCCAATAATAATGTAAAATCAATGAAACAAAAAAGTAATTTTATTAATTAAAGTGGACTTTATGTTGATGCAAAAATATCAACATATTACATTCGGTATTTTCGGCATTTTTCGGTAATAGCAGATCTCTTTGCCGTAATAACGAAATGAAAAAAAAGAAAAACAATTTTAATCATTGGATAGAAAAATTATTAAAATTTATTTTTTCAAATCAAAAATAAAATTGTTATTTTTTTAAATAATATTTTTTTAAGTGTATTTATCAGGTGCATATTGTGAAATTAATCCTTTCGCAATCATTTACGCGCTATTTATATGCGCGCATCAATCTATGTAGCTAACTACGCAGATTCATATTTTCATATGCACGCATTTCACGCGTTGCGAAGAGTCATCAAAACACACATCAAACTCATACAAAACAAAGAACCAACAGCTACAAGCGCACGCAGTCAAACAACAAAAACAAAACGAATAGACAAAAAACAAAACAACACAAATGGTCATAAAACCAAAAGCGACGCACAACGCTCAAAAACCATTCCCTCTCTCTTCTCTACCTGCTTCGTGTTTGTCCACGAAGACTCGACGGTTCGTATCGGCTCGACGACCCGAATCGGCTCGACGGCTCGAATAATCGGCCCGGGCCGATTTCGGCCGCCCGGGCCGATTGCGGCCGCCCGGGCCGATTACGCATGTGCGGTTAAGGCCCGGGCGCCCGGGCTGTAAATACCCGGGCGCCCGGGCCAACGAGCATGTGCGGGCAGAAATCGAGACCTCTACTAAATACTTGCACTCTGTACAAATAATTACTTAATGTCAATAGATAGGTGTAATAAACACAGGAATAAAAATAAAATAATAAACCAATTAAACAATGATTTCATTATGTTACAATACATTGTCTTTCGAATGAAAGGAATTTTTTTTAAATATAGTTGGATCAACTTTTGAATAAAATGAGAAAATTTGTGTGCGAAATTCACACATTTTAATTATAATTTTAGAATTATACTAATAATAATTTTTTTAAATACATTTATGCATGAAAATTCACAAATTACCACAATATTTCTTTAAAACACGCAATCTGGTCAAAAATATGCAACACCTCTTTAAATCAGTTTACATCGTCCTATCATGTGTTCAGACATGTCGAGAGTACGCGACTTATGCGTACGCGCCTACGAGAATACCCCTAATATCATTGTTATCTTGATTTTTTACAACTTACGCAAAAGACATATTTTTAAAGTTATTGTTGATATTTTATTACCATTAGTATCTGTGTTAATATATTCTTGTTGAACAGACGAGAATTGAGTATTATGACGATTTTCAAATTTTTGAAGTGAAACTTCTATGGACGCGTTGTTTTCAAGGTCGCGACACGAAATGAGCAGAGACACTATATATACAAAAAATTGAGTATTATGACGATTTTCAAATTTTTGAAGTGAAACTTCTATGGACGCGTTGTTTTCAAGGTCGCGACACGAAATGAGCAGAGACACTATATATACAAAACATTACTGCGACATTAGACTATCTCTTTCTCATACATACTCTGAGTATACGCACACACACTCTGAGTCATGGTTGCCGCGCCAGAACTTTTGAGCGAAGTTCAAACGTGGAAAAAGTGAAGTGTTCTGGAGTGTGGTGAAGTGTTTTAAAGATTTTTAGTCCAAGTCCCCAAAAACTAGTCATTTGGTGATGACCAATGGCCAATACTTAATTTCAGAAATCGCGACAAAATTAGTTATCAATTTCCAAAAAATCTGCGTATAGCAAATTGAAGTGTTTTCCGAAAAAGTGGAGTGTCGTAGTGTTTGGATCCAAAGAGAAGTGAAACACTTCAATTGTAGTGCATTCGGCAACCCTGCTCTGAGTATAAGGAAACATTTTATGGGACGCTCACAGTTGTTCATGATAATGCGTATGATGCTTTTTTCGCATTAACCGCTTTGTAAATTTCAAATTAAGCCAATTATCAATGAATATTATTCATTAATTATTTTTAGGATTTCTTTGGTAATGAATTATTTTTTTCAAGAGAAACCTTAGATTTCTTAAATTCATTTTTTAAAAAATAAAAGAAACATATTTAATTTACATGTGTAAATTCTGGTTTAAATTAAATCAACGCGAATAAAGCCGCGTATACAAAGCGCTGTAGAGTTTCTATGAATGAAAAGGAACACGTGTTCACTTGCATCATTAAATGTAAATGAAAATTTACTGCGGGAAGTGACTCAAAAATAACGCAAATTTTCCAATACTTCGCAAAATTCATATTTACTGATTTCTCTTCTCTTTCTATGCTAAAACATCAGCAGAGCGTTGTCGCGATTGCAGAATGCGGCAAAGGGTTTTGCGGAATAGAGTTATTGACCAACAATCAACCACTTCTTCTCAACGTTCATCAACATCAAGAACTAACGAAGATACGAGGAACTCTGAACATAGTCAATGTTTATATTCTGATTTCCATCATCATAAAAAAGCTTACGACGAGTTTATAAAAAAATTAATCAATAACCAATTCGGTTTAAGGTTTTTATAACTTTAAAAATTAACAATAACAATATTAACTTTATATTATTTTTATTATTTGTATTAAAATTAATCAAAATGTAAATTTGACTATTATATAGCTCTAAGTTATTTTAAAGAAATTAAAATAATCACTCAGTAAACGCAGTCTATATTATTTAAATCAACTTATTTATTTTATTTTAAAACTGAATGATCGAATATATTTACAGAAGCCGACGGCACACATTTTTTATAAAAAATTAGTAGAAGAAACAAATATAGATGCTAAATGGGTCCCAGTTAAATATAAAATAAAAATTTAAAATCTCAATATCGAAGAGCGAAAGAATAGCAGAAAACAGGT